>JBCFYV010011135.1:11322413-11781367 GCA_039000515.1 Timema cristinae
TCACCTTGATCAGCAGTAATCTAGTCTAACATGAGAAGAATAAGATAGCCCACATGACCAAACAACGATCGAAATACATCAACAGATTTATACACCTTTCTTTTCATTTGATGTTTATTTTGTCAAATCTGATAGTTATAAGGAATATAGTTTACATGCATATTTATTAGTTCAATTAAGTTGACACTAGAAAGATATGGTTCAGATGAAATTTAACTATATTTTCGTTAAAGAAGATTTGAAGAAGCTTAGGGAAAAACTCCACCCATTTCCCCTAGCCAGAACCCACAATTCACAACCCCTTCTTCCATCACCGGCACTATACACTAGATAAGCCTAGCCTTGTGACCATCGATTTAGGTGACGGTGTATTAAACAGTGGCGTATCCAAATCAAACCTGTTGAAACCACTACATTAATGTTGTTAATGTCCTGTATAATGCTGGTGGCAATGGCGGAAGAATGGCTCTCAGGTCTTACATTAAATAAACCTTTCCATCACGATATTTCAGTAAAAGTGAACAATTTTGCTAACTTTTTTTCAATCAGCGGTGATTTAAGATTCAGATTTGTTGTTTAAAACTAAAACTTTGCAGTATTGTAGTTATATTTCAAAAATTTGTGTGATAACAAATATTTGTCATTTAATGGCCTAACTGGGAAGGCATGATTGTGTGAACATTTTATGTTGTGAGTGGCGAATGACATAACGACTTTTACGAGGATTTGTATGATGAATCAATAAACAAACAAACTAGAGGAGCTGTCACAAACGGAAGTGTCTGCAGTCCTGAGCTAGGAACCAGGTCAATGGCCCGGTTAAAAGGGGGTGGTCTTGAGTTCCTTGGGATTTTCTACGGAAGATCATAAGCTAGGAGGTCACGTGGCATGCCTGGCATGGGGTCACGTTGGGTAATTTGTCGGGTTCATCAAGTAACAGTCAGGGCTGCCACTTGAGCTCAAGGAACCAGGTTCAACGACCGTATAGGGACCACATAACAGGCCATTAGGTAAACCTCATAACACCTAGTTCGGTCACTCACTTCTCTATATTCACTAAATTCTTCATTTTAGCTTCACTTTTAACATCACATTTGTAATAATATAGTAGTATTAATATACCTTTTAAAAGCCAAGTCTAACGTCAATCATGAACCCACATGAGTTATCATATCATCCTTCCCTTATCCTCGGTTAAAGACACCCTGACAGTTTTCCAGGCCCTCACAGTTTAACATATAGAAACAGAGGGAATGGCATATTTGTATTAAAATACATAATGTTTCTATTAATAATAAAACACTTTGGTCCTTTGTATATATTGTGACAGTGTTATTCAATTTTAGGTGTTTTTTTTGGATCAAAATTACAAATTTACTAATTTATCAAAACTGTGGATTTTCTTACAGTTTTTATTTTTATTATTATAATTTGTTAAAAATATTTTATAAATTATTAGCATTCTTACTCTTGTTAAAATTTTTAATAATTAAGATATCAGATTTATTCTCAAGAAACTCTAAAATCAATCTCCCCCTACAAACAACCCTAGAGGCCACCCTTGATATATATAATAGCACTGCATCTTACTACCCGTTTTGTTATTATTTTATTATCATTATTATTATTATTATTATTATTATTATTATATATCATCACCGCGTTTTACTACCTGTTCGGGTTATACGCACTTACGCTAATGTGTAATGGTAGGGTGATTGTGAGATGAAATGGAGGACCTACAGTTCAACATGGAATCCGAACCACGGTGGAGGCCTGGCATTCCACACATTCACAAGTTGTAATTAATACACGTCTTGTCAGAGTGTACCCATTATGGTTACACGTCTTTGTAATAATTAAGCTAATGGGGAAGTGTACCTACATTTTGCGTGGAGGGAGAGTGAAAAACCACTTTGTAAAACAACCCTCAGTACACCAGAACAGGATTCGAACCCCGATCTTCTTGTCATTGTTAATCTAGTCTTTTGTGATACTGATGCCACCGAAATGGGTCTCTTTTTATCAAATGGTGTATTATTGATTTAGTAAAAAAGAAAGTTCAACGACGACATCTGTTAGCCCCCTTCCTTCTCGCGGTTCGCCATAGGCTCTTAATTCTCAGTTAGAACTGAATAATTGCGGTGAATTCCTAAAAGTTCGTTCTCCCACGCAAAGCGATGAGACCATGTTTGGGTGAAACGGAATCACATTAAAGCCGCGAGATGATGAAGCTGTGAATAATTCAGTAGCTTTTCGTTTATAGAATGTCAGCCGCGCGCCTACATTCTCATACCCATTTAACAGTGCTCGTTTAAAACTTAACGAGACATAATTTTAACTTAACTAACTTAGAGAATATTTTATTATTCATTAATTTAGGATCCGGGATTGGTAAAGTTTTCTGCCATGCTTGATATTACCCTGGAGGCCATGTATCAATTTCTGACTTGTTGAACGGAATCGTAAATATTATATTTTATTCTTGATATAAAAACTCGACAAACTTTTAATGAAATCCAATAAGATAATATGGTTAATTTTTCATTTATCCCCTTGTTAAGTAGGATTAGTTATTCTACACCCACTTCAATGACCACGTGGTCTAACGCGCAAGTCTCATATTGGACTAGACTGCCGATGACGTGGAGATCAAGGTTCGAATCTCAGTTGGGGGTACTGAGGTGGTTTTTTCAAAATGGTTTTACACGCTCTATCCACGTAAATGCGGGTATACTTTCTCTAAATAAAACCGTCCCAATCACTAAAACCATTAGCGTAATTGGTACAAAAACAATAGCCGAAATTATTAGCCCGTAAACTTATGTGTACTTTGAGAATAAAAAAAAGATTACACTAAATAAATTACACAGAAGGCTGGATATAAACATGGTTCTGAGATAGGATCAATATTGAAATATAATGTTGTATTTTTAAAATTAGTTAACCTGTTCCTAAAGGGTAGGTAGTTTCTCATAGAATAGAGGGTACGCGAGGCATAAAGGTCTATGTAGTTATTTGGTAAGAAGGTGGATTATGCCAAGTAGGAGAAAAAAATTAAAAACTATTACTAACTAAGCTAGCTGTAACAGTTGTGATATGATATATTCTATAAATTAGTTGTTAGGGTGGGATGTAGGGGACGCGAGAAAAGGTCAGTGATTTAGGGTGTTTTGACAACTTTCTTTTTGCTAAAATAAACAAAAAATTGCTCCAATATAAACAAAAAAAATAATTTACTTAACATGGTGATATCAACAGTTGTTGGATATCTTTAAATGGTTTTATGGAACTTAATAACTTATTTTTCTCTTCATTTTAAAATTATTATTATTATTATTATGAACCGCGTCTTACTACCCATTTGGGTTATACGCACTTACGCTAATGTGTAATGGTAGGGTGATTGTGAGATGAAATGGAGGACCTACAGTTTAACGTGGAATCCGAACCACGGTGGATGCCTGGCATTCCCCACATTCACAAGATGTCTTGTCAGAGGTGAAGGAAGGGTTTGGTAATCAGATAAATCTGTGCCGGGACCGAGGATTGAATCCCGGCCGCCAGCACAGAAATCTGACACCTTACCCCTAGACCACCAGGTCACCCTTCAATTTTAAAAGATTCTCATCAAATGCCACTATGCTCATGACAGGTATTCAACAACTGTTTACATAAATATGTGAATAAAATTAAAATATATGTTTTTATAAAGTAATATTTTATTTATTTTCGGCATATAAAATATTTTGCCATATAAACTGCAAAAAAACAAAAAAAAAACGGTCTTTTCTTGCGTCTCCTTTCATCCCACTTTAGGTAAATCTCTAAACCTCTATGGGTGGTTAATTAATTTTCAAAACTACCCAAGCAAACACATAGTTATTGTAAATGATAAAACAAGTTCGGTTCTAAAACATGACCAAACATTCAACAGTCCTCTCCTCCCACCTTCCTCTCTCAAACAGACTAAGTACAAAATATCAATTAGTAATAAACCTCTTCTGTCAGATTTTAGTCTCAACTGGGGTTCAATTGATGGCAAAGTGCAAGCGAAGTTCAGCTTATATTAATTAGTAACCGTGTCAGAGCTAGCAAAACAAGAGGGCTTCTTAAGCTCACCGGTCTGAGAGCTACTTACATCGTAAAACAATGATTTAAGGCGATTGACCCTTTTAATTTGGCGTGGAAATGCAGAGCCATGTGAACAAACGCCTATCTTCAAGATTTTTTTATTGTTTTGCAATTTTCTTTTCGGAAACGGTTTTTCCCAAGAATAGAAGCTTTTTGAATAAATTATACTTTTTATATACACACCTCCTCTATAAGTTTAACATTGATTATATATCAACAATTTTGACATTTTTCAATATAAAACAACAATGAATGTAACACCTAATAAACATCGATAAACTATCTTAGAAGGGGTGTTGAAAATATTACTATAAAAATTTCACTCGTTCTCGAGAAAACTGATATTTACAAACGTATGATTTCTGCTCAAGACCTGTTCAGTAGCTAGTACCTCTTACTTGTTGGTGCGGAAGGATACTTTGGTCGTTTGTGGAGCCACGACACGCCTTTCACCCTCCCGCCCACCATCCCACAAAATAGGTTTTGGATTTGCACTCAACAGGGCCAAGGGCTTTAATTACAATTTTAAGATTTTTTTTATCTTTTGTGTATGTACACATTAGTTGACCTTGATGGCCTTGGTTCAAAGTGCTCTGCTAAGGACCCAATATTCGTGAGTTCACACAGTAGATATCAACGGATTTTGCTTGAGAGATAAAAATCCTTATTACAGCTTCCTTCAGAGGAAAAGTAAATCCGACGTTCCCATCTCAATTGTGGCATGTAAAATAACCCTGGAAGGATTGTGAAAATACCTTTCCTGGAAAAATTGGAAGACCCTTTAGTTCTCGCTTATAGAAATTCTCGTGTACTGTTATAATAAATGGTTTCAGATAGTGTTCGTTAAATACCTCAAATAGAGATATATACAGGATGAGTAGTTATTGTTCTCGGACCCACTGGGAGGTGATTCTTATGAAAAAAATAACTAGGAAATATATGGATAATCTTTCCCTGAAAGTGATTATTAACAGAGTTTTGAGCTCTGAAAATCACGTTTTAAAATACTTTTTTTATGTAAAAATATCATTAACAACTAGAGCTAAAATAACAAATTCCTGGATAACATTTTGTTGAACTAAGATTTTAAACCTCTTAAAATTTGGTATATAATATAATCCCCCTCATTGACTATATGATTTATAACCTTCCTCATCCATAAAACCATTAGTGTAGTTAGCACATAACCATATGATTCAAACGGGCACTAAAATGTAGTGCTAAATAAACCTATCAAATCTTAATCCAACATGGCCATCAGGAATAGATCTCTTTTCATTTTTGAAGACATATCGTAACAAAATATAACCTAGACTAACCACAAGGCGACTCCCTTTCATTTTCACAAACATAATCTAGCCTAACCTTACGTAAATATCCTGCGATTGAACAGACACAGGGTATATAAACGCGAGTCAGAAGTAAACAAACTCACAAGGGCCGTTTCTGAATAGTCCGTCTAAGGGCCCTTGGAAGCCATGTGCACTTTAAAGTTACCATGGCGTCGGCTTAAAGGCCGGAAGTGATTTTTGATGGTGTCTGAATTCTCTTAAAGTGTACAATTGCACCCCTATTGCATACTTTACTAAGGGGCACATATGATTTGCCCTTTATCGTGCAATATATTTAAACTAGCTTTTTATATTGTATAAAAAGTATTATATATTTTGTGAAAATGGAATAAAACGTTCACATACTGTTAAATAAAACTAGCATGGTTTGTTCTTTGTTTATATACATGATGTTAAACAATTAAATTTCTCTTTCTAGTGTGAAAATCAGACTCAAAAGGAAATTTATTTACGAGTTAAAAGTTCTTAAGTAAAATTTGTTTGAGAATAATAATTTACAGATCTAAGTAAATTAACTAAGGCAATATATATCTATATAATATACGTATATATTTAACAATTTCTCTACATATGTAAAAATGTTTGACATGCTCACTGGTATCCCTGCATACATCGCATGTCTTTTGGCGTGGAGCTGTAATTTCTTTATTTATTCGGCACTCACTCATTCTAGCAAAATGTTTCAAAACAAGAGATCAACATGTAACTTAAGTAATTTATTTGGGAATTCCTATCGGCCTATGTATTTATCTGGTAATACTCTTACATGCCTTAAAACAACTTGATATTAATGTAAGCTAGGCAGGCCTAGCTTAATTGTCAGATTCCCAAAAATTTTAAGGTTTATAAAACTGTGATATGATTGACCATTTTTGGTGCACGTTTTCCAAATACGTTTTTAAACAAGAACACATAAAGGGGTTGAATAAATAAAAATACGGCTTAACCTCATTTTACTTTTGTCTATTTCTAAGCATATTCCAATGATTTTTTTTATTATTATGGTTATTGTAAATTAACATCAACTGCATATAATTGAATTTATTCTTTACAGGGATGGTCACGTCTACTAAATCTTGGAAGAGACCTCCTGAAGGGCTTCCCAGGGCTACACTGTCCGTAGGCTCTGTGGCCCTTCACAGTGGTACCACTGATGCCCATCGGGAACTGAACCTTTTCGCCAGACGTGGACCCAAGTCCATGGGTGCCATTCCGGGTACTCGGGCACCCAATAAACCAGTACCAGCCCTTCCATGCCAGCCTGCCTTGGGTAACTTGAGAAAAACCTCTACACCACTGGGACCGGATGGAGGGAGGAGTTGGCTCCTCCTAGTGATCGCCCAATCACGAGGAAGTTGGAGCTCAGCCTCCGAACAGCCGTCTATGCCACCTTCTCTCTCAAAAATCACCGGACTTCCCTCCTCTCCACTCCACCGTTAGCTTCCACCAAGACCTAGCTGTCCGGAGTTGCCCAGCGGGGACCTAGAGGAGGTTTCCTGACAAGATATCCCCGCTACACGGGTACGCACTCCCAACCGCTTAGTGCATGTCCAGGAGCCCCGCTCCTCACACACAGATGACCTTATCGGGGTCCTAGCTATTCCGGACTCCAGTTTCCGCACACATTGCCCAGGGGTCACCCCATGGAGGCTCCCCGACAGAATTTTGTCACCCGAGAATTCAAGTGTTCTATGTCCAATTTTTCACTTTTGTGTAAATGAGCATTGAAGTTTGACCTTGTGTATAAAACCAGTGTTACAAGATGACAACTCGAGTTTGCATTTTCTTAAGTAATTATAGAGTAATCTCACTTTCGCCGCAGGTGAATCATATGAATTTTAAATAAACGTAAACACCAAATATCTCAAATTTAGCAATTTTGGAGCTAGAACACTTGCATTCTTGGGGACGAATTTTAGAGCTCTGTCATTGCCGGAAGGTGGCAAAGACAGCATAGTGCTCGTTTATATGAAACGTACGAGCTTACAAGGACAGTGATATTCCTTTCTCCAAAGCCCGTTTCCGGGCATCCTTCTTGCTAAACTATCCCTGGGCTCCGAGGCCCTTTATCGTCCTTACAAGGACAGTGGAACAATCCCTAAAGTTCATAGAATTAAGGAAGATAAAAGATAAATATGAATTTGCGCCTTAAAAAATATGTCACCATTGACGCAATGACAACACACTATCAACATTCAATATCGTTACCATGTTCAGAACTAGCCACCAGATGGCTCTAGCTGTAATTTGCTGTCCGAAAACTATCATGAACCCTATGTACCAGAAACGTATTATATTAAAGCGTGCAGTGAAGTGCACAAGTGCGTAGGGGACAAACTATCATGCACCCTATGTACTTAAGGACTCCAGAAACGTGCTATATTAAAGCGTGCAGTGAAGTGCACAAGTGCGTAGGGGACAGACTATCATGCACCCTATGTACTTAAGGACTCCAGAAACGTGCTATATTAAAGCGTGCAGTGAAGTGCACAAGTGCGTAGGGGACAGACTATCATGCACCCTATGTACTTAAGGACTCCAGAAACGTGCTATATTAAAGCGTGCAGTGAAGTGCACAAGTGCGTAGGGGACAAACTATCATGCACCCTATGTACTTAAGGACTCCAGAAACGTGCTATATTTAAAGCGTGCAGTGAAGTGCACAAGTGCGTAGGGGACCGACTATTCCTTCAGACACGGCCAAGGTAGGACTAACAGGTGTTTTCACAGTTGCATCAAACTTCCTACGCGCACAAAGTGTTGTCATAACCCTCGTATGTTTGTGTAGGGGGTAGGAAGAGGGTAAGTATGGTTTTATTAGGAGATGACATAGGGGGTGAAATGAGCCGCGGTGTTGGGTAAATAATCATTGATGAGAAAGAAAAGGTGCTTAGGATGTATTTTACCTGTAATAATGGGGATGTGTTGGATATTTATAAAGGTTACAAGACATTAATAATAAAGAAAGCAAATAGTTTTACTCCAAAATAACCAATTTTAATCTAACATAAAATAAACTATTGAGACATTCATACATAATTTGTCATATAATCTAGCATAGTTTGTGACAACAATTTTGAAAAAAATCTATCATTGTCTTAATATGAAGACTAGATTAAAAATAAAGATAAATAAGTTTGACTATATCTATATTGATAAAATGAAGAGTTTGTTTGTCTGTTTATCATGAGCATTGCGTGATATCTACCACACGGGGGTGAAATTTAAAAATTAGTAGCCAAATATGTGCACTTTGGAGCTGGGATTTTTATTTGTTTTTTTTATTTATTAAAAACTTGTTTCGAATAAATAAAATAAAGATATATTTTTCTGTCTGTTTGAGGCAAATAGAAGCACTGACTCGGTTAATTATGCGATACATTACATGGTTACCCCAAGACAACGCCGGATATTTCTTCTAGTAAAATATAATAATCACGTTTTAAAAATGTCCACGAAAGTGTCTTGTTTGTAGCCCATAGAGAAAGAGACGAGCAATGTAATGGAAGAATGGTTGGGGCTACTGTTGCGTCCATTATAGTAAATGGTTTTTTTTCTCACCGCTAGAGAAGGGAGCAGTCACGTCAGAGCTATAAAAGGTACGATACTATTGGTCTAGCAACGGACCGAACTGGTCAAAGATTGTGTGTGGTGGAGAAGTAAAGTAAACAGAAAGGTGTTCAGTTCATTAAATAAATCAACACAAGCATGGGTCCACCGAACATAGGTGGTTTAGTGTAAAACAGTAATTAAAAGTTAAACGCTAAGTGCAATTCAATTAAACATGTACAGCAATGTAAACAGGCATGTACAATACAGTTAGTAGTGTTTGTTATCCAAGATGGAATAGGTGAGTGCGTTCGTCTTTCATATCCAAGTTCAAGTCTCCTTTAATGTGTTTCCTAAGACATTTTCTGTTCCTTTTATTCCTTTGATCTCCTTTCTAAGACAAGCCAAAGTAAATGTGTTAATAACTAATAATGCGTTACTAGTGTGGCCTTTACAGGCGGTGATTCGGGGGGTGGGGGGAGGTTCAAAGGGTCAGTTGACTCCTTGTTAAAGTTAGAAAATTAATACAAATTATTAAAAGAAGGCTTAAATTTTAGAAATAAAATACAATACAGATAAAGTATACAACTTTATATCTTTTTTACGCGCAGACACCTCTTAGACCGGGTCCACAAGTGCGTTATTCTTCCACGTTTAAACAATGTTCGATATGACTCACGAAAGTGTGGAAAAAATATTGGTTTTCGTGTACGAATATTTGTCGTGTATAGCGAGTAACGAGCATTGTTCCGCATAGAGACGGTAGACTACCACACATTAAAGAGGACTAATAATCGCCTGAGAGCAGTTCATCCCCGAATACAGAATATAGATTATGTGTGGACAGCAGGAGTGGTGGAACTGTGGGGGACTCTGCCCCCTGGACGTAATTTGCCCCTCTCTGGAATAAATACTCCCCTTCCCCATAGATATATTTAAAATACTCTGATATTATTTATTATGTAGCCGAAAGATGGCCTTAAATCAAACTCCAAATACCTGTAGATGTATTCTATTGTAAAAAATTAGCTTGAGAAGACCACTTCAAATAATTACTAGACTGTAGGCATTTAATTGCCAAAAGAAATCAGGGGAGGAAAGATTTAAATAGCTTCCAAGGTCATCCAAATCTCAAAAATGTCTAGGGGAGGACAACTCCAAATAGCTTCTAGTTGAATGCCATTTTGAAGAATTTTCAGGCTACCCCAAATAGCCTAGTTTCTGAAATAATTCCATTTTCAAAATTTTGTCGGTGGAAGACCACTTCAAAGATTATCTTCTAGAGTTATATAATTATCGTAACAAATTAAGATGATGATCACTCTAAATAGCTTTTAGGAGCATTTACATTTCAAAAATTTACTGTGGAGAAACACTTTAAATGACTTATACAAGAATCTATTTTTTTTTTAATACCAGGGGAAGACTACTTAGTACTCATAGCCTTTAGAGTGAATCATTTTTAAAAAAATTGCTAAGGGAGGGCCACTCCAGATAGTTTATAAAAATTATATGATTTTAAGAAATCGGGAGGCTGACCATGGTTTAAAGCATACACAAGATCAAATATGAACGAGAAACTATTAAATGGCTTTAAACAGAAATCAAATATTGTAAAAAAAACTATGCCATTTATAATTATGTCCCCCATATAAAAATGATCTTGATCCTCCCCTGGGCCTACACAATATGAATAAGGGGATTAGAAAACTTGTTTTGAAAATAGTACAAATAAAGACACAAGTACCTAGGTTTAAAACATTATTTTTGCGAGTCTCACTATTATTAAGTCAATAACACAACTGAAAATAAGACTATCGAAGTTAGAACAATGTTGGCCAGAGTTAGAAAATATACAGTTAGAAATTGAATCATTATATGATTCAACACCATATTCGCAGGAAAGGGAGATATTTGAAATCACATATTTTAATCTCGCAGCTTCAGTAGAAACATTTATTAAATTCATCATCTGGCTCATCAAACGAGACTGCTAACTCCTTCATACTTTTCAGACAGAGACAAGCAGTCAGGTCACCAGAAACATTATTAATTATTTGAAATCATCGGTAAATGGTGAAGCAGTAAATGTTATTCAATCTTTAGAAAGTTCAAACAACAATCATAATATAACTTGGACATTATTGAATGAGCGATACGAAAACAAAATAGTTACTGTCGGTAAACATGTAGAGGCTATGTTAAAGATACCAAGGATATAAAGAGAACTGATAAACTTTTATATCTACTATTAGATACAATAAATAAGCATCTTAAGGCCCTTGGTCCTTTCGAGTACAAGTCTAAAACCTATTTTGTGGGATGGTCGTCAGGATGGTGAAAGGCATGGCGTGGTTTCACAACTGACCAAAGTATCCTTCCACGCCAACAAGAGCAGGTGGATCGCAGAAAACGTAGATGGCGCTAGATACCGGATAGGTTTTGCAGCATAATCATAAGTTTGGAAATATCAGTTTTCTTAAGAACGATTATAATTTTTTATGTTAACATTTTCAACACCACTTCTAAGATAATGTATCGATGTTTATTAATTATTACATTTTGTTTTTTTGTTATGAAGCCGGCAGTTTTCTATTGAAAAATGTCGATTTTATCGATATTTGATCACTGTTAAAATTATAGAGGAAGTGTGTTTATAAAAAGTATAACTTAATCAACATGTTTCTATTCTTGTACAAACCTTGTCCACAAAGAAAATTGCAAAACAAGAAAAATACTTGATAACAGTTTTTTTCCCATGGCTCTGCATTTCCACGCCAAATTAAAAGGGCCAATCACCTTAAAGCTTTAACAGTTTTGAATCAACTTACAGAAACGTGTAATACACTACAGATACATATTATTACAAGTAAATACAGTTACGTGACACACCGTGAATAGGGAAACGACCATATTGGAAAACACTGCCGACAACGAAAAAAACTTAATGGATCGTTACAGCACAGATGTCAGACATTGGAAGCCAATGAATCCAACCGTGTTACACGAACAAAACCTCCGGAAACAAATGTTAAGATTAGTTGGTATTTAAATGTGACCAACCTCATTGAATATACCATTGTGACACAATTAACAAACTATCTATTCTTTAGAGGATAGAACAGGTCAACGGATTAAGTCTCTTTTTCAACTGTTTAAAGGCTGATAGACATCAGGTTTAACAATGCATTTCGAGCACATGTGGGATTTGCAACAAAAAATACGACACACTACTTCACTTTAAGGAAGCCAGCACACAGTTGACTTTGCTACAGGGTAGTAGAACTTCAAGACAGTACAACAACCAGGAAAACCCACGGGTCCGTTACAACTCCTAAGGACTAAACTTAAAAAGTCAACGACAACTACCTGTGCACACATGTCTCAGATTAGACTAGTCAGAGTATTGTTATCAACAGGGTTGGTTGATGTATTATATCTCAATGCCAATTCACATTTGTGTGGAGCATCACAAGATTCAGGCTCTTAATCATTTTGTATAACATTATTATAATTATTAGCACCGCGTCTTAATACCCGTTCGGGTTATATGCACTTACACTAATGTGTAATGGTAGGGTGATTGTGAGATGAAATGGAGGACCTACAGTTTAACGTGGGATCCGAACCACGGTGGAGGCCTGGCATTCCCCACATTCACAAGTTGTGATTAATACACGTCTTATCAGAGGTGAAGGAAGGGTTTGGTAATCAGATAAATCTGTGCCAGGAGCGAGGATTGAACCCTGAACCTCAGCAGAGAAGTCCGACACCTTACACCTAGACCACCAGGTCACCCATTTTGTATAATATAAGAGCTTGTGCAAAGGCTTAGTTTACAACGGATTTGTGGTTTTTATTCCATCTCATGCGTAGCGCAGTCAACAACTAAAGCGTTATACACAGTCAATGCAATGTAAAGTCTCGATTCAATGCCTATGCCACTAGTTTAGAGTTTCTAGGGTTGTCTAAAATCAACTCAAGATTGACCTGTCACGCACAGAGACACATCATACTCTACCGTTCCAAACACAGTTATCTTAGTTAACCTTGCAGATCCAATCTTTAACATTCCTGGTAGAGTGGATATGTTAAGAGGAGAAAAGTTATTCTTTGAACTGCACTTTGGTCAAATTAAAAGTTCAAGGGGTACAACAATTTTGCAAAGAACAATTTTGGGTTGGATAATGTCAAGCAAGATTAATCTGAGATCATCTTCAAAACAGGACTCAACTTCAGAAACACAAGGTCATTCTAACACATTCTGCCATTTCACCAAGACAGATAATCTTGACAGGCAATTATAACAGTCTTGGCAGTTAGAGGATTGATCTATTAAATCATGTCAATCTATTGAGATGTTAACATATGAAGATCATCTTAGGAACAACGTCCGGAGAATCTGGACGTTTTATAGTCATATTGAAAACAGAGGAAAACAACAAACAATCAGGTTATTCCATGAACAGTGTGGTACAATGATTCCACAATTTAGAGAGAAGGTTTACAAAACACCCCAAACTCAAACATTTACTATCTTTATAAATGAATATGGAACCTTACATTATAATATACAGGTTCAAAGCCCTACTTCAGCAATAAGACAGATCTGTTGGTCATTAAATGTTAGGAATTTAACGCGTCAAATAGTTAACCATAGTGTGATGTATTTCAAGGTCAACCGAGGTCCACATTTAAACTAATGAATGAGCTACTACAGCAAGGATTGCAACCAAAGTGAACATTATTACACACCGGAGTGGATTATTGCGATCCAGTGTATTTTGGACCTCGTCGTCGATATGTTAACATTCAAATAACAACCTACATAGCAGTTTTTGTTTGATTCACAACGAAAGCAGTTCATAAAGAATTACTTGATAGAATTTAATGAATCAGATAGCTGAAGCTATAATCTATGCATTTTAGTGAGGCTAGTACCTCTTAGATATCATATTCTGAAAACTGCACTAAAATGCATAGATGATAGCTTCGGCTATCTGATTCATTAATATATGCAATCCCGTTCAATTATAATATAATTGTCAATTGGCTTAAATACATTGCCAACTACCGAGTCGCAGGTGGCTGCGTTGTCTGATGGCTGTGATCTTATATAATCACATGTTTATAAGCTGACGACTTCCACACGTCCATCATAGACTCTGCCTTAAAATATGAGTGAAGAATGACCATGGGCACGGGACGAATCCTGGATAGCTCATTGGTAAGAGCATTGGCATACTAAGCCAAAGGTCCCGGGTTCGATTCCCGTGTCCAGGTGTCATTTTTCAATTTTCAGAATATGATAGCAGAATGTTTACTCGTAGCCTTAAAACCGTTTCATGGCTCATTGAGGTAAATGTCCTCACTTCTATTCAGATAAGGCAATACATTTTGTGAGTGCACTTCAAGAGCTTAAAAATCTTGTTACTTCTGAACCACATTGCTAGAAGTTAATGACTTGGTTGACAAAGGACATGGACTGGTTTTATTCCACCACGATCTTTTAATTTTAGAGGGCTTTGGGAGGTGGCTATTAGGTCAGTCAAACGCTTAGCTTCGTCAGCAAATTAAGAAATGTACACTTATTGAATGCTAATATAGGCTGGTCTTATTTCTCGACCTTTCTCCTGATCGGAAATGGACTAGCCATATTTGTAGAATCAGATCTACGAATATTAAACGTGAATAGACCTTCTAGATGGCAGAGTGTGCAACAGATGATGTAGCACTTCTGGACTCGCTGGTTCAGGTACTATCATTCCCAGCAGCAGCAGCTTGGCAAATTGTCAAAGGATTGGCCGAAATATAAGGCAGGGGATATGGTTCTCCTATATAAAACAAGTTCACGTCGTCAAACTTTATCCTTGAACTGAGGGTTGGCGTTAGTTCTATTATACATTGTGATTTTATTATATCTAATATATTTTAAGGTATAATTGTTGAAAGTATTTTATTTCAGGTGGTAGGCATGTCGCACTCTATATAATAAAAGTTTTTTTTTTACTATAGCCACTGAAGTAGGTAGCAGCTGCATCGGCACTGTAAACTGTAACTTTAAGTTTAGCAACGAACCGTATTGATCGAAGATTGTGGGGGTAGTCGTGAAAAAGTAAAGTAAACAGAAAGGTGTACAGTTCATTAAATAAAATCACTTACATATTTGGTTTCGTGGAGGGGAAAACGTTCACGATTTAATTTATTTCTCTAGAAGAGAATTTAAAAAACGACCGTCAATGATATTCTTCAATATCTTCAGCGGCACTTCCATAGCAAAGCCATAAACGTACGTCGTATTTGTAGATTCAGCATTTTGTAAATTTGTGTGGAATTCTTAGCAATACTTTTACCATGTTACTCTCAACAAGCACAACAGCTGACTGACGCTTCACACCCATGCACATGTTTCAGATAGTAACACATTACGGTGGGAGTGAAGGACAATAATGTATGCCAAATTCAGAATAATCTACATTTCTACGGCTCATTGCAGCGATATCTGCAAATTATAGCACTAAAATGAATTCAAGTTTTTTTTTTACTGGGACAAGTTCTAATTAATGAAGCCTCATTTGACTTTATAGTCAATGGTTTACTCATCAAAGGCAACTTTTAATGGATTTTGATCTTTCAATGTTTATTTTTAAGGAAAAAAAAAGTTTTTCTTCTTCACTTTACGATTATAACTTTAAAATGATCCCTCTCCCAGCTCTTTACTTATTTGTGGTAATTTACCACTTAAGTAAGCATCGAGTCATTATTCCAAATATAAATAATTTATTCACTGGTATAAAACCATGCACAAATAAGGGTTTCCATGGTGATGTAAACAATGAATGAAAAACTGAAAATTCTCTGGGAAAATCGGGTGTTAGTGGAAAACTACTATTGCTCCCGACATCCTGGAAAATTAAAATGAGGGCTCGTTTGTCAAAATCTGTTCAGTCATGTCTTGCTAATTTTTATTACTGAAAACGGGCTTATTAAATTATATATAAGATATTGGAAAACTTTCAGACTGAGGATTGAGGAACATATTAATATCAAACAATTTCTTAAGATTACAAATACTTTGACCTCCAAGAATATTTAACTTACCTCCCGAGACATCCTATATTTATACGTGTAATACTGAATCGATAATAATTAACAACTATGGTTGATCGTCCTCAAACACAATCCATGGTGCGCAGATTCAATCCTTGTCTTGTTAGACGTCAAGACCTAATTTCGCAATGCATGGATCGAGATTGCTAAATTTGAGGATGTAAGTAACGTGAGTTTAGCCCAGTGGTTTTTCTGTTTTGTTAACAACATATTTTTTGCTCCGGTAGAAACATAGAGCTTAATTTTCTTCACATGGTGATATCAACAGTTCCTATACATCTGACATGAGCATAGCGACATTATATAGAAAAACATATTTTAAATGAAGAGAAAAGGTTGGCACTAAGTTCCAGGACATCTTACACAGATATTAAAGAAATGTTGTGGTTACCATGTGAGTAATATTAAACCCTTTGTTTCTATTGGAGCGATATTTTATTTATTTTAGCAAAAAAAATAATCTTTTTGCAATACAAACTGCAAAGTTAAACACCTTAACGCTTATTACCCACAATCCCATCTTAAACTTCACCAGGAGGTTACGAATTGCTTTGCCTGAAGGACTCGTTTAGTGAAACTTTCTTGCAAACCTTACCCTAGTTTCCTTACATCTTCTTCCTTTTATCCTTAATGTTACTATATAACTACGTTCTTGAACATTCATCATGAATGGCATGGGTCTGGAAACAAAAAATATAGTAGATGATAAATTATAGAAAGTTGTAGCACACTGGAATTACCTATTTTATGTACAAATATATACGATTAATAATGCCGTTTGGACATTTTAATTAAATTAATTTTATATCGTTTTTTGGGGCAACTTGTACGATACAACTTTTTATTTCAGTCAGTTTGATCAACTACGGTGGGCTTGCAGGCTAAGTTGTCATATTAGTTTATTCTGGTTTGCTATTGATGGTAGTGTCAAGGCTTAGAATATATTTTGGGTGTTTAAAGCATATATATATATATATATAAATCTTACTTCTTCTTCGTTGCAAATGTATGTACCCTTGGCTTACTCCGAAAAGTAGCAAGTTTACATTGCATTTTTTCTTTGTCCTTAGGAAGAATTGTCTTCTGTCCGACGTCATAGAAAGAAAGGTCGAGATAAAGAGGAGCTTAGGAAGGAAGAGGATTCAAATATTAGATGACTTGGAGGAGAGAAGAACATTCTGGGAGCTGAAGGGGAAAGTAGAGAACAGGTTATATCGGCGGTCTAAGTTTACTGACAAAAGGAATGGACCTGTCGTTAGACAGAACACCAAATAATAATAATAATAATAATAATAGTAATAGCTTATAATATAGGGCAGTTGTATAATGTATCAAGGTAAAACTGCTATCTTTCAGGGTAAAGGAATGTTATTTACTTTAAAATCTACCTTTCCCATCACAACCTCATTATTGTAAATACGCTGATATCCCAAAGTTCT
Organism: Timema cristinae; assembly: GCA_039000515.1. NCBI lineage: Eukaryota > Metazoa > Arthropoda > Insecta > Phasmatodea > Timematidae > Timema > Timema cristinae. Next base: position 11,339,998 of record JBCFYV010011135.1, read on the forward strand.
AGTGAGACGTGATTAATGCAAACGTCTGCCAGTTTGAAATATGAGCTATATTTTAATGGAGCTGAACTTAACTATATTTTATTAAGAAAATACACTTTTTCTAGCACCAAATCCTACTACCCATTCGGTTTATACGTTTATATACTAATTACGCTAATAGTTTTAACGGAGTAGGAAGTTTATACACAGATAAAGTGTACCTGCATTTGAGTGGATAGAGAGTGGAAAACCATTTAGGAACAAACACCCTCAATACACCCGACTGATATTCAAACCTCAATCTCCCCCGTCATCAGCAGTCTAGTCTACTGCGAGAGTAGCGTGTTAGACCCTACGGCCACCAAAGCGTAGAATGCGTAATGTAATATTATCGCATCCTCTCAGCAAACATTTATTTAATGAAGTTTGTAATTTAATTAGGAGAAAAGTTTATGGAAGGGTAGATTACTCCTAATATATCTTGATAAATAATATTTTACTTATATCCCATCATTTATTTAGCAGGATTTTGATAGAAAAAACTGTATATGATATTTACAAAAGCTACTAAAACAGTTCTCATATATTCATAAAAAAAAGTAGTGTGAGCTGCAGCTGTCAATTTTGGTATATTTTATCAAAAACTTATTTATGTTTAAAGAAATCCCTTTTTACCTGAATCCTACTATAGATAACTATTTCTTGGTTATATGTTATGACTTCTATAACCTTGTAATAATTGTTTTGGGAACTTTTGATGGATTAGTTCAGGAGCTGTTATGCTTTACTATTCCTTAGGTAGAATAGTCTAAATTGGCAACATTCATCTCACCTGTCATTGGCGGTTTATGGGACAGCCTTACGTGCCCCATTTGACAGTAGAGATATACAGTCGATCATTTTGCAATGTCTGTTTGTAATGTCGAGTATAAATTATTTACAGCAATGCTCTTAATAATTAGTTTCCTTTAATATTTAAAACTAGCTGAGTGTCCAAGTGACTACTTACGAAGTGTAGTCTTTTTTCTTTTAAATAAATAATTTTATAATAAAAATTTCTTGTTATATTTGCTAGTAAATATTATACTATTAATCTCAAAGAGAGAATGTCTAGAAATCCAAGAAATATGTTATTGAAATATGCTCTATTGGCAGAACTCTGTGCTCGAATTGGAAAATTTTAACAATCGGAACGGTAACAACAATGAATGATTCCTTAACCTATTTTAGAGCATGAAACTATTTAATCGGTAGAATCTATTGCATTGTATATACACAATTCAATAAGTTGCATGCCAAGCCATGCAAGTTTAATTAGATTTCAGTCCAATTTTTGTCCAAAATATCGGGATTTCACTTAAGTCTTTTCTTGGATAAGATGTTTTTACAAATTCTGCTTTGGTCTCATTTATTTTCTTTGGTTAGTAGACGTAGACGAAAATATATTGCAACTTTCAAATTTTATAATTTTGTTGCTAGCTTAAAATTTATTTTTTAGCTCAATTTATCATTTTCCTATTTCTTTCTATATCTTCCTTTCATCCTGATTATTGGTAGAGACTTTAATTAACCAGTTTTTCAAACTCAGAGCTGGTTGAAAGGTGGGAAATGAGCATTCAACGAAATTATTCTGATGCACCCTATAAACAAAAAATCTTACATAACTAATGTATTATTATTATTATTATTATTATTATTATTATTTAGCACCGCGTCTTACTACCCGTTTGGGTTATACACTTTATGTACTAATTACGCTAATGGATTGGGAATTGAGAACGTTGAATTAGAGGAAGTGAACCCACATTTGCGTGGAGGGAAAGTGGAAAACCATTTAGGAAAAACCACCCCCAGTTCACTCTACCGAGATTCGAACCTCGATCTCCCCGTCCTCAGCAGTCGAGCTTCAACACGACAAGGGCGTTAGTCAACTACACCACTGAGGCGGGTCATAACTAATGTAATATATGTCTTTATTTGTTTTATAATAAAAATTTGAGGACATAAATAATAAAGAATTTAAAATTCAACTTTGCTACTAGAAGAAACGTGATAAAGTAAATAGCCACATGTATATAACATAATAATTTATTTATTTTGTAATAAGTCAAGTATTTTTATAGCCATTTTATTTTACTAATAAGAACATGATGACTGTTTGTACATGAGAAATATAGATCTGTAGCCTCTCCAAATAAATGGAGTATTTTGATTTTTATAAAAGCTACTGATGAAACAAGGTTAAAATATAAATATGGGATATTGAGTTTTTGTTTAAATGTAACAAACACTGTTTACTAATTTGGCAGAAACAACCAGATATTATACTCTTTAATATAAAAAGCCCTCTCTATCAGGTGTAAATTTTAATTCATTCAAGTATTTCGGACCAAACCAGGAGAGTGTTTTTTTTAACAAATATTGTCAGTATTACTGGCGGGGTGGATTTTTGTATATATTTGCATATTTCAGACATCACATAGGCCTATACTGTAATTTTAATTACATGTAAATTATGACCCTACTGATCAGGCTCAGTTTTTATTAAGCACATTTAGCATTTCAAAAGATTTAGCCGCCGATAAGCGGACACCATTTGTAATTTTTAATTTCATTCAATACAATAAATAAGAAAACATGTTTCGGTATAAAACTTACGTGGCAAGGAAATATTGTAGCCAATTTGAGTATATTGATAAAATTTTACGCGTAATATAATTCATAAAAAGAAACATGTACTTACGAAATGTGTGTCTTTCTTGGTTTTTTTGCTGGTTCACTTGTGACACAGAGCTCAAAACTTCAAATAGGTACGTTATTTACACTATGAAAGACAATTTGAAACTGAAGGTAGAATATTCTACCTACGAACATAAATAGCAAATTCCCTTTCCAAATATAATCCCCACAGTAGAGGAATCAAAAAGGGATGTGATATGTAAACATACATAAAATATTTGTTTTGAAGTCATTGTCTTGTTATAGGAATCTTCGTCTCTGTTGTGAAGCAAATTCTTGGAAAACCCAGTGTAATGCAAATACCCTATACAGACACGTAGTAGGATCTGGATTCGTTCAGACTAAAATAGAAATCCTTTTTGGAAAATGATAGGAAGAACGAAGAAGTAGCATTCTAGTGTGCAGGCGGAACGTTTTAAACTTGTGTTGTATCAACAGGAACGGAGTTCCGGTACGTTCCTATCCAATTCGAGCACTGGTATAACTGATTAAACAAGATCAGAAACATTTGGCATGTGTACTAAAGATTAATGTTCCAACTTTCATGGGTAAAAGAGTAGCAACGCAGATTTACAAAGAAATGAGAAAGAAGAGAGAAATAATTTTAATTACCTTAGAAATAAAAGGTTAGTATGACAATCCATATAATCAAACATAATTTAATGAAGTTAATGTTTTTAATAGAATGTTATATTGAAAGAAAAAATGCAACAGGGAATCCAGGGGTGGGGTTACATGAATTATACAACGGAGTATGTTGGCTAGAACAATTATGAAGATGTAATAAACTTGTCATAGGATAATCAGAAGCGAAGAAGTGTAACAAAACAAACAGTAAATTGATGGTAAATTGTGAGTATTTGGTACTATATTTTAAAGATCAAGTAATTTGCCATACGTTCTGTGTGGAAAGTAATATATTATTTTAATAATAATAATAATAATAATAATAATAATAATAATAATAATAATAAATAATAATAACCTTTACTTTTGTAAGTGCGGCAATGAAATTTCAAGTTCCTGATGACATAAAACTAGTAAGTAAATAATATCTATTATAGGATCTGGTTGAAGGTATTCGCAACCTCTTAGGCTTAAACAGATATTATAACATAACCTCTATTACATTAATTGAAAACAAGTTAAAAAATAATAATTGAACACGGGAAGTGAAATATATGTACCTACTTACGAACATAGCCATAATAACATTTATATCCACCATTTGTTTATTTATTGTGTATTTATTAGAAATTAAAATAAAAAACTCCCTGGCGTGAGCCAACAAGTGAGCTGTACTGAGCGAGCGGCCGCCACCACACACTCTATCAGACATTTTGTCTTACGGCAAGACATAGTGTCGGAAGGTGTATAATGCGCTCTGTTTGACATGGGGTTAAACAGAGGTTCGAACACTGGTTCCGACACTATCTTTAGAACCCTTTCGACGTCGTTAGACATTTTACTTGCCAGATGAAGGTCCCTCAAGTTTCGTATTTTGACAAGACACCTTCCAATGGATTGAGCTGCGCATGCACAAGCAAGAAGATAAATATAAAGTAAATGGAGTAAGCCTGGTATTCGTTTGGAAATGGCGGGAATAGGACAAGATATCAAGGCAGCTAAGGGCTGAAAAAATCAGACCCCAGAACGGCCCAATCCCACCACCGGATAAAAAATCACGATTAAAAACTACAAAAAATACCCTGGCATCACAATACACACTCCCTCCCCTACTGTTCTGAGAGGGCATACACGCTACTCGCTGCAACCAACGATAATCGACGTTTTATCTAGATACTTTTGTATTTAATAAAAAGGTTGGCTGCAGTTTGCGATTAGCTTTAGCGATGATGTTTCCAACATTTGTGGATTTAGGGTGTCATTTGGTCAGCACAACGAGCCACCCGATTTTTAATCTCAGTTTTCTAGACCGAAGCTGCTGATTCTTTATTCAAGTAGCGCTTCATTTGTCCTCACGCTTCGCTGATAGTTTTTTGGACGCACTGGGTATCAAACCCAAGACCTTTGGATTTGTATTCAGAAGCTCTGACCGCTAAGCCACATATATGGTTGCACGTTTATCTAAACATTCTTTACAGCTTATTGCTTCTAGAACATGGATTAGTTTATTTGAACAGATATAATGGTTGACTGACCTCTTAAGATAGTTTTATATTCATACAAAGCTCATAGTTAATAGCAAATGGTTAACTGTTCATGATCAAAATACGGTCTTAGGAATATGTAATAATTAATCTTGCATTTTAAGGTTGAAGAAGGTATAATTTAGAAATTTGGAAATTATTTAGAAAGAAAACCCCTCAATAAACCTGATCTAGATTCGAACCCCAATGCCCCCATCCTCGGCAGTCTAGTTTGAATGTGATGCCCTAGACCAATAGCTCACAAACTTTTTGAACGGCGTTCCACCCCAATAATTTCCGTAATTTGGAGTACTACCATGATATTGCAGAATATTTACTAATTAGGTGCAGTTTTAATGATACCCAGGGATATAACAACACAGCCTGCATGGCTGCAACGTCTTCCTGAGATTGGATCAGTGTTGCCAACCCTATCACCACCGTTTAAGCATTTTTTACCTTTGGTTTGACTTGGTCGTAATATATTTATAAGATTTGATAAGGTCCTAATTAGTTTTATGACTTAAATTTGCTTGTAATTTTTATCTTATCACGGCCTACCACCTGGAATAATTGTACGTACCACAGTTTAGGAACCGCTGCCTTAGAACATTCGATAACCGAAGCGGGTCATTCACCTTTATATCCTATTAATCTATAAAAAAGAAATACATCATTTAGATTCAGTGAGCCGATATTTAGCGAAGTGAGAAACTGAAACCATTTATTTTCAAATACTTTCATCACACCCACAAAAATATATGGGATTGACTTCCTAACCACGCGTCCAGCGATGCGGGTCATTCTACCTGTTACCGTTAGTAACAATTCATTATACTACACGTTACCACTACTGGCTTTGCTCATTTAGATTCTTGCTATGTTGTAAACAGTAAACAAATATGAAACCATGACAACAGTAATAAATCATACGAAGCGTGTTTCAACGATTGGAAATAAATACATTGCTAAACAAAAGCGGGTAGAAAATGTCAGCGAGAATTAATCGTGGTAATTGGTGCTCACTGACAAAAGCGTTAGTTTTTATTAGACGCCTAACGACGCTACCAGCCAATCTCTCTTTGATAATCATGTTGTGTTCATCATTAGTGATAAAAACCCATCCAATATTGACCAATTCAAGAATTAGGTTTTATGGTGGTTGTCTTGAGGTATGAGGGCTAGAGAAAAATTTATAATTGGTGAAAATTCAAATATGTGATGTATTCCCGGAATTGAGGATCTAATTGTCTCAGCAGGATATTTTTAATTATCGTGGGATGCGTTAGAATAATCGTCATACAATTTTTGTTGGCTTCACACTCAATTATATAAAATAAATTTGAAAAGCATAATTAGTGTAGTAGTTTGATTAAAAGTTACATTAAACGCGGATACAATCTATAGTGATAGGGGTTTTGAGTCATATAAATTGTAAATAAAATCATAAAAAAATTAATCCCAAATTGAAAAACACAAATAGATCAATCCTAAATATATTCCCATCCCCCCCCTCTTTCTTCGTAGAACCACTCTCTGGTTCGAATGAAAGGAGAAAACCGAATAAACCGGGGGGGTCACGTTCCTCAATCGGGTCTCAAATTGTCAAGGTTCTCCTCGGTGTGTGTCCATTTTGTGATTAATGAGTGCGTTGTTGCTTGAGTGAAAGTCTATCCTCTTCGTTTGATGAGGAATCTACTGTTCGTAAGATTAAGTGATATCCAAGGACATGACTTCTCAGGGCAGAAAGGTAGAACGAGCGTGGAGTATGGGGTAAAGTGTGCTTGGGATCGAATCTTGGAGAAGGGGGGGCTGTTATTTATCTCAGCTAGAAGAGACTATGTTTGATAAGGGCTGAATCTTGAGGAACCTTGGGGGGGGGCGCCAGTTATTTATCTCAGCTAAATGAGATAATGTTTATTAAGCCCCCTCTGTATCTTGTGAACCTCTGGGGGGGGGCGAGTTCATTTATCTCAGCTAAAGAGACTAGTTGATAAGGCTGAATCTGAGGAACCTCTGGGGGGGGGCGCGTTATATCTCAGTGAAGGCTCTTTTGATAAGGTGATCTTGAGGAACCTCTGGGGTGGGGGCATTTTTATTAAGTAGAGGACTTGTTTGATAAGGGTGAATATTGATCTTCGGGGTTGGGCGTTATTTATCTCAGTAGAAGAGACTATGTTTGATAAGGCTGAATCTTGAGGACATCTGGGGTGGGGGGCGCAAGTTAATTTATCTCAGCTAGAGAGACTATGTTTGATAAGGGCTGATCTTGAGGAGAACTCTTGGGGGGGGGCGCAGTTATTTATCTCAGCTAGAAGAGACTATGTTTGATAAGGGCTGAATCTGAGGAACCTCTAGGGGGGGGGGGGGGCGCAGTTATTTATCTCAGCTAGAAGAGACTATGTTTGATAAGGGCTGAATCTGGAGGAACCTCTAGGGGTGGGGGGGCGCAGTTATTTATTTCCGCTAGAAAAAACTATGTTTGATAAGGGCTGAATCTTGAGGAACTCTGGGGGGGGGGGGAAATAGTTATTTATCTTAGCTAGAAGAAACTATGTTTGAATGGCTGAATTTTGAGTATGGGTATAAGGGGAAGTGTGTATTGAATACGTGGACAGGGAGAGATTATTCTCGTAGAGGGAAAGAAGGAATTCTCTATGTAAATACAACGAAAAAAAACCCAGATATTGTAGTTAGATTTTTGGTGTGTTTTCCGCTCTTACTACGTCTTTTCTTGAAATGAGCCAGTAATGTCCCACGTGTTTGTCTTCCAGATAACCTTGTTGGTGAGTGTCCAGGTAGTCGGCCAATACAATGCTTACCCGCAGAAGTTGTGGAATACTAAAATAACGGTTGAAGTGGCGCTTACCCGCAGAGGTTGGCGCTTACCTAAAGATGGACGTTAAATCACTGACATTAAATTTTTTGTCGACATTCTTTGCTCACTGTCACTCCAGTAACTAGAACTCAAAAGTATTAGTGATTGAGATATCAGTGATCGGTGTATTGCAACTAAAGAGTACTCTGATTGAGAAAGCTGTGACCGTGACTAACAAAATACTTGTTGCCGAAATGGTGATCCACAGGTGTAGCCATTGTAACCTTGTCACAACGAAACATGGGATGATTGTAACGCTCACCATATGCTGTCCCTGTTGACTCGACATGGAATGGACTTCATAACGCAAGACACTACCCTCAACGCGCACTACAACTGACTGAGCCGGCGTTAGATGCTCGCCATGGGCGGGGCGGAGAGGCCCTCCCCCTTCCCCCTTCATCAGACGAGAAGACAAGTGAACATCGCTGTGCGCTTCCAACCAGAACTTTATGGAACATTATGGAACGTTATGGGACCTTCGACAGACTATGTTGTGCGTGTGGCTTGTTGCTCCAGGACTCTGTGGATACTTCTAGACCATCCCCCCTTATCCGTCCGCTTTGAGAGCACATGATAACTTCAGGGTATAAAAGTGTGGTGGTGCGATGTGTTGGCACGCATTATACTCGGGGCTTTTAGAGGTAAGAATCTTACTTCATAAGTGGGCTCGTCATAATTAATCAAAATTCTCTTTGGCTTAAAATCTTATTTATATTTTCAAAATTCAATGTTTCGGACTTCGTATAGATTGTAGATATTTATATTCTTTATTTATTTACCGAATAGTCATGACTGCAGGGTATTGGTAGTCGTCTTTACGGCTATGGTAATTAAAGGGGGAACCCATCTGGTCCTCGTGTTAATATTTCAAATCTCGCTTCGCGGAATATTCGCACTCTGGTGCATTTTTGTCTTGGAGGCCATATATAATAGGAAGTTTGTTTATGTTCTTTCCGCATAGACAAAAAGGTGGATAAATGTAGGGCCGCAGACCGTCTAAGAGAAACACGGGTGTTTTTAGTAATGTTTATCGTTTGTATACATGGGGTTGTTAGTCGGGATAATCCCCGTTTTTTTATATGTTTATATACCTAGGATTGTTAGTGGGTCTAAATAGTTTATTGTTACGTTTCATATATCTATATTTCGTGTTTATGGTTGTTAGGGAGATAATATATAGTTTATTGTTATGTTTGGCAAATATTAGTTTGTGGGTTCTAAATAGTGGGACCGCGGGCCACCTAGTTCATAAATCTCCCAACGCGGTCTAACTTATACTTAATTGGGTGGAGTTATTATTGTTGGGCTTGGAAACGTTGTATTCACTTTGATGCTATTGTTATGCCTCTCGGCTGTGTTAGTTAACTTTGGGGTCTTGACCCCCTTTGGGCTATGCTAGAGTTTAGGCTAGGCCTGTGCTATTATTTGAGAATTGTAACGTTTAACGTGTGTAAGGGGACCAATTTATCAACAGATCGGGTCACCCGTTAACAGTGCCATTTTAAGGCCTTATTATAAGGCAGCAATTACCTTGTTATGGTTGTATCGCCCTTCTGGCCGTGACATGTGTTTGTATGTTACTTCGCCCATCAGGCGCATACTGGCAGTTGGTATTTGTAATCTTTAATGTTCCGCTCCCCCATTGAGCTGTATTATGTTTGAATAATAAAAATTATAACTCTCTTGTTTCTACCTCTGTCCATTATTTGATTGGGATGATGAGGGAGGCTGGTTACACCAGTAACGGTCTTATGTCCTTTGCTTTGTGTTTTAATAAACATTATTTAATAAAGAGCCATTACTTTATATATCAGTGCTGTATTGGGTGAGAGTCGACCGGAATTGAATTTTACAATTTTTTCATATTGAGACACCGATCGTGAAATAAGATTTTTCTCTAATTTACACACCTTACTATTGAAATTAATTTTGAGGCTTTAAGTTCGTTTCCAAACGGGTTATATTACTTTATCTTTATTAAATTTGTGGAAGTTTTTTAGTCTGTTTGTAATTCGTATAGTCCTGTCTAGGGTATGTTTAGACACAGGGACTGATGTATTTATCTAGCTACTCTGTAAATAGGCCCTATATTGCTTTCCTATAAAATATATTACTGTATAAATTAAACATTTATTGAAGCATTTAGTTTGTCCGTAATTCCTAGAGTCATGCCTCATAAGGTTTAGCTATTATAGTCTTACTCTCAGTATAGGTTGACAAGGTATGACTACTGAACAGATTTTCTGAGCTCGCACTGTAATAATTAGCAACTTACTCCCACTAAGGTCACACAATAATAATGGGTTGGGATACATTTCCTCAAATTTAGATATTTATTGAAAATATTTTTAGTTTTCAGTGACAAGGTTCAGCACCATATGTACATCTCCCAATTTAATCTTAATGTAATTTAAGTATACATCGCTCACTTTTCACTTAAGAGTTTGCTATAAATAAAATATGTTATGTTACTCAATTACACATAAATAATAGGCAGCGGTAGTAAAAAGAGAGTTATAGTTTATTTAACAAGAAAATAACAAAGTACAATCCAATGAGTGAGTGAGACATTTACGCGTTAGGCGCTGAACAAGAAAGTAACCCAAAACCCAAGCAAGGGGTACAGTACATCCCAAAGGCTGAACGAAGTGTAGGGAACCACCAACGGCAGAGAGGATGTAAAATAACATTTGAAATAAGTGGCCCGCTTCTCCAAACACTCAAAATGGCGTCTCATAATAATGATTTTAAAACAATTGACCTTAATGATAATATTAATTTTACCTATCGTAAATAGAAATCGAGAACCTCAAAACAAATCCTAAAGCAAATGGCAAATTGGAAAAGAGTAATGGATCCAAAGTTGCCGATACTGACAACCCTAATTTGCACAACAATTTGATAGGAGGATCTCCAATAACAATTACTACAAGGTATCTAACGATAATAAACTATTCCAATGTTATATAATAAAGCTCAAAAGGAGTGTAGAAAGGATCCAATGAATTTCATAGCTGCCCCCAAGATGGGGGTGAACATATCTCCAAACATTTCCGTGGGGCAGATTTAGTAAATTTAAAGATTACGACCATGATGCCTTCCACTAAATACCATGTAACAAGCAAAGTTTTTTGGCTGGTCGCCATAATGTATCATGCCTTAAGGGCAAAGAATAACATTTGGCCGTCATGAAATGACAATAAAAATATACATATAAAAATATATAAGTCCAGAACGATAATTTTGAAAGATAAAGATTTAGTGCCAAAAGGAATTGAGAATAATTTAGCAAACCTATCCAATAATCAGGCTTCTCACCTTGAAGTCAGAGCGTAATGTGTGTCCATCCCAGGCACTCCAACCATTATATATCCTATAGAAGTGCCATGTGCTCTTGAGCTACGGGAACAAAGGGAGAAGGAAAGGGGTAAGAGGTAGAAAGGTTCTAGAACATGCTAAACTGATCCACACACTTCAAACTTGCGCTCAATCATAGTTCACAGAATTTCCAAACACGCTCGGCGGCGCACATTGAGTTCGCGCATTCTGAAGTTCATTTGTCTTGGGCGTGGAACGATTGACAGGTCTGGAAGCAAACCTCTGTCCTCAAGTCAGTTCAATGTTAATAGTTCTGCGGTGTGTATGCCGTGTTGTGATCGTGCCAGGACAGGTCAACAGGGGCCGGGTTGGTGAGTTAAACAACCTCTTCGTATTCATGGTGTAATAATGTTACAGTTATATTTTATAATTTTATTTGAATGAGAGTGATCCTTTGTGATTTTTGGGCAAAACATAGCTCATTGGTTGGTTCATAGTAAGATCCTTAACATATTGTTATGTTAGGACATTTTACTCTGAAGAGTTTATAACTTTTCAGCACCATGTCTCACTAACTGTTCTTGTGCGGCTTATCTACTAACTATGCTAATGTGTTAAAGATGAGAAAGTTGAAAGTATACCCACATTATAATTAAAAAGAGATTGGAATAAAAACCTATCTCCACATCCTACTTGAATTCAAACCCTGATCTCGTCAGTTTATACGTTTTAGATCAGTCGTTGTGTAGTGTAAATGAACATTTTTTAAAGCAAAAAATTTAATATTTTAGGAGTGGTACGGAAGGGCATTGCCTTGATACATAATGTAAGAAAGAGAGGATAGTAATAGTTAATGATAAGAGAAGGAAATGAAACTTAATTTTTAAGTATAATGGTAAATATTTTAGGAGAGTTATGGAATGGTATTACCTGTATAGAAAATGGATGAAACTGAGAGACAGAGAGAGAGAGGAAGAAGGATTAGATGTTAGGAAAATATATTTAAAGGAAGTAAAGGAAGAGAGAAAATTACTTGTTTAGAAGCTGGCTTACCCCTTCCCCCTTCAGATGAATGTATACACACATCCTGACCACACCCATCCGATAGCCCTCCCACCTTCAACTTCTGACATCTCGCTGTTTCTCAACGCCATATTTAATCCTACTACTGTTATATTTGTTGTAAATTATCACATTATAACATCGAGTCTTTCAACTATTTATTTTATGTGTGTAGAATATATCAGCGTCAGTTCGCTCAGCCTTTATAATAGGCCTTCTTTCAAACTTGATTTATAATCAGGAACATATAGTTTTAACAAACTTGCCAATATTCTAGACGCTACTATTTCATGAGGTAAAGTACATCGTTAGGCCATAGCTGTCAACACTTAAGTGAAACCACATTCCACAAAACATATAATTACTAGTCATATATCACAACGTTGCAAATCTAGTTAGTTGTCATGTGCCAGGGTTACTGACTGGCCTCATTAACAATGGGCAGAACGTTCAAGAGAATTTGGGGCTGATCCACAAGGGAAAGCATTCCGTCACTACCCCACTCTCACCCCTTTAACCGTGTATTATTTGGATCTTTCCAGATTCAAACAGCAAATTATGATGTCATTAAAGTGCACCCATGACCAGATAGTTTATTTTCAAAGAAAAAGCCTTTTAAAATATGCAAACTTAATTTTTGGTGAGATTTGCAAGGAACGTACTTGAAACACAAGAATGATTGTTAAACCTCTAGTCAATGAAACATTAAAAGTGAGTAAAGGAGTTAATTTTTATAAGGAGAAATATAATTTTTTTATTTTGGAATAAAATAAACAAATATGAATTGAAGAAGATAACAATCAATATTTACTAAGGATAGAAACCTTAAGTCAGGAAAATCGATTAACTTATATACCCCCTTCCCTAAGAATACTACAAAATATTCTAAAAAAATACTAAAGAGCAAAATAGTTATACAATTAGGAGGAATGACATAGTCATAATATTAAACAGTTAACAATTAGCATATGAAATAGTCAAGGACTCGTGTCATACACGATAGAGAATAAATTAACAAATCTCATGAATGAAAATTACACTAAAATTTGATAAAGAAAAATTGTTCTATTAGCGTTGATTTTATATATATATCAAGATGCGCTGCTAAATAATATAATAATAATGATAATAATAATAATCTTATTATTTATTATTATTTAAATCTTAGGGCAAAATAAGTAAAATATTTATCTAGTAGGAACATATAGATTATATATTTTAGTATGAATCTTATGTAAAATATATAAATATATATATATATTATTATATATATTTTGCATAAGATTCGGTACTAAAATATATATCTGTATATATATATATATATTATATTTATATACTTATATATATTTATAAGATTCGGTACTAAAAATATATAATCTATATGTTTCTACTAGATAAATATTTTAATTATTTTGCCCAAAGTTTAAAAAAAATTCTTATTGTTTATTTATTATTATTATTATTATTATTTTATCACTGCGTCTTACTACCCGTTAGGACTATACACACTTACGCTAATGCGTAATGAAGGGATGATTGCAAGATAAAATGAAGGACCTACAGTTTAACGTGGATCCGACCCACGGTGGAGGCCTGGCATTCCCCACATTCACAAGATTGTGAATAATACACTTCCTGTCAGAGGTGAAGGAAGGGTTTGGCAATCAGATAAATCTGTGCCGGGACCAAGGATTGAACCATGGACCCACAGCACAGAAGCCAGCCACATTAACCCTAGATCACAAGGTCACCTTTTTTTAATAGATAAAAACTGCAAAAATCCTTCCCTAAGCGCTCGTTACCATACACTACATAACTGTACTCTCCCCCAGCATGCCTCTGATAACCGTCCTCACCTCCAAACAAAGAGAAACTGCCTTTCTTAGCCTGTTACCAACTTTGAATCTGCGTACTCTTTCTTACTAATGACCAATGAAGACGAGTGTCACGTGACTCTCACAGAACAATTACTAAGGTGAGTGCATTAATTTATATGACTTTTGGTTTGATTAAAATGTGAATTCCCATTCAGTAAAATGATAAATCAAGCTTATATGGTCTGGTTGTTTGGTTTGTCCTCTACTCATGTTGGGCTAATCACTATACAATCGTTGTCTTAGGTGGGTTTAAGTTAATGTGCTAGCCTCAGGATCAGATGTTCGTGGGTTCAATTCCAGCCGTGGTTGCAGGATTTTTCTTGAGTAATAAAATTCAGCAGCACTACTTCCTTCGGAGTGGAAGTAGGCCCATCTTTACTGTGGAATGTAAAAGAACCCTGGAAGATATGTGAAAATACTTTCCCTGGAAAAATTGTTAAGTCCTTTCGCTCTCACTCATAGAAATTCTCGTGGGCTGATATAATCAGTCGGTTCACAAAGTGCACGTTAAATATCTTAAACAAATAAATAAAAACATTACGAAATTAAAAAATTGTTTTATCCTAATTTTGAATATATTTTAATTCAAATCCTCGAATACCCAGTATCGTTGAAGATTTTATTCTAAAAATTCGGAACGTCAAAGGGAAAAATCTCTAATAATTTATAATAGAAGTAATATTTCAGGTTGACTGTACTCATGGCGTATAAAACCAATTCAAGTACCATAAAATGAAATCGTCAAAGAAAATTATAGCCAAAAGCTGGACTCTGCTGATTAACTGTCGCATCTCCAAACGAGCAACGCGGATTGATTTCCACTCTAGTACTACGGATATTGCATATTTGTATCATTCAACCGGTTCACTCGAAACTGATGTACGCTTATTTTAATTGGTACTAGTTCCTCAATTAATTGGAAAGGTTTTTTTTTTAAATGGGGGTGGGTAGGAGAGGAACAAAAAAAAACCATCCTTGAAACCATTCAATTTCCACTTAAGTTATGAGCCTGTGTGAGGCAGACTCTTGTGTCTGGGATATTGATTTCATCGATGGACAAGGGGCGGGGGAGTAGGTACACTCGATAGAAATAACCTTCAAACCAGGCAGGTATAATTCGTTTGATCATAATGGAGATCCATAAACAACGCACAACTCTTTTATTACCTTTTTTTGATACCCTACCCTCATATAGCACCAAGTATTATTATTATTATCACCCGTCTTAGTACTAGTTCAATTTATACATATATATCATAATTAATCTAATAGGGTAGGGATGAGTAAGGAAACATTCGAGAGATAATATACACGCATTTGCGTGAAAGGAGAGTGAGAAATCATTTAAGAAAACACCATCCTCTGTAGAACCGACCGGGATCCGAACCTCAATTTACCCATCACCAGCAGGCTAGTCTAACACATAAGTGACAATTCAGATCATTCAGCCATGGAAGCCTTTTTGTTAAATTAAGAATAATATTCAATTGCACTCCAAAGAAGAGTCATTTAGATAAATTAATAATAATATTCCCTGCACTTCAAAGAAGATCCCTTTTGATAATTGCAGATCAATATTCACTGTACTCCAAAGGAAAACAAATTTCATAAATAAAGATAAATATTCACCGCACTTCAAAGAAGAGCTCTTTTGATAAATAAATGGTAATATTCGCTGCACTCCAAAGAAGAACACTTTTGAGAAAAAGAATAATTTATATTAATTGCACTACAAAGAGAATAACTATTGAGGAAATAAAGATGAATGTCCACTACTCTTTAAATAATATAGCTTTGAAGAAAATAAAGAACAATATTCATTGCAATCCAAAAATAAAAGATTTATAAAAATTAAAAATAATATTCACTGTACTCCATAGAAGAGTGATTTTGGGCCGACGAAGAATAATTCTCTGCGCACCAACTAGGCGTGTATTTTTCTTTCCAAAGCATACTTAGTGCAATGAGAATACTTTTTATTCCAGGTAAAAGTGGTGACTTGTGGGATGCTGCCATGGGAAATGTTACTGAACGTGACTGTACCAGTGTAGCGTTTCAATCATACAAATTGTACAGCTACAATTAAATATCAATATTTTAATAATTTACGAAAGAAAGAAACAACATTAACATATTTAAAAAATATCTACCTCAAAGTTTATTTTCTCTAACTAGATACATTCAAACAAAATTACGAACTCCCTAAATTGAAACACGATGATGTTAAAAAATATTGTCTTTTGATAAATACTGTAGCAGATATCAAAGAAAAGGATTAATATTGTCATATTTATGAACAAAATACTTCAACGCATGCTCTCTGCCATTGGATGATGTCAGATAAATTTATATACGCTGTCCAATGCTGTCTACAAGACAATATAGTAAAGTACATCTCTATCACAAATTCTCATTAAAATAATAGCTGAGCCTAAATAATATAATCATACCAGTTATATTTAAACAAAAGATGCCTTAGTATCTACTCACCATTTCAGGATGTTCTTGGATTTATTTGCCACGTGCGGGAACAGAAAAATTATTCAATGATGGCTCACACACGTACTATCACAACTACATCTGATGAATGAAAGAAAAGTGTCTTGAGATCGACACACTAACCCACTCTGCGTCTGAGAATACTAGCGGCAATCCAAGGAACCATGTTTCCCCCTTTCCCTGCAAGCGGCAGTTCTGT
Organism: Timema cristinae; assembly: GCA_039000515.1. Taxonomy (NCBI): domain Eukaryota; kingdom Metazoa; phylum Arthropoda; class Insecta; order Phasmatodea; family Timematidae; genus Timema; species Timema cristinae. The sequence continues at coordinate 11,356,702 of JBCFYV010011135.1, forward strand.
TTCACTTCTCTTTTCCTCCGCCTTCGTCCATCTTTCTCCTTTTCTATATTCCTGAGCTTATCACCCTTTTTGCTTTGTTCCGTTCGTATCAGATTTGAGACTATATATAGGGCTGCTCTCAGGTTCACATTATACCCGTTCTACTACAACCCAGACGTAAGGAGGAACTTCTGCACCGTCACGCAACGAGGAAAGCGACGAACATGAAGTATTGGCCATCAGATCCACCGCCGCCTTGGACAGAACGACTTACTTGGAGCACTTAAGTATCCTGGAAAACGTCGTGAAGTCCTTATGACTTAGAGTCTAGTTTTAGTTTAAAAAAACTAGACAATGTTTATCTATACATTTAAATATGTTCTGTAGAAGCCGATTTTTTGTTTGTTTAATATTATGTCGAATGGACAGTTAATTAATTTCAAGTCTTGTAGACTTCAAGATGGAAAAGTTTCAGTTAATTGGTTAAATATCGTGTCCTGCAATCTGAAGGACAAGTCCTTTTTGACTTAGTATATCAGTCCTAGTTACTATTTTTCCCTGTGTCCTTATGATACAGTCTTTACATTATGAGCCTTTGGCTTAGAAAGTAGTAATGTGTTAATCTTAGACTTGCTAACTACCACCGGTTCCATTTATTTATTTTGAGCCAATGTTTCTCAGAACGCCGTGTACGTAATGTGCATCTGTTTAATATTTGGATGGCTACAACCAGGCTGTCTGTCTTGTTTTCCATATCTAGTTGGGTTAATGGAAATCTATATTTTGAGTTAGTCAAATAGTCACGCTTCACGTGCAGTATTAGCGTCAGTGAGCAAACCGTGGAACTGCACTAAAGTCATAGTGGGGTCCCGCAAATAATACCCTTTTCTTTGCCTCTTGTTTGTCTCCTATTGTTTTGTGTTGCTCTTAGTGCCATTGCTATTAGAATTTTACGTACTATTGAATGCTCTGGCAGTACCGAAAGGGAAAGAGACCAGCCATAGTACTAGTTTGTTGACACTGTTTATTAGCCATGACCGCTGTCATCAACAGATCTTTCTGTTGTTTATCATTATCTGAAATGTTTAAAAGGATATTATCTTAAAACCCAATCAAGCAAACTGATCAAAATTCATATGTTTACCTTGTTCAATACTTTTGTTAATAACTGTTCAATTGTTTTCTCCTTTAGAAAACTTCTACCTGTAGCCTGGCACCTGCAAAGCCCTTGTAGCTACAGTCTAATCATCACATTTCACAAAGTCTTATTGTTTCATCAAGCTTCAAACGTATAACCTTTAATATTATTGTAATTCTTAATTTTTGTTATTTCTGTTTTATTTAGTAATTCTATTAATTGTAACTAATTTATCTGGTTCAATTTAAATTTCAACCTGTTTTATCACGTCATCTATTAGTCTAGTAGGGATATTAGGTTACACCAGTAAACTGTTTCCTATTACTAATAAGGTCAAACTTCCCTCACATTCAATGCACACGAACTACCTTGCTGTAATGTTGTATAAGCATTACTAACTTTGCTCGTTAGGGGCTCCACCCCCAAACCCTCAGTGGTTGTTCTTTGCAAGTGGATGTAATCTAGTGTAATTCCAGAGCATTTTTTGATAGGTCTTACCGTTTAGCCGTAAAAGACCTCCAAAGAAAGGTCCACACCGACTTTAAAGTTGCTCCGCCATTTTGAATTATTTTGGGGGTTAAAGATTAAATTTTTTAACTTTTTTGAATTTTACCATTGGTTACAGGCTAGAACTTCAAGTTTCTAGCTCATCTGGAAGTGGGTAAACATTAATGTGAGTGAGTCAGAAATGTGGCTTCATAGTTTATTGATGTGATTTGTTGGGTAAAATGGGAAGATAGTGTGAAGTAGTGGTTTGCCAATAGAGTATTGCCCTGGATAAGTTTCTATCATCAAATAGTCTAATGCACCCATGCCAAACCTGTGGCACAACCTATGACCAGCCAATATACAATGTAGTCCTATTTTTCTTTTTATCATAGGCTATCAATCAATATATTCTATATTGCAACCATTGGCTGGAAATATTTTTTATAATTGTTTGATAATACCTTTTATTGATAGTAAAACATATTATGAGTCTGGGTTACATCACTCGTCGTCCAGTATTGGAAAGATTATTCAGTACTAATGTACCGTTATCCAGGGACCGCCCGAATGTACTAATCGTACATCATTTCCGTGGAGGCTCTTTCCATGTCCTGATGAGATGAGGTGAAGGTGATAGTGAGGTATATGAGGGTGATAGTGAGTATGAGGGTGATAGTGAGTATGAGGGTTGAGTTAGTGATAGTGAGTATGAGGGTGATAGTGAGTATGAGGGTGATAGTGAGTATGAGGGTGATAGTGAGTATGAGGGTGATAGTGAGTATGAGGGGATAGTGAGTATGAGGGTGTAGTGAGTATGAGGGTTGTAGTGAGTATGAGGGTTGTAGTGAGTATGAGGTGATAGTGAGTATGAGGTGATAGTGAGTATGAGGGTGATAGTGAGTATGAGGGTGATAGTGAGTATGAGGGTGATAGTGAGTATGAGGGTGATAGTGAGTATGAGGGTGATAGTGAGTATGGTGAGGGTTGAGGTGTGGAGTATGAGGGTTATAGTGAGATATGAGGGTGATAGTGAGTATGAGGGTGATAGTGAGTATGAGGGTGATAGTGAGTATGAGGGTGTAGTGAGTATGAGGGTGATAGTGAGTATGAGGGTTATAGTGAGTATGAGGGTGATAGTGAGTATGAGGGTAATAGTGAGTATGAGGATTATAGTGAGTATGAGGGTGATAGTGAGTATGAGGGTGATAGTACGTATGAGGGTGATAGTGGTATGAGGGTGATAGTGAGTATGAGGGTGATAGTGAGTATGAGGGTGATAGTGAGTATGAGGGTGATAGTGAGTATGAGGGTTATAGTGAGTATGAGGGTGATAGTGAGTATGAGGGTGATAGTGAGTATGAGGGTTATAGTGAGTATGAGGGTGATAGTGAGTATGAGGGTGATAGTGAGTATGAGGGTTATAGTGAGTATGAGGGTGATAGTGAGTATGAGGATGATAGTGAGTATGAGGGTGATAGTGAGTATGAGGGGATAGTGAGTATGAGGGTTGTAGTGAGTATGAGGGTGATAGTGAGTATGAGGGTGATAGTGAGTATGAGGGTGATAGTGAGTACGAGGGTTATAGTGAGTATGAGGGGATAGTGAGTATGAGGGTTGTAGTGAGTATGAGGGTGATAGTGAGTATGAGGGTGATAGTGAGTATGAGGGTGATAGTGAGTTTAAGGGTGATAGTGAGTATGAGGGTGATAGTGAGTATGAGGGTGATAGTGAGTATGAGGGTGATAGTGAGTATGAGGGTGATAGTGAGTATGAGGGTGATAGTGAGTATGAGGGTGATAGTGAGTATGAGGGTGATAGTGAGTATGAGGGTGATAGTGAGTATGAGGGTGATAGTGAGTATGAGGGTTATAGTGAGTATGAGGGAGATAGTGAGTATGAGGGTGATAGTGGGTATGAGGGTGATAGTGAGTACGAGGGTTATAGTGAGTATGAGGGTGATAGTGAGTATGAGGTTGATAGTGAGTATGAGGGTTATAGTGAGTATGAGGGTGATAGTGAGTATGAGGGTGATAGTGAGTATGAGGGTGATAGTGAGTACGAGGGTTATGGTGAGTATGAGGGTGATAGTGAGTATGAAGGTTATAGTGAGTATGAGGGTTATAGTGAGTATGAGGGTGTGGAACCAGTGGAAACTCTTAAACCTAACTTATGTTTAACTAATCAAACCTTGTTGACAATTGGGGTAATTTCACAAAAATACTCAAGGTACCACCCGGGAATTGAACCCGGAACCCCTTAACTCATAGCCAGGTGCACTGATCACTCCTTACACAATGAGTAGGGCTACTTTTTATTCCTAATATAGTATTACTAAGCAAATACAAACTATTTACAATTAATAGGTTGACATTAGTCACTTCCAGCCAAGGTTTGTAATAAGATCCTTCAGCTGTCACTGACCTACCCTTCCACCGTAGGTGAATTACAAATGTACACCATTTGGGAAAGGTTGAACTTGTTCTAAATAAAAGCATAAAATTCAAAGTATTTCTCAGATTATCAATTGCTTAAGGAATTTCTTAACGAAACTGAAAACATTTATTATAAAAATAAAGGTGAATATTATCGGGACTTCTTAGTGTTTTAAAATTTCAATGTGGCCCTCACAGTATTTTAAAATTTCAAAGTGCCCCTCTAAGTATTCTAAAATTTCAATGTGGCCTTCTTAGTGTTTTAAAATTTCAATGAGGTCCTCACAATATTCTAAAATTTAAATATGGCCTTCTCAGTGTTTTAAAATTTCAATGTGGCCTTCTCAGTGTTTTAAAATTTCAATGTGGCCTTCTCAGTGTTTTAAAATTTCGATGTGGCCTTCTCACTGTATTAAAATTTCAATGTGACCTTGTCAGTGTTTTAAAATTGCCATATGACCTTCTCACTGTTTTAAAATTTCAATTTGGTCCTCTCAGTGTTTTAAAATTTCAATGTGGCCTTCTCAGTGTTTAAAATTTCAATGTGGCCTTCACAGTTTTTAAAATTTCAAAGTGCCCTCTAAGTATTCTAAAATTTCAATGTGGCCTTCTCAGTGTTTTAAAATTTCAATGTGGCCTTCTCAGTGTTTTAAAATTTCAATGTGGCCTTCTCAGTGTTTTAAAATTTCAATGTTGCCTTCTCAGTGTTTTTAAAATTTCAAAGTGCCCTCTAATATTCTAAATTTCAATGTGGCCTTCTCAGTGTTTTAAAATTTCAATGTGGCCTTCTCAGTGTTTTAAAATTTCAATGTGGCCTTCTCAGTGTTTTAAAATTTCAATGTGGTCTTCTCAGTGTTTTAAAATTTCAATGTGGCCTTCTCAGTGTTTAAAATTTCAATGTGGCCTTCTCAGTGTTTTAAAATTTCAATGTGGCCTTCTCAGTGTTTTAAAATTTCAATGTGGCCTTCTCAGTGTTTTAAAATTTCAATGTGGCCTTCTCAGGGTTTTAAAATTTCAATGTGGCCTTCTCAGTGTTTTAAAATTTCAATGTGGCCTTCTCATGTTTTAAAATTTCAATGTGGCCTTCTCAGTGTTTTAAAATTTTAATTTGGTCCTCTCAGTGTTTTAAAATTTCAATATGGCCGGCCCTAAGATCAAAATAGTTTGACACGCCTGGTATGAGTTGTACTTCTCGCACCAGACTGGACTGCTGATGACGAGGAAAATATGGTTCGAGTCCCGTTAGAGTGGACAGAGGTTTGTTTTCCCTAGATGGTTTTCCATTTTCCCTCCATGTATATACAAATTCACTTCCTTTAATAGCAACCTTCCTCGTCATTTAAGCGTAAACACACTAACGTTATTAACTTTTTTTAAACCACAATGTCTTACTACCCGTTCGGGTTTAACAGTTATGTACCAATTAACCTACGCTAATATGCTAGAGTTAAGGAAGGTTGAATTTAAAGGAAGTGTATCTGAATTTGTGTGAAGAGAGAGTGGGAGAAATCCTCTTAGTACCCCCTACCTGGATCGAACCAGGATATTCCCATCATCGGCAGTCTAATAATCTATTGCGAGAGTAGCGCCTTAGTCCAGGGTTGGGCAAACTACAGCCCGCGGGATAAAATAATTTAAATAAGTTGTGTTGTGAAACAGGCTTTTTTAAACACAACAATATTAGATCTAAAAAAACATTCTAAAATAAACTTTTCCAAATTTGTTAAATCATGCCAAAAAAACTACATGGCATTGTTTGTAACCTGATATTGATGAAACAAGTGTTTTCAACGATGACACTTAGGAAACTTGATCTTAAAACTAACTTACTCTTGAACATCTGCCTTTTCTCTTGAGAATCACCTTTTCACAGTTTCACTTAGCTCACACCCCATCAAATAAACTTTCTGGACATAATTAAAAACTTACTAAATCAGTAAGGTGTTTATGGTTATCTTGCATTCTCAATATATTTAAACTAATTCGTGTCATTTTTTAAAATGTATTTGGAACAAAAATAATAAATAAAAGTTTTTGGACTACCAAGCATTTCCTTTTTTTCATTTGACCCACTTATATGCAAGTTTGCACTTCACTGCCTTAGATTATGCAGCCACAGAAGGTTGTTCCATAAACATACTTTTAATCATAAAATATTTTAATGTCTTATAACAATGAATACACCAATAATATCAAAAGAATATTGTTTTTATCCCTCAAATCCTTGAGTACAAGCTTTGACTATTTTTAACAGTTTATATATTTTTTAAATAAATGAAACCATTTTGATTTTAAAAAAAAGCCTTTATTTTAAAGTTAACACGGTTTAACTTCTCTAAAGTTTACATTGCTTCATAAAAAGTACTACTATATTTATTTAAGTTTCAATAATTTATAAGTTAACCTTATACAAACTTCAATGTAAGAAACCTAAAAAAAAAAGTTGTCAAAATGTATACAAAAATGTTTGTTTTATTAAAAAAATATATAGACGGTTACCATCCACCTCACTCCCCACCCCTAAAGAAGGTTGTAAAAAACTTGAAGCTTAGCTTCTTGAAAACCCCCTTCAGTGATCATACGGACTAACCGACAATCTCGTCTTATTTGGTTTTTGCCGCTGTCACCTGGGTTTGACTCTCAGCCTTGTATTCTTAGGGTGGTTTTTCCTAAACGTTTTCTCTATCTCTCTCAACGCAAATTAATGTAGAGTTCCTTCAAACGGAACCATCTTCATTTCCATCACATTTATTTAATTAAATATGGACAGTCCAGAAAAGTGGTAGAATATATCGCAAATAAATAAATAAATAAACTTGATCAAAGTTTCAAAAACTCAAAAAGTATATAACTGGATATGTATAAAACGTGATGGAATACACGTATTGAGACTTAAAGTAGCAAGTATTAACGACCCGATTCATTGGCTGCACGCTCTTAAGGCGTCACTCTCATCTTTATTTCACCTACTGATGATATGGGGATCGGGGTTCGATCCCAGTCTGCTATACTGAGTGTTTTTGTTTTCTGAAATGGTATTCCACTCACCCTACATGCAAATGAAGATGAACTTCCTCTAAATTCAACCTTCTTATTCCCTGACAAATTAGCGTTATGGTCACATAACGTGGTGCTAAAAAAATGTCTTACACAACGTTTGTTAACCTCTATGAATCTATTTTATATGTTATCAATGTGCCCTGTTCTTATTTACCAACTAGCAATCCTGCAAGGCTTTGCCCGTGGCCCACTGTGGTATAATAATACACCCTCCCTCCACCCTGGTGCCCGATTTCATTTTTAAACGTTATCTTTGAAACGTAATTCTAAACCAGATACAAAATATTTTCATCAAAAATTTGTTAAAAATAGCCTAATTAAAACGCTAACTAAGACATTTAAAAATCCGGCTTCGAGGTTCATTTGGACCCCCTTCCATTCAACTATATTAAAAATTTCATTTCTCTGCGTGGCGTAGTTTTGGCTGAGTATCACATACAAACAAACACAGACAGACAAACACTTCCTTTTATTATTATAGAAGATATCCCGTTCTATATTTTTCCTCATGCTTTTTTTTCTCTCTCTTTCAAGAAGTGACTTCGGACGCTTCACAATTCCTACAAAAGAACGCCGATAGCACGAAGCATGACTCAAGGAGTCGCCCGGCGACGACAGATTTCCTTTAAAAGGCAGTCGCTACCAATTTGTCCAGTCGGGGAGGCTCTGTTCATCTTTTCAGATTGGAAGCCATCTTGTGTTTGGCGTTATTACTTTATTTTTACAACTATATTCTCTCCGAGTGGAGCTTCGAGAGTCTGATTAATACCTCTCTTTAAATAATATATATTAACAGATCATAATAACCAGATCTGTCCTAATCTAGTGTTGGACTGAATTAAGAGTTGTCGGGGAGATCAGGGTTCACATCCTGATAGGGTGTACAAAGGTTTTTATTTCATAGATGGTTTTCTATTCTCTATCAAAGAAAACGCTAGTACATTTATCTAGGAATCTTCCTCCCTCATTCATATTCTCTTAGCGTAATTAATGTGTAAATATAGCCTGAATTAGTAAGCTTGAAAACAAATTTTACATGAAACTGTGCATACAGCTCAAAAACCAACAACTTCGTATGTAATCCATCCTCACTAACTTCCTCCACACTTCCCTACCCTTGCATACTCCCATCGCTTCAACAACATCCATGCACCGAGTCATACATTCTCTTTTATTCTGAAAACTATTAATGTTTCTCTTTTTCCCACATTCGTCTACAACCATTATACATGTTTTACATGGCCTACTCCTTCCTTTTGATCCACGCACTCTACCTTCATATATTAGCTTCGTCCCTCGAACACACTTATCCTCTCAACATCCCCAAAACAACCCCAAACGCTTCTTTCACATTTACCTAAAGGATACCCTTTCAAACTGAGCTACTTCAGCAGCCAATCATTACAGACTCTGTCCATACATTTGACATAAAATAAATATGAAATCCCCTACCATTATAGTTAATATGGTAAACAATAAACTCTCCTCAAAGTACACTTTAACTACCCTGAAAGATAGCATTTTACCTTTACAGAGTAAAGGATGACCTGGCGGTCTGGAGGTAAGGTGTCGGGCTTCTGTACTTGGGTCTGGGGTTCAATCCTCGGTCCCGGCACAGATTTATCTGATTACCAAACCCTTCCTTCACCTCTGACAAGACATCTTGTGAATGTGGGGAATGCCAGGCCTCCACCGTGGTTCAGATCCCACGTTAAACTGTAGATCCTACATTTCATCTCACAATCACCCTACCCATACACATTAGCGCAAGTGCGTATAACCCGAATGAGTAGTAAGACGCGGTGCTAATAATAATAATAATAATAATAATAATAATAATAATAATAATAATAATAATAATACAAATAAACTATTGTCCTATATTATAAACAAAACCAAATGCAGGCTTTACTAACAATTTTTGTGCAATCATGAATAAAATAAAATACATTGGAATACAAACTAAACCATTTACATAAATATATAATTTTCAGCATCCGTTTGGGTTGAATACATATGTTATAACTACGATCGTGTTTACGAATGAGTAAGATGTAATTTATAGGAAGTGTACCCACATTTTAATGGAGGAGAATATAAAACAGTTTCGCAAAAAAATTCCTGTCCATACAAAAGAGACTCGAACCCCGACCTCCCCAGCAAAAGAATTCCAGTATTTTATGAGAGTGGTGTATTAGACCATGTGGCCACTAAGGGGGGGCGTGGGGGGGGGGGGGCAATCATTTGGAATGCAGCTATGAAAATATTTTAAAATCTATACTAATGATAACCTAATAGATATGCTTCTTTATCAGTGCATTTAATAACAAGAAATTCATTAAACATAAAATTATACGGAAGCTGAAGTTACATTTAAACTCTTTATAATACTGTGGATTACTTTGTGTATTCATAATTGAAAGAAATTATATATTTTAGTCAGAGTTTATTGGAAAAAATAATGTTTTTTTTTTCCAATCTATGTTTACGGATACATCTGGAATTTACCTATGGACTTCCAAGACCACCCAACATGTTCATGTACTCCTGGATAAATCTTACTATATTTCAAGATAAACAAAGTGTTCCTCTTTTATCAAAAACCCAGGCGATCTATTTTAATATAAAATACGTTCTACGTGTTTGTATATGTGAGTGCAATAACTCCTGGGAACATGATATTTAAAGCCATTAAAATTTGTATGAAAATAAAAGGGACTATAAATTTGTACAACAAACCTGTGAATAGTTGTGGTCTTAGCTTAATTGGTCCAGGTTTTGATTCTGGGACAGGTCTGACCTGGAATAACTGGTTAATTACAAGACCTAACATAATCGAATTATTGTAAGCTTTTAAAAATATATGTATATAATACATACATCTATATAGATGCAGGGCATATATGTATATAAATATACATATACTTATATACATATTTCTATTTATATAGTAATGGATCAAATCCTATTATTTCCTACGATTAGGTCATGTAAGCTAAGTTTAGGTTAACCAATAAACAATTCCTAATCTTAAAAAAAATTTAAGTTCTAAACTATAGCTCTCAACAGTGGTTTAATTATCTGTAAAATGTTGATCTAATCACACTAATTGGTTGATTTATTCTTGATGGTCTAACTGTTAGGTTCAAGGGATAAACCATTAGTAAGCGTCATTATAATCCTAAGTAAATCTTGTTTGAAATAAAATACTCTATTCTATACAAATCTTAAATGTGAGTTTTTTAAAATTATTTGATTATTTAACATTCTTATTAAGGTTTTAAGGTTCTAGATATGTAAGATTTGAAGGACCCATCTATACTCATTTATGTACGGTACTAACTAAACAAAATTTTATACAACAATATTTGGAAGATGTCTACGTTATCCATCAAAGTTCTGATAGTACAAGTAAAAATTCAACTTGACAGTTAAGCGAGAAAACAATTTAGTTTGAAACGTATCTAGTTTGAAACGTATTTTTAGAGGGAACAGGGGGAATATAATTAAAATCACATTACACACATTTCCCAAGATGTCAATTTTTGTACCTCAAATCCCATAAGGACACAAGCAAATACTTGTTATTTTACATCCATTACGGTTTCCAGCCTATGGTCAGTTTTTTATTCAACCATATATTTTTAACCACCGGCTTGCTAGGCCTGTCATAGCTTCGTATGCCTTATAATATAAGTTATTAAGACTAGGACAGGCACAACATCCAGTCCCTGGTCATTAATTTATCGCCGTGAAAGGGTACCCTCACATTTCACCAATGATACATTTTTCAGCAATGCCAGGAATTGAACCGGGACGCTCAGCTTAGTAGACAGAAACGCTAACAATTGAGTTAAGGTTTCAAACATAGTAAGTACTTTATTTTTAATAAATCTAGATATGACAGAAAACTCTTTAAACCGTAATATTGATTAGAAATGGTCTTATGATTGTCTAACAGATGGCAGCATTAACTAGATTTGAACTAAAATTGGATTTCTCTTTTCTCCCACATACTCTACGTACCTTATGGAAGTTTAGTGGGCTCAGTTTTGCCCTCCTTCTATGCCCTACATAATGTATTACAAGCTATGTGGGGTTAATATCTATATTTTGTCCCCAAAATACCGAGAATAAATCAAGAAGCAACCTGAAACACAGGTCCGGGAGTGCAGATGGAATTGTTGTCCTCATTACCCCTAATATGTAGGCAGACCCGCAACTAGGAGGGGGCTATTGGTAACATGGTACCTGGGAGCCCGGGCCCAGTCTATTGGGAAGTGAATCAAGTTCAATCTATATACAATTATTTCATCATATACAGTACATAACAATTCCGTGTTCAGTTACGTATTAATTTGCGTACATTTCTTTTGTTTGTTTAAAAAGTGACTCAAATGGTTTTTTCACAATACTATAAAGCCACATGGCTCACTCAATCACTCACTCACTCACTCACTCACTCACTCACTTGACATTAATATTTACCCATTTCTAGATGAAAATTTTAAATTTGGCAAACTTATAGCTTCTAGCCTGTAACCGACGGGAAAATTACAAAAAGTAAAAAAAAAAAATCAACCCGTGAAGAAAATTCAAAATGGTTGAGCAACTTTAAAGTCGCTGTGGACCTTTCTTTGGAGGCCCCTTGAGGCTGAACAGTGAGACCTATCAAAAAACGGATTGCATCAGAGCTAGATTTTTTAATTTTAGGTATATTTTGCACATTTTTACACACTTTTTTTTTAATTTTCTGACAAACTCATGGGACAGCCACAATAAAAAAAATGTGAAAATAAATCAACTTTCAAAACAACGCTGGAATTACATTAGTTTTCACTCGCTGAAGGGTTTGGGGGTGGAGCCCACAACGAGCAAAGCGAGTTTCAAATTTACAAACTTAAGTTAATAAAGTGACACTCACTTTGGTGGCTGTATGGTCTAAGGCACTACACTCAAAACAGAATGGCCCCGATGACAGGGATATCAGGACTAGATCACGGTCGGGTGTACTGAAGGCTTTTCCCTAAATAGTTTTCCACTCTATTTCCATGCAAATGTGAGTGCACTATCTTTAAATTCAACCTTCCTCTACCTAAACACATTAATTAATAATTGCACAAACGGGTAGTAAGACGTGATGCTAAAAAAAGGTGTGACAGGAGTGGTAAATTATCCCCACCACCTGACTCGAATAAACTCACCAATATCCTGTAATAAAATTTCTCCCCCTGTAAGTAAGTTATTACACTTCCCCCTGATATTATCGAAATTAAGCTAAAAAATGGCCTTTTAATAAACTCCGAAAAGGTTCTAGAGGCATCACATTTTAAAATATTCTACTTCAAATAGCTTCTCTAATAGAAATCTAGTTTTACAAAAATGTCCGCGTGAAGAACTCTCCGAATAGCGTCTAGGTACATTAAAATTTCAAATAATCTATGGAGTAAGTATTATATTGAGGCATAAAATTTTCAAACATTGGTCGTGGGAGAGTCCTCAGCTACTCCTTTGATTTGGGGGTCCAAACCCTATATTATTTTTATTATTATTATTAGCACCGCGTCTTACTACCCATTCGGGTTATACACACTTACGCTAATGTGTAATGGTAGGGTGATTGTGAGATGAAATTAAGGACCTACAGTTTAACGTGGAATCCGAACCACGGTGGAGGCCTGGCATTCCCCAGATTCACAAGATGTCTTGTCAGAGGTGAAGGAAGGGTTTGATAATCAGATAAATCTGTGCCGGGACCGAGGATTGAACCCCGGCCGCCAGCACAGAAGTCTGACACCTTACCCCTAGACCACCAGGTTACCTAAAACCCTATAGTAAACATATTTTATTTGCTATACGGTACCCTAAACAAATAAGGTTCCACCACCCCTGAAGTTGAGTATTGCAAAGAGAGGGAGGGAGTCCCACGCTTTGTTTTTGGTACAGGGCTCGTTTGGAGCACCTGACAGACCTTGATGTTGGTCTTGGGGATGTAAATTTAATATTTTATATCAGTTTAAAACTGACGATGCATTGAGATGTTCTTGTCAGATATTTGAATTGTTCAGTGCAGAATATGCTGGGACCTCCCAGGTCATACCCTAAAATCGAAACGACGCATTTATTATTTATTAATCATCGATTTGAAAGATAATATTTATTTTTAGGAAAATACTGTCAATACTTTACATTTTTATATCACATCGAAGTGTACTTTTTCAACTATACTTCATCAATATTTATGAAGCTAGAGCAAAGCATGTTTATTTTTGAAATTGAATTTTGGATTTTATGAAAAGCAACTAAAATGTTTTGATATTCCCATAGTTTCATTATTGATGCATAGCCTACACTTGTATGCCTAAATTATTTAAATTTTTAAGGGATCTATATTTTATATAAACTATACAAATTTGTATAATTATTTTTAAATGATTATTGCTCATATATTTATTTACCTAATTTTATAGTAGGTTTACTAAGGCCCGATGCACACCGCACCGAACAAGACACGACAGAACAAAAATGTTTTTGTTTCATGGAACAAATTTGTGTGATGGTAGTTTTGATCATGGAACACGATGGAACAAAACACGATAAGAGATTCTCTTCTTACTATATGCATTCACCAAGATGGAGGTCAGTGATGAAGAGGTAGCTTTTTTGCTGTGGGGATGGTTAGAGATTCATCATGAAGAGAAACGCGATAGAAGTATCTGGGTTCATCCTATGCTGAAAAAAAGGATGGATGAAAACTCTTTAACAAACTACATTAGTGAGTTGAAGTGTTATCCGGAAAAATTCGCCAATTTTGTAAGATTAAGTGTTGATAATTTTCATTACATCCTGAGTAATGTAGAGGATATCATCAGGAGGAGAAATACCAACTATAGGAAGAGCATTACACCGGAGGAAAGGCTGTTCATCACTTTAAGGTAAAAGTTATATATTTACTGATATTTCTTTGTATAAAGTTTGCCGTACGCTGGATATTATGCATACAAGTATTTAATTTTATTATACTTTACAACATTTAGGAGACAATAACTTTGAACAATAGATACTTAGAAGGCCTACACTAAATATTTAATAAGACGAGATGTTAAATTATTGGAATCCTAATAACTTAGAAGTCAATTGTATGTAATTTTTTACAAAACCAAGCTATTTATAAATAAACAAGATACAGTAAATAAGTATTACTTAAAAAATGAAACCATATTTTGTAGAATTTATAATAGACCGAACGAAGTGCCTTCAAATTAACGGATGCTTTATTCTACATCATATAGTGACTTCATTTCCATAAGGAAGGTCAGCACCCTCTGTAGATTCTATAATCAGGAGAGGAATATTTGTATCAGGCAGACTGCCGGGGGAAGAGATCTGGGTGAATGAGTGGGACGAAGATGCGTTTGAATATGATGTTGACACCATCATTGGTGAACTGCGTTGTTCGTCCTGTTCATCAAGAAGATCGTTTAATTGTCTCATAATGTCCTGTTTGAATTTTCGTTTGCGCCTTTCGTCGAGCTTTTTCAAATCAGGAAGCAGGCCTTTAACGTAATAAAGGTCTCCGTCTCCATCTTCATCGTGTTTGGGAGGTAGCTGTGATCTTGATTTTAAAAAATCAATCATTGGACTGACCACCATTTCACATGGATTTTGAGGATGAAACCTCCTCTTCCGAATCCTGGAGGTCTCGTTGGAGGCTGAATTGGTGTAGTTGGTCTTGAAAGGTTTCCAGCTATTGTCAGGTCAACAAAACCAGAAGAGTCATCGTGCTGTTCTTCTTCTTCGTACGTTTCCATAAAACTATCATTGTCTTCCGTGTTTGTGTTCTCTCCTGCTTGCCGTACATTTGAACGTAGGCTACTAGACATCGTCCTATGCTGACCCACGAAATCTGTTAGAAAACTCAGTACCTCTGCCAGATACCATTGCTTCTTTTTAGTTCCTTTTGACCCACTGGGGACATAAGTCTTTTCTTGTCGCATGTGTCTAGCGTACGCATTCCTGAGAGACGCCCACTTCGAGCGACAATCAACAGCTGAAAAAAATATTTGTATAAGTGGTGTGTTTGGGGAATGAGCACATGAAAATGTTCATATCTATGAATTATGTTTTTATTATGAAATTTGGCCCAATAAATACTACAAAAATAAATATTAATTTTGTATTTAAAAAATATTCTAATTTAGACCAACATAAACGACTTTTTATCTATAGAAATGTATAGATTATTATATAAGTTTCAATTAGAATTGTATAAAATTCCAATGCATATCTAAAACATTGAACTTTATTCTAATACATTGGTATCCGTATCTTTCCAGGTACCTGGCTACCGGAGAAATGTTCAAATCTTACCACTACTACTTCCGTGTTGGGGAAACAACTATTGGACTAATTGTAATGGAAACATGCCAAGCTATAATTGAACGTCTGCGGCCAGTGTACATGCCTCAACCAACAATTGAAAGATGGGAGCATATAGCTCAGCGATTTGAAGACGTTTGGAACTATCCTAACTGTATAGGTGCTGTTGATGGCAAACATATCCACTTGCTGTGTCCAGAAAATGAGGGATCTGCCTATTTCAACTATAAAAAATTCCACTCGATCATTTTGCAGGCAGTGGTAGACGCCGATACATGCTTTGTCATAATTGAGGTAGGAGACTACGGTCGAAATAATGACGCTTCAGTATTTCATAATAGTACTTTTGCAAAGAATATGATGGAAAAGAAGCTTAATATTCCCTCTCCTAGACCCATTAACTATGAAAACAATAACAAAATGCCTTTCGTTTTTGTTGGTGACGAGGTGTATCCACTTCTTGTAAATCTCATGAAACCATTTGCCAGAAAGTACCTTACAAATGAGAGGCGTGTATACAATTATCGGCACTCAAGAGCCCGTCGTATTGCTGAATGTGCTTTTGGCATACTAAGCAAAAAATTTGGGGTATTTAAAACATCCATTATGTTAAGCCCTGACAAAGTTCAGGTGATAACTGAAACATGTACTATACTACATAATTTAATCAGAAAAAGAGAACGAATGGATCGTCCCGACATATTTCAGGAGCTGTTGTTACTTGAGGGTGAAGAAACAGAAACTGTAGATACTGGAAGAAGCAAACCTCCTTCTCTTGCAGCGTTTACAGTTCGCAACTTCTTGGTGGACTACTTTTCTTCAGAGCAAGGACGTTTACCATGGCAGGATGCATATGCCCACGTGCAGTAGTGTGATGATGTGTGAAAGTAAATCGCGGAAGCGACAACTATTTATGCCAAATAAAAATTAATTATCTACATAAATACTGTCGCCAGCTAGTTTTTCTTTATCACCTCGTCTGACTAACTGTTCAAGTTATACACATATTTAATTATATTGGTAAATAACTATTTCTACCAATAAAATATTAGTAGCCTTCAACTCAAATAATAATATCATCATTCATATCATTATATTGATGTTACTAATACATTTTATAGGGCCCGTTCCATAATAAAATCAAAATTAACAAAGATCTATTTCATTCATTAAAACATGCAGTGAAATTCCTAATTAATTAAATTGAGCCCCACAGAACGTATCGAAATAATATTACATAAATTAAAATAAACTAAAACAATAAAATTTTTTGCACGTCTTCTTGCAATTATTTAAATTCACTTTTATACTTGGGAATCACAAAATACAGTTAAAGCTAAACTAGTAAAAATACTATTGGTAAACATTCATATTAATTAGCGTTATAAATAATTTTATTGTCAAATGAACTATAAAATTAATTCAACTATGTAGGTTTCGGTACTTACTGGGTGCTTTCATGTATTTCCCCACTTCCTCCCACAGCTTGTCGGCAATATCCTTGTTGTGGTAATCTTTGAGGTTAAAATTGTACAATGCAGGCCTCTCCTGCACAAAAACTATTAGTTTTTCCACATCTAGCTCAGCATTGGGTAGGCCTAAATCCTTTTCCTTGCGCTTTTGCACAGACATGTTAACACACCAAAAAACTCACTTCGACAACCAACACACGCCACTAGACACCTTCACAAACTAGTAAACAAATAGTCGCGCATGCGCAATGTAAAATGTTCGGTGCATTTTGTTCCGTCGAACATGGGAGCGGGGAAGACAGCTGAATTGTGTAAACGTGTGTGGTCATGTGTGGTCGTGTTTTGTTGTTTTGTTCGGTCTTGTTCGGTGCAGTGTGCGCCGGCTCAATTTAAAGCATACAATCAAGAGAGCTCCACACATGACCACACAAAAATGTTTTGTTCTGTCGTGTCTTGTTCGGTGCGGTGTGCATCGGGCCTAAAACACATTTAAAATACTGAAATGTTAAGTAATTTAATATTTAAAGTATAGGTCTAATATACGAGTTTTATGGGTTTTTTTTGTATTTAAGGGTGCTGCCTACTTAGGGAGACATGTCTTTACACACTTGTGTTTATTATTTAATCTTCTGTGACTGGCACTGTTGCATTTTCACAATAACCATAAAAAAAAATCAAAAGTAATTAGGTTGGATCCCCTCCAATATTACTCAATAAGTTCCTGTTGTTTAGTGTGATGTCATCAAACACCCAAAAAAATGTTTTATTTCTGAGAAACGGGAGTTTTAACCAGTCCAATGCATAAATGTTGTAAACATGCAACGACGCCAGTCATAATGTCATACGTCTGGCTCATTGCCACCGTGTGCTTAAGATAAAATAGTACAATAATAATGTAGAAGATTTAAATAAAGTGTACACGCATTAGCGTGAAGTAAGAGATTTGAAGACCTTCTAGGGGAAAACAACAAAAGTACACTTGACCGGGATTCAAACCTTGATACCCGCATCGGTGACCACATAGTTTAACGCTTTACTCTCGTATTAGACTAGACTGTCTAAGACGGATATATTGGAGCTCAACTCTGGTTGGGTGCACTGATGGTTGCTATTACTAAATTATTTTCACTCTCCCTCTAAGAAATTGTGCGTACACTTCCTCTAAATTCAACCTTTCTAAACCTTAACAAATTAGTGTAATTGGTACATGGCGTATAGCCCGAAAGGTTAGTAATACGTGGTGCTACGAACAAAATAAAAACCTTGATCTCTCAATAATCCGTAGTTTGGTCTATTGCGAGAGTGACGCATTAGAGCTTAGATAGACCATTCTACCACCGAAGCGATGACCCTACTAAACCAAGCCATTGCTATTATCGTGAAAGATGGATCTTTGCTTATAGCCGTTTATTATTATCACAAAATATTGACATTTTTTAGTGAAACATCGCTGAAAATGAGATGTCAGATTTTCATCTAGTCTCTGGCTATTTATACAAAGGTCCCAGGTTCGATCTCTGGAGCTCCCAGATATTTTTTTTTGTTGAGCAGTGGTGGTGACCTGGTGGTCTAGAGGTAAGGTGTCAGACTTCTGTGTTGGGATTTCGGGGTTCAATCCTCGGTCCCAGCACATATTTATCTGATTGCCAAACCCTTCCTTCACCTCTGATAATAAGTGTATTAATCACAAATTGTGAATGTGTGGAATGTCAGGCCTCCACCGTGGTTCGGATCCCACGTTAAACTGTAGGTCCTCCATTTCATCTCACAATAACCCTACCATCACACATTAGTGTAAGTGTGGATAACCCAAACCACACCCATTTCTACACCATTATTGTAATTAAGTGTGAATATCTCAGACATGTAGTAGGAATTGAAAATAAAAATAGATTTAGAAATGGTTATTATTTATATTTAACGACCTCGAAGGTCTTATTTTATCATATTTCAAAATATTTAACTGAATAAAATATTTTCGTCCACTGCATGGGTGCATCATTTTAAAGAACTTCTTTCAGTCATGTTCAATCACATGGTTTATATACATATACCACCATTTTGAAGCAATATTTGTTAGACCGATTGTGTAAGTTATGTGAATATTAATTTTTTTAGTTAGAATAGAACTATAAATAAGCTTTGTGTCAAACCTCAAATAAAAATGAATAATATTGGCCTAAATTACCTTGGTTAACTATCACCTTCATACATTACCATATGTTTTCATTACAGTCATCCAGTGAGACAGATGCCAGCTGTTGGCGTAGGGATACATTAGGTACAATTTTTAGTAACTTTTTGAGCTGTCATCCAAGTAAACAGCTAAGGTCGTGAATGAATTACATATTTGTTTGTGTCCCTTTACGAATTTGTCGTGTGAAACCGCTTAAGAACGATGACTATAGTTGTATACAGTTTGTATTTTCCTACACTACATCTGACCACATTCGAAAATATTAATCTTTTAGAAAATACAAACCTATATTTTTCAGGTAACATTAATAATATTTTAATATTTTATTGATGTAATTTTCTAGGTATTGATAATATCTATCAAAAGTGATAGCTGGGTATGTAGCAATTATTGCTCCAAGTCAACAGAATGGGGACAGTCAAGTATAAACATCACTTACCCAATACCACTAATCTTGCCGAGCACCTCGCGCAACAAACATCCGACTACACAAACCACAAGCGAACAACTGCCAAGACTTAGCCAAGTTCCGCATCTCGCCACTAGAGACCGGCACCACCACTCCCATGATCAATCCGCCCAACTTCAAGAAACGAGAAGAAGATGGTAACTGCCAGGCTTTGCCAGAATAATATAGAATGTTCTTCTGCCAGCGCGCCCCCTTCCTTTGTGCCTATCCTGTTCGATGAGTGTGCCATATAAAAGACCATCCGTCGAGGAAGACGTCACTCTTGGACTTGGCTGCGACCATGTAGGACTAAGCGTCGGCGTAACGGACATATTATGTTAATGTAAGAATAAAATCCAATTTCGGTTTAAATGTAAATTATGGGAACTAGTCAAAATTCTTTTTAGATCTTTTATCAAATTTAATTATAAAGTATTTGCGTAAATCTTCGTCTTTGATTTACTTTATTATGAGAGTATTGTAAAGTCAGACATTTTCTGTGTTATTGATATTAGGCGTAAATTCAGTAAAATAAATTCAGTAGCTGTTCTAGCTGTTGGTTAAGGAAAGAGACTTGGCTATGAAGAAGATAAATCCCCTTGAAGAGTAGGGATGTGTTGTACGGGGCGTGATTTGTATCCATTGTCATATATGCAGCAGAAACATGGGCAATGCATGTAAGAAAGACTGGGAAAGTGGAGGCCATGGGAATGAAGTTTGTGAGGAGCAATAGAAGTACATGAGATAATAGAGGAAACAAGACTGAGCTGGTCTGGGCAAGTAATGAGGATTTTGAGCATGAGATAGTAGAGGAAGCCAAGACTCATGTAATGCTAAGGCTACAAGGAACTGACTAACACTGCATTTTCTACAAGTGATTACATGAGCCAAATGGGACGGAAAATTTGATTGAAAGCGTGTGCCATTGTAATTCTGCCATCAAAGGTAGTGTTGTGGAAGCCATGAAAGAACAATGGTGGATGGCATGAAAACTGAGTTCAAAAACTACCAAACATTTCTAGGGACTCCCGAAATGTCATGCTTATTCGGATAGTGGTGTCTACACTGTCTACACCAAACAGTACCGCACTGTAAAAGTGCTGATGAGTGATCTCTCTACGATTCTTCCACGCAGGTGTGGGATGGAGTGGTTTCGTGTAGCAGGTCTTTAATGAGGAAGGAAAGGGATAGAATACCAAAGAGAATTATGGAAATGGAGTGTTAAGTAATAATAGTGCAAAGAAGGCCAAGAAAGAATGCATGTAGAAGGAGAAGATTAGATGAGATTAAAGGAGGAAGAATGGAGGAAGATACAATCATTTTACTAAACTGATCCATCTACAGGCTGGGTCCAGTTGATGGTGTTGAGCTTATAATGATTATTTAAGGCCTCTACCTATAAAATATTGAATTTATATGTCCAGGTTAAAGCAATTTAAGTTAACTAATAGTTTTTAGATGATTAATGTGTAATTTAAAGGAAATTTACATTCATTTGCGAGGAAGAAAACTAGGAGATCATCTAGAGATTAATTCCTTAGCACACGTTGACGAAATTCGAACCCTGACCCATACGACATTTGCAAAACAGCCTAAGTGGGTGTAATGTCTAGTACACGTTTCTACTGATACTATATCAATAATATTAAAAAATAAATGGCGACACACCAAGTTAGAGTTAAAAGAAAGTTTTTAATCTTACCTTTTTAAAATTATACCACAAATTACAAAAAAAAATCAATTAATAATTATAATAATCATCTTCATTTTATCATTCAAGCTCAAAGGATGGGATGTAAGTTAAAACATTGATAATAACTTTGTAAAGGAAAAATTTAACTTTAACAAGATATTTACAACTTGTTTTACCAAAACCAGATTTTTAAAATATTACAAAAGAGAAAACATTTATTTGAATGCTAAATACTTGAAAAGTTAAGTCGCTGTTCGTAATTGTTCAATATTTGATAATTTAAATTATTTAAAACTAAATCACAAATTTATCAAACGTTTCATAAAGGGAAAATTAAATAACTCCCTATTATTACAAGTTTTTTATTTTATACGAACTTTCATAATATTATTGACGTCATTTGTTACAAAGACTTATGCTCATCCCATTTCAAAATCAAATTGAAATACACTCATTTATTTGTGTACACTTCGTCTAGCATGAAAGGAACAATCTTAATTTTTATGAAAGCTAGAAAATCTACTAGATCTACTTTCACATATTCATACGCCAAATAATATGACCTGTAGATGCAACTTTAGATATGTATCATCACTATCTATGAAGATAACATTAAAAATGAGTAAAATGTTAACGATATCGCATGCATGAAAATATCTCTATTTTATAAAGAGTTTATCAATGAAAATAGAAATTTATCAGTTTTAACTTAAAATACGGTCACATTTTGTAAACTACTCTTGGATCTATCTATAATTAATAAAGTACATTAATCTGAGATTGGTTTCATATTTGAATTGAGTAATTCTTTTTTACTTTGATCTATTTTTACTATTATTATTAGTTTTTATGTCTTACGAAAGATTTATTTATTTTGTCAGTGAACTTAGACCGTTGATGCACCCTGTCCTCTGACTCCTCCTTCAGATCCCAGAATTTTCTTCTTTCCTTTAAGTCATCCAATATTTGAATCCTCCTTCTCCTAAGCTCCTCTTTTCTTCAACCTTTCCTTCTATGACGTCGTGCAGAAGACAGTTCCTCCTAAGTATGTGGTCGATCCAATTTGCTTTGCACCAAAGAATCACATCCAAAATGGTTCTCTTCTCATCCACTCTTCTTAGGACTTCATTTGTCACCCTGTCTGTCCACAGAATCTTCTCAATTCTTCCCCAACAAAACCTCTCCAAGTATTTCTTTGCCATCTTCCTGAGAGTCCAAGCTTCTGCTCCATACAATGCGATGCTCTAAATATAGTATTTCATCAGTTTCTTCCTCGGTTTTAAGCTCTTAATTTTACAGTTTCTAATATATTTTTTTATTTGCCAATAAATATTTAATAGTTTTGGTTAATAAAACACCTATTTTACTGGTTTTAGTACATAGCATTTAGTATTTATTCAGCCTGTTGAAATCCATCAACATACATTCTAAAAACAGGATTATAATCACGTTTACTATCCGGGCTACTTACTCTAGGAAGAAACGTTGACATTTGTTGACACAAAGGAACAATAATTTAAGCTATCAAATGTTTTCCCCTAATTAATTTGGAATTGTAGAGAAAGTGAGTAAAGCTATGTATTTTTGCAGTTTTTTTTATAGGAGAATATTGTTTTGTTCAAAATAAATAAATAACTCTCCAGTATAAACTAAAAAAAGTTTAATTTTCTTTTAAATTCCTTCATACGGTGATGTCAACAGTTGTTGAACATCTGTTATGAGAATATTTGTATTAGATAATAAACTTTTTAAATGAAGAGTCATTAAATTCCAGGACACCCTCGACAGATATTCAACAACTGTTGATATCATCATGTGAATAAAATTAAAATTTCTACTAAATAAATATTTGGATTTCTTTTTACCCAAAAATATGTTTTGATATAAAAACTACAAAAATACTGCCCTTTATTCATGTTACTTACATTCCACACATAGATCCATTGCGCAGGGTGAAGAGGGGTTGGGGAGGACTCTCCACACGTACTTAGCTGCGGGTCGATCACTGAACCACACGCTCAGTGTGTTTTATTTCCAATGGGTATACTAATATTTTCCAACCTAAAGGTCATGTGACCTATGTTTTATATGAAGATACAACGCTTGTTGGGGTTATATATTTACTTTTATATAGCTACTTTTTAATGTGATTATAATGACTATAGAAAGGGTAAATATTCAAAAGAAAATGTAGCTGTTAAAAAGTTAATGCTTCGGCTACTATTAGCTATATAACTCTCAGTTGCTTGTTGACTACGTTTATAGGAGTATCTCGTGTTTGGGTAAGGGGCTAGCATAATTTCCAAATTACCCACAGATATCGTTGATTTTCTTTGGTGACCTCTTGGATACATTCCTATAATCAATATTCTGGATGCGACATTAAGGTAAGAAACCAAAATATCCCGAAAACAAGTATTTTCAGGAAAAAAAAAGTTTTAAACAAACGATATTAGTTTTTGAGAGGGAAAAAGAAAAGCACTTGTTATTTTTCTTTTGTTGGACGTGTTCAAGGTCAATTAAAGGTCAACTTGACCTATTTAGTCCCATTTTCGTTCCTTCTTTATAGGTGTTTGGACTGTTTCACTCCAAGTCCTAAAAGTGGTCATTCCATCTTCACCTCAGTCTTTCGGTCTTCTACTCTCTGGAGGTCTTCCGTCTCGTGCTATTCTGACAATTCTCTCTTCTTGCATCTTGTCAATATGTTGGTTCCATTATCTTATAAGTGAAGATATCCATTCATTGATTGGGTTGATTTGACAATATTCTCTTATGTTCTCATTGCTGGAAATAACAATAAAAATCTCAGGAATAACAGGAAATAAATAAAATAATAAATAAGTAACGGTAACAGAATCATCGGCTGTCTTAATTACTCAATATGGTACAACAAACATCTTCGACAAGATTCATAAGCAAGAAAAAATAGATCAGTGGTAAGAGTAATAATTGTTATATAGAATGTCTGCTATGGAAAAGAGAAGTCCCCTTGAAGTTGAAGGAAGTGTTTTACAGGCCATACTTGTACCCATTGTCAACATACAGCAGAAACATGGACATTAAATGTAAGAGATCAAGAAAATGGAGGCTATAGAAATGAAGTTTGTGAAAGCATGTTAGCTGTCACGAGGAGAAACAGATTAGAAATGAAGATATCTGAGAAATAGTAGAGGGCACAGGGAATACAAGAGATAGTTGAGGAAGTGAAACTGGCATGGTATGGGCATGTAATGAGGATGGAAAAAGAGGGGATGCTAAAGAAAATGTTGGAAATGAAGTATGTAGAAAAAAGACCGCAAGGGAGTCTTAGAAAGAGATGGGAGGTGCAGATAATAGAAGTGAGAGGATAAGAATAGAAGAAATTAGAGGAGGAAAAATGTTGGAATGATAGAGGAAGATGGAGGCATTTTAAAACTTAAGTGACCAAGCTGGCCACAGGCTGGAAAAAGTTGATAATGATCATGGTGAGACCAATACTAGAATATGCCGCAGAGACACAAAGTGAAACTAAATGTACCCCAAAAGAGCTGGAGGTCACAGAAATGTGAGTATCGAGTCAAATCACTAATAAATCGCTACTAGACAAAGAAAGAGAAAATACATTTTTTTAAATGAAAACCCATAATTTGTGTGAATGCATTTTACTCTTTATATAAAAAAAGAACAACATTCTTCTGATACTTTATTTGTTTAACATCAATTTTTGGTGATATTTGCTAACGTGTATTTTTATAACAATTTTTATTCAATAACTTTTAGTAAATTATGATATTCTTTACAGAGTTAAAATGTGATCTTATTTATAAAGTTACTTTAAATCACGTTAAAAAGATGCCGTTACCCTTAATAAACTTTTTAATTCGCTCTATACAATATAAGATGTGCATGAAGTAAAGTATCTCTATAAATATTTCTGAAAGCTTTTATAAAGCACCCCTTCATGTTTTCTGGAATGATTTGTAGCTCTTGATACAACTTGTCTTTAAGAAACACCCTTTAAAAAAAATCCAGAGATGCGCTGAGAGATTTTGAATATTTTAAAAGTAATTTTATATATTATATTTCATTAACGTAACAAAGAATAACATAATGTAATAAAAAGGTCATGGAATAAAAATTGTTATAAAAAATACAAATCAAATCATCTTCAAAAATTGAGGTCAAGTAAAAAAAATCAGGCAAAAGTAACTAGTTCTTTTTGTGTGTGTGGAGTAAAATAAAACTAAAATGCAAAGGGTTTTCATTTAAAGACCTTTAACAAATCAAAAATAACTGGTGTTGTGACTTTTATACTTCAATAAACAAAACACTTTTTTACAACACAAATTTTTAATGCTTCGTCTTGGGATATTCTGGTAGGTCAACTTGAATGCCTCACCCGGTACACAAATATGAGATTCTGAACAAATAGCCCTCGAGAGGAGGTGGTGGCGGGTCAAACAGCACATTCCGAAGACGTGGAACTCACCGTAGGGCTCGTTGAAGATTGTCAGGAAGAACACTATTGATTGTATTAATGTTGTCAAATATACATGTATTTTCGGTTGCTTGGTAAGTAAAGGTTACCTGTCACCTCTCTCGCTCTACTGCCTCCCGGCCTTCCTTCTTACCCCACATCTCTCGCTCAGCGAAGACTATAAAAGTGGGGTGAGGAGAAGAGTCGGGACCAGATGGAAGCAGGAGTCCCCACCAGCGACTGAGTTCCGAGACCCTGTCCACCCCAGCTTTTATACTTTCGTACGTGAGCGGTCTTAAACCAGGATGGAAGGTCCCTGAGGATAGTCAGGGGCGAGAAAGGGAGCTGGCGGCATTGCCTTTATTTAACATTTATATTTACTGAAAGTACAAAGGATCGACCGGAATGTTATCTAAAAATACGCGGCGTCTAGTGCTTCTTGGTGGAGTTCTTGGAAGATGGCCCGGGAGGGTGCGTCAGCTGGGTTCAGATTGGATTCAACTCAGAACACATCCCAGACTGTGTTCTGGAGCAGGTTCATTACGCACATATGAATATTTCTTGGGATCGTCTTGTTAAACACCAGACTCTTACCAGGTAGCAGGGCGTAGAATGTTGTGGCGTTGTCCGTCCCCAGTCTGATGTAGGGGGGGGGGGGTCTCTCCTTCTTTTCCCCATATAGGGCTACCAGGCCAGCGATTACCTCGGCCTCGTTGATTTCCATTGCATTCTGGAAGCGCTGCATAACCACGGCTGGAATATCAAGATTGTTTGCAGCCAAAGTCCAAGGAGTTACATCTGAGAAGATCGTAGTTGGGTTGATGTCGTCGCACGGCCGTTGCCAGGAGCATGTTATTCACCTAGAAATAGATAGTAACTTCTGGGGAAGGGCCGGACACTTTTGGTAGACACGGGCCGTCACGTAAGCTGGCCTTCTGAGGTTGAATCCTATCCAGCTTACTTAGCCGATGATTCGAAGGACGTTCTTGCCCGACGATCTTCTGAGATGGCGTAAAATTGCCCAGGCTCTGTCATGTGCTGTAGGTGTAAGAAAGAGGCGCTGGCGTGTAGTCTCATTGTGAAAGCCCAGAGAGACGAGGCTCTTCTATGGTCTGGAAGATAAATTTTCTGGATTCGGTGTGAGGCCGAGTGTTGTTAGTAGTTCAGGTACGTGTTCCAGCTCTCCGGAGTCAAGGGAAGATAACAGGAAGTCATCTAGGTAAATGATGGATGGTCTTGGTTGACGGTAGTACTTCTTCAATCGTCCATGCCGCTCCAGTTGTTACTCACTGTAATATTGCCGGAGATAAAGTTTGGCCCATAGGTAAGCGTGTTATCCGGTATTTCTGGCCTTTATAGTACACTCCGAAGTCCTGTCTGCTTCTAGCATTGATTGGAACTTGGTAAAATCCCGAGCGTAGGTCCAGTTTCCAAAGGAAGCATCCTTTGGGTATACGGGGTAGGGCACGTCCCGTGGTGAGCAGAGAAATATTATGTGTATGTACGTAGTCTTTACAAGGAGATATATCTTGAATCACTCGTATTTTCTGTTTCGCCTTCGGAATTAAAAATAGGGTGAAAGCGTTCCTAACGGCTTGGTCTTCTACTAAAAGTCCTGTTCTTTTCAAATCTTCAATCATGATGTCCATGATGGGGTTAGATCTAGTGCGTATGAAGGTGAATGGAGCGTCCGTTGGTTTAGGAAGATCTGCGCCGTCCATATTTGTTACTCCACATCAGAGGCTGGTTTAGGTGCAATCTGAAAGCCTGACGAAGTCTGCTCCTTCTTCTATTAGGATATACTGCAGACCCGTGCCAATGTTTGGGAAGGGTGAGATGCCGTATTGCTCTCCTCTTGACACTTCATCGTCGTCCAATTCACCGGGGGTGTTACTCTTGCTCGCGTCCATGGTTGAGGCTGGGCCGGTGGAGGCAGGGAGTTTTATTAGTCCTCGATTTAGATGACTAGAGCAGCGAAAAATTCCTCGAAAGTGTTATATTCTTCGACTGTTGCGATGCTGCTTTCGGCTTCCTGGCACCAGGTTTGCAATCTTCGTCAGAGGGAATCCCCAGGTGTCTGTGACCTGTTCTCCTTTCTCCTCTAATTCTTCTTTAAGGCTGCCATCAGCAGAGCTATTGTCCATGCATGCTGATACGTCATCCCAGACGTCCCACGGTCGCTGTGTAATGGGAACGAGTTCCATGGTATCGAATAATTCCAGGTCCCATCTCGATCCTTTCCAATTTATTTTCAGCAACATGTTATGAGTGCAGATTTTAAAACCATAAAAGAAAATTTTGTGAAAAATCATTTTGATGTAGAAATTATATTAAATTTCGGCAGCTGTGACACTTTTGTTGAAGCATTTGCACCAATACCTACTCTATTCCTTCTTTGATATATAAAGGGGTGAGTGTTTAAGTATTAAACCTAATAGAGAAACGGCGCACAAACAAACAAGTAAATAGTAATGAGAACAAAGGATAAGTGGTAACAAAATAATTTAATTAAACAACATACAAAAAACGTGATAAGGACACAATCTCAATGAGCGTAGTCTATAGGTACTTGATAGATATTAGGTAGCCAGCTATGTATTCGTATGTCAACTAGGGGCGTGAAGCGCCCAATGGATGTACAAAAACATGCCTGAAAGCCAGACTCCATCCAACAACATTACATGGTGACAAAATACATTTAGTAGGCTAAAGTATTGGGTGAGTTGTAGTTCAGATGTAAGAGCACCTGTGATAAAGGAAAATAAGTGAAGCCCTCTCATAGTAGGCAAGGAGTGATTTATGTTGAAATGACAAATACCACGGGCCGTGCCTAAATGGAGTTCTGGCCCCACAAGTTGAGCCCCCAACTGGAATTCGACGAAGTACTATCATACAAGTGAATAAATAGTAACACGATTCGTGTCTGAGAGGCAGACGCGGCCCACAAGCACAACACCCCCAAAGTGGAGTACAAAACACAACACTAGTGACTCAAGGCTGCAATCCAAGCCAGACGGGCACAGGTGGCCCACAGTTTGAACTCCTAAACCGGAGTTGCATGTAGACTTATGTACCTAACTAGGTATCATTCCCAGGTCCTAGAATAACTCGAACCATCCCTATCCCAGCCAGCTACCTCCGAAATAGAAAAATGCTCACACTGGGTGAACGTGGGAAACATTCCCTTTAGTCTGCTGGTCGAAGGACATCAGCAGAAGAAGTGCGTGAAGCCCGAGAACCAGTAGATCTAACTAAAATAGAACTCTAAACCCTAAGCATAGCTAACTTAACTAACATACCTTAAATAAATAATTACAGTGCTTATCACTACGCCTCGCCAAGATATAGACTACTCCTTGCAGTCTCATGATTATATAGAGAACCTAGTTACTTCCTCCTATCCAGTGGATCCGACATAGCAACCAACGTGATCATCTTCAAGTACTTTCTTCTCTCGGTGCAGGACGTCCGTGGTACGGATTATTGGTGATAGTTGTAGCCGTAGTGCTTGTAGTGTTGGAATCACCAATGTATTCGTTGATATGTCCATTGCAAGCCTGCTGCAGCATATATAGTAGGATTCGCAAGGCATTGTGGGTCGGCCACAAGTGAAGAGTGGGGATGCTTCGGTTGAGCTCTAGAAGGTAGAGTCACTGAGCGTACAATCCGCGAGCCGTCTTCAGTTAACTCGGAACTTTGGTGAGTGCGGTGCAACATTATTTCGAGGCCATAACGTCCCCATTTAAGCAGCGCCTCTTCTGATGGGGCAGGTGTTTTCGAGGAAGAGTCCGGGCAGTTGGTATGTGAGAAGAATAAACATGTGTTACGAGTATTGTATGTAGAAACAGTATGCTAGAATTAAGTTCCTAATGACTTGCTTGAGTAATTATTAATCATATTCCGAGGTTTAATGGGGCTAAGCCAGTATAGCTCATTACACATTCATGAGATTACAAAACATATACAGGGTGCCCCTATAATAATAAAACACATTCAATATTTATAGGAGATTTACAACTTACAATGAAAGTTAATAATCCATTTTTACAGTAAAACCATTAAATATCTAAAAGCTATCAGTATGTGAACAGTTTTTCTCATTACAAAGAATAATACACCACCAAATTGACTGAAAAATATTTCATAGAATCGCTGGAATAGCACGGTTGAAAGAAATTATCACAGCATCTTTGAGTTCATCAGGCACAATCGTCAGCAAATATAACCTTAGCACGCTTTGGAATTGTGTCAGACGTCTGAATCAGTTTGGAGCATGCTTTATTCCTCTGATCATGATTGGAGAGTTCTTGAACAAGCATAGAGGTGAAATGGGCGCATCCTTAAAAAAAATTTATATGCTTACGCATTATCGGCCGGGGTAGACCCGGTTCCACAGATAGCTTACGCATCGACCTGGCGTAGTGATCTCTCCACTGACTCCTTGACTAGTCTCCACCGTTCTATTCTGGTTGAAGGTCTACTACCACTTATTTCTTTATCCTTTGCACAAAATTGGTAAAGAGTTTATGCTACAGTCTCAAAATTGTTTGTTTTGGAGAAGGACCCCGTTGAAATCGCCACAGGAACTCAGTACACACCGCTTCAATTGCATTTCCTGTTTGTTGCCTTTCATGAACCCAACAACTACCAATAACACATTATTAAAAAGTGTAATTAGAGGTAACAACCATAATCTAGCTAGATCTGAAACAAATAAATCTACTATACATATTAATATTTACATAGGGGTAACAGGACCTCATGCCCACCCTGTATAATGTTTGGTAGTGAAGTGAACTCTAATTAAAAACTCTGATATGGGCGTAACGTTGAATACGTATGTACACGGATTTGTTTTGGTTGTTTATGAAATACGCTCACATACACGATAATCGTGTATTCAGCACAGTAAAATGTTTGAGACCAATAACTACAGTTAGCAACAGATTGTTTTGGATACCAACAACTAAGTGAGGTAGAAATAGAACTTCTTGAAAACTGAGAAAAGAACGAACTGGTCAAGAAAAAAAATCTGCGCACATACCAAAAACCCGCCCAAAAAAGTTTTGGTGTTAGCATAAAAACGTTATTTAAATTTAAACTACTTATTTAGTCTATGGCACTAGGAGATCTAAAGTTTATTGACGCACTTATACAAAAGACCGTCACGTATCGCTATCTTGATCTATTTCTTTCCAGTCCATCTCATTACACACTATCCATGCCTTGAGTTACTTCTATCAAGTCCAACTCATTACACCCTATCCATATATTGAGAAAGTTTAAATAACACTCGAATATAAACAATTTAGAAATATTTAAGTGCCAAACAGATAATATTAAAGAATGACTCAAAAAAAGAAAGATATGACAAAAAAAAAATAATTCAAAATTACAATAATAACCAAAAATTATCAAAGCAATATAATTCCTACAAACAGGTCATCACAATCATTATATGTTTCTATTTACACGTGAGAATTGCGTAGAATGTTAAAAAATCACAGTCATCCATATTTAGCCTCTGTGCAGTTTACACAGAAAGAACCTTATTTTACCACTATAAAAGTTACTAGACATACTCTCAAGTCATGTCATGTGATTTTCAGCTGCTTATTTTGATATATATCAACAGGCCAACCTATAAAATCACACTATCAGTATAGCAAAATGTTTTCATTATTTACCATAACAAATTTGTTTTACACTATAATCACGATTTTCCAGCTATAAAGTGGTGGCATTCCAAGGGGATAAAAGAAAAGCCGGATTATATGGAATCCGAGCGTAAATAATATTCAGTATTGGTTTGCCACATGTAGTTATCTACACCTCCATATACACAGCTTTTGTTTCCAGCCAAACCAAAACAGTGGTGCTATCTACACCGTACAACAGTAGGCTAATGTATTATACGCCAACAGCATGGATAGCAGTTATGATTTGGTGTTGCCAATGTAACAGTTGTTAGGCGTTTGTAACAGATTTAAAAAAAATAATTTATAGTGGATGGTAACAGTTTGTTTATTTGAAAACGCACTTGGTAACATCTAGAACTGGCCAGATAATACGTAGAGCCAGTTAATTGAATACCTGTTAACGCAACTCTAGTGAATTTTATGAAAACTTTTCCTTTGTAATTGAACCGTTACCTCTCAGAGTAAATTAAGCGTTAATTGTTCCAAATTAGAGATGTGTAGTTCACTAACAAAAGTTGAAACTGAAAGCTTTTCCTAAATAAACTATATTAACTAGTTCACCTTATAAAAAATGATCAAACTCAAATTTATCTATGAGGTGATGTAATGGTAATTAATCCTGATTCTTTTGAAGATCTCGGTCACAGAAAACAAGTTTAAAATTAATTCTATATTCTTTCATGAGCCACTATGTCAGACCTTCTTGGTTTGAAAGGGAGTTCTATGATTCTGTAATTTTCCTTGCTCAGCCAAGATATTTATAACCTCGCCAAAATTGCAGAAAATAAGCACCATCATTCCAAGATCTCTTGAATGTAATAATAACACTTGAATAAGTGGGAGGGTCTTAAACTGGTGAACAACTTACTACTGAGTGTATTTCACCAAATACCAAACAACATGTTGTCGTTCGTGAACTGAAGAACTTTAGCTTTACAACCATGAATGTTTCCAGACTGTGGTCAGTTTATTTTATCCATGCCATATATTCCCAATGACTAACTTGCTAGGCCTTTCTTAGCTTCATATGCCTAATAATATATCTTAAGACTTGGGCACACAAATCATATACCCAGATACTTAACTATTATCGGTTATGGTTCCAGCTCCTGTTCTCTAAACAAACATTTTAAAGGTTCAGGTTCTGGTTCCGGTTAGAGAACAATAAAGGTTTCTGTTCTTTTCGTTTCCTGATAGTGTTCCGGTTCTGGTTATTTAAATTTTTAAAATTGTTTTAGCACAGCGTCTTTCTATCATTTGGTCTAAGTCATTGTATTAATTTTTATAATAGATTTTTAATGAAAGAGGAAGGTTTTCTTTAACGTACTTCATCAATAATATTATTTAAACCACTTACTAACAACAAAAATAATCACCTCTACACTGTACACAAGGAACACATTCACGGAGCTACTTTCCAATTTAAACTTGAGTGAAAGAATTAAAGTTAACATTTTTCCACCCTCAATATCCCTTTACCCGCTATTATAAACTGTTCAACCAACCACCAGACTATCAGTTTTCACTTCCAGAAAGTACTGAGTACAAGAGACTTAGGCCGGCTCTACATTACACTACACCTACAGGTTCACAGCAAGGTGACGCTTGACCTGTCTGACCTGCCCTGTCTTACTGGCAGGTCTTCTGTCCCTACATTCTCCAGGTTTACCTGTCATAATATCACAGTTCTACTCTGATCTTGTTGAAGTAACTTTATTTCATTCTTTCCTAAAACTGCTTCGTAGATTATTTTTTTCTTTTTCACTGTCTCGCCCCGGATCTAGAGTCTTCAGCAATTGTGCTAATCTGTCGTACGCTGTCGATTTTCGTGCCCGAAACAAATATTATTTGCTTTTACCCTTACAATGGCAGGTTTCATTTTTATACATATCCAAAAATACAATTGTTAATTTATTACCGTAATCTTTTGGATCTGCCATTTCCATAGTTAACATATCTTTTAAATAAAGCTACTTTAAATTGTATTTAAATAACTTTAAAAAATTAACCTTGGTAAATTAAACCTTATGTTATACATCTGTATGATAGTTAATTAAAATACAAATTTAACTACATTTAATACATTATCGGACTACTAAACCTTATTATTGAATTACTAATTGAATAGCTTACATACACGTGTAGCGGTCCAGCGTTAACAAAGAACTGACGGCACGAACTGTATGCCACTACACGACCAGTTTCACCTGACAGGTGAAAATATCAAGCTTTATTTTATTTAAAAAGGTCTTAAGAATAACTGAACCGGCTGACAGGTTTCTCCCTACATGATCAGTTTTACTTGTCAGATCAGACCGGACAGGCGTCACCCTTTAGACTGCGGGTGTAAAAGAGAATTATTATTATTATTATTATTTTATTATTATTTATTATTATTATTATTATTATTATTATTATTATTATTATTATTATTATTATTATTATTATTATTATTATTATTATTATTATTATTTATTATTATTATTATTATTATTATTATTATTATTATTATGCACCACGTCTTACTACCCGTTCGGGTTATACGCTCTTACGCTAAAGTGTAATGGTAGGGTGATTGTGAGATGAAATGAAGGACCTACAGTTTAACGTGGAATCCAAACCACGGTGGAGGCCTGGCATTCCCACATTCACAAGATGTCTTGTCAGAGATGAAGGAAGGGTTTGGTAATCAGATACAAACTGTGCCGGGACCGAGGATTGAACCCCGGCCGCCAGCATAGAAGTCTGACACCTTACCCCTAGACCAACAGGTCACCAAGTGTAAAAGAGATGATTTAATCATTTATTTATTTAAACTTCTAAGTAATGTAGTATTATCTCCTGTCTATCAAAGTTAAATACATCTTCTTCATTAAAGAGAGAAAACGGAGAACAATGTGACCGTCATGAATCATTACATTCTAATCACTTTAGAAAATAATTTTCAAACAAATTAGTAAACTAAAATATATCAAGATCTTTCAGAACTTAATGAGAAAGGGAGGAAGCACAACATTTCAAATTTAAACTAAACTTAATAAAGAAAAAAATGTCTGCAATATGTCAAAATTATCTGCAATTCTGTAAAACTAGGAACTTTTGAGAACCTTGTATAACCTTTATGAACCTAATATTATTTAAAACCCGCCTAGGTGGCGTAGTTGACTAACGCGCTAGTCGTGTTGAGCTCGACTGCTGAGGACGGGGAGATCGAGGTTCGAATCTCGGTCGGGTGAACTGGGGGTAGTTTTTTCTAAATGGTTTTCCACTCTCCCCCACGCAAATGTGGGTTCACTTCCTCTCATTCAACCTTCCCAATTCCTAATCCATTAGCATAATTAGTACTTAAAGCGTATAACCCGAACGGGTAGTAAGACGTGGTGCTAAATAATAAAATAATAAAAATATTATTTAATGGTTCCAATTCTGGTTCTTCAGAATAGTGTTTTAAGGGTTCCGGTTACTGTTACGGTTTGACTCCTTGTTTCTCAGTGATATCAACTCTTCATATTACCGTTTGGATCCGGGGTTCAATCCTCGGTCCCGGCACAAATTTATCTGATTACCAAACCTTTCCTTTACCTCTGATAAGTCGTGTATTAATCACAACTTGTGAATGTGTGGAATGCCAGGCCTACACTGTGGTTCGGATCCCACGTTAAACTGTAGGTCCTCCATTTAATCTCACAATCACCCTACCATTACACATTAGCGTAAGTGCGTATAACCCGAACGGGTAGTAAGACGTGGTGCTAATAATAATAATAACGGTGGAACTCCTGGCTGCAGCGATGGGAAAGTCACCAGACTTCCTTCACCCGCCGCAATCGTACACATTTTTTTAGCACCACGTCTTACTACCCGTTCGGTTTATATGCTTGTGTAATAATTACGATAGTGGTTTTAGGGAATATGAAGGCTATATATATACAGAAAGTGTACCCACATTTGCGTGGTAGGAGAGTGGAAAACTCATTTGGACGTACAGCCATCGGTATATCCTATCGATATTATACCTATTTCTCCTCGTCATCGGTAGTCTAGTCTACTGCAAGAGTAGAGCGTTAGACCACGTGACCACCGAAGCCGGTAGTACGCACCCTCTGTTGTTCGAGCCACAACACTGAACTAATGAGCTAGATAACTAAAGTGGTCATTTCATTGAAATGAATCACTGTGATCTATCCCAGCTGTGTACTGGGCTGCCCATTTTTACTCCATAGCCTATATTTGTATTAATTTGTCTCAAAGAAATAATGTAAAAGAAGAGGGTATTGAAATGTAAACCGTGGACAGTGATGGATACAGTTAAATGAATCGGCAAAAGGCCACTAATTCGTGAAACGGAAACAAGAGCTTTTCAAAAGATGGAAAATTACTTTTTCAACATGAATACACACACAGCGTAGAATGACAGACAAACTAATGACACTCGAACACACACTCACACATGTAGACAGAGAGGACGGAATATGGGGATGAACAAAACGTTAAATATAAAAGGAAGATTAGTTTTAAAGGGGATGACTCCATTTTTTAGTATTTTTTGTTTGTTTTAAAGCTCATAGGGCCTTTAGAAAGTACCAAAGTGTAGACAACAAATTGAATTTGAATATAATATTTTAATACTTTGCACATACAAATTAGTTATTTTAAAAATTCTGAGAATAATGTAGAAAAAGTCGATTTTATTATTATTAAAATGACTATGTATACAAATGACCTTTAAGCTTCTTTACTTTGTTATAATTATTTATTGGTGTTCGGATTTTTCCAAGGGATCAAAATTTGAACTAACTATGGGTTTACTCATGTTAGGAGCCTAAAATTGGACATAAAAACAAGTAAATCTTAATAACATTTATTTTTTTAGTATATTTAAAATTAGGGATACTACGATGTAAAATAAAAGTTTGGAATAATCATTGGTAGAAATTTAACGCCCAATGGCAGACATGAGAACTAAATATCAAGCTAGTATAAAATATTTGACGGTGATGTGAGGTCTGGGTTCGAATCTCTCGGGGATATACTGATAGTGATTTTCTATATGGTTTAACTTTTTTACTCTAATTTAGCACCTTATTTTCTTTACTTTAGGGTTATGTTCTCTATGTACTGTCAGGATTAAGTAAGGGTGAATTTATGTGAAATGTATCCACATTAGCGTGGGGAAAAATAATAAATGTACCATTTGGGGAAAAAACTAGAATACCATTTAGGAAAAACCAGCCTCAACACACCCAACAGGGATTCAAACCCCAATGTCCCTGTCATCAGCAGTACATTCTGTCTTAGAGAGTGACGCCTTATTCCATGCAACCACCATAGGCGCCAACCCTAGGGGTCCATAATGTTTTGGTGCCCCCCCCCCAATAATTGTCATAAGGGGGCTGAGCCCTTCTAAAAATTTAATGTCTAAATTGTTATATAATTTTTTTGGCTTTGCATACTTAATTTATATCTACTATGATATGAAGGATACTATTTTACTACAATTTTATTCAAATACGTGAAGTAAACATTATATTCCTTGTGATTGTAAAGATTTAAACTAGAGATGGAAAATTCGATTCCTCGATACATATCGATTCTTAAGGGTATCGAGAGTATCGAGAATCTTGAAAATACCTCGATTCTGGATGCCTCGATTTCTAAAGATATGTGCAAATGATCGTGAATGCTATATTAAGAGATTAATTAATATCGCATATTAATGGCCGTTTATAGCTCATTTTTTCGTTAATTTCTCCATATATTTGTGTAGTAAAATTTATAAAAGCAATGATTAGATTTGAAAACCTAAAAATTGATGTTTTGCTTCAATATATAAACATATTTACCGTGGCAAAATAATGTATTTAAGAAAAAACACAAATAAACTTCCATATTAACAGATACCAACCAAAGAAATATATTACGATTGCTTTGGAAATTTACTGACACAAATGGAATAATAATAATAATAATAATAATAATAATAATAATAATAATAATATAGGTAAGGTTTATTTCAAAATTTAAACCCAAAACTAAAATCATGATTCTAATTTGTCAAGGCAAAAATGTTTTAAAAGTCTAATAATATTTAATATAAGTTTACCAAAATTTGTAAATAATGGTTTACCTATCACGGCAGCCATATTGATTTATATTAACATAATTCAATATGGCCATTCCCACGTCATTTAAGGGCTATTCTAGTAAGAATTGAGGTAAAAATTTAAGAATAGAATTCGAGGATAAAAAACTGGTATAGTCCCATCTCTAATTTAAACCTAATTGAACACTAAGCTTCTGAGAGTCTCTTCAAGGCATTTTTCCTAGACACCTCTTTGTACCGTAAATAGTCTTTTTTTTAACGTTGTAGTAGCCTAGTCAATAACAATGAGGAAGAATTGACTTTATTTGATAAAAAGAATATTCGCCTTTAATATTTTAGGAAATAATAATAATTACTGTATTTTACTCACTGTCAAACATTTTTATTGTAAAAAAGTAGAGTAACTCAAAATTGTAGTAGCTTTATGGACTAAAAAAAAATTATATATGTCATGTGCGGTGGATGATACACTTTGATCAGGAGTTTAAGTTTTTTACTAGGCCTACGAATTTTGTTATAATTAAAAAAAAAACTTAACAAAATCCTGCATAATTGTTTCCTAAGATCCCGCAATGGAAGAAATTTTATTCTGCGAAACATGTTCATAAGAAAAGACTAGTTCAAATTATATAACAAATATTACTTTTTTCTATTCATTATGAATATATTTGTGTAATAAAATGTATATTACTGCAAAATGTTAGGTGACATTATTATGTTAGCTTCTATAAGTTTTTATTTAAAAAGAATGCAAAACGAACTTTAAACTATAGATGAAGTGTATTTCTCCCTCACGACCTTGAAAATGTAATATTTTTGGCATACAATTGATTTCATTGGGTCTGGCCCCCCAATAATTTACATACGTACGCACCTATGGCTGCCACTGAAGTGGGCTTCCCCCAGGGAGTTGAACAGAATTTTTTATTGGATCTGGTTCCAGTTCCTGTTATTTAAACCAACATTTTAAAGGTTCCAGTTCTTTTCGGTTCCTGATAGTTTTTCGGTTCTGGTTCTTTATTTTTTTAATTTAATTTCTTCAGAATAGTGTTTTTTTATTATTATTATTAATATTATTATTATCATCACCACGTCTTACTACCGGTTCGGGTTATACGCACTTACGCTAATGTGTAATGGTAGGGTGATTGTGAGATGAAATGAAGGACCTACAGTTTAACGTGGAATCCGAACCACGGTGGAGGTCTGGCATTCCACACATTCACAAGCTGTGATTATTACACGTCTTGTCAGAGGTGAAGGAAGGTTTTGGTAATCAGATAAATCTGTGCCGGGACCGAGGTTTGAACCCCGGAACCCCAACACAGAAGTCCGACACCTTACCCCTAGACCACCAGGTCACCAATAGTGTTTTAGGGTTCCGGGTTGACTCCCTGGGTTTACCGCTCTTCTCTTCACATTATGCAGATACATTTCCTCTAAATGCTGTCTTTAACATCCAAACTACGAGTATATTGGATTAATTCAAAGTGGATAGCCTAATCTGGTAGTAATATGGGATGAACCAAATAAGAGTGCATCAAATATTCAAAATATTGGTCAACTAGAACTGCCTGTTGAAAAGCGAGAAAAGAGTAAAGGGGGGCGGGGGGGTTGGGTATGTATTTGTAAATACCATCAAAACTTAAAAAATTTCGATACATTTCTTTTGAAATTAGTAGTTTCATACTAAAAACATTTGTTTTACTACTCTTTCTCATATCCTATCCTTAGCTAGGTTGGTAGCGTGCTATTCACTAATCTCAGTGTCCCGGGTCTAATTCCTGGCAAAGCCGGGTAAAATACGAGTTTACCCTTTCACAATGATAAATTAACGGCTAGGGTCTGGATGTTGTGCCTGTCTTAGTCTTAAATTATAGTATAATGCATATGAAGTTATGACAGGCCTAGCAAGCCGGTAGTGGAAAATATATGGCTTGGATAAAAACTGACCACAGCCTGGAAATAGTAATTGATGTAGATTTTACTCATATGAGTACTTTAGTTGGCTGCCTAGACAGCTGAGACATAGCCAATTAGCTAATGGGCTAAGGTTATTTGTTGATAAATCTTTAAACATTAAACTGGAATAAACAACAAGCTATTTTCTATTGCTCTATTCATGGTAAATATTTTAAATATAGTATAAAAAAATTAATTTTCTACTTCAAAGAGTTAAAAAAAAAAAATTTCAATTGCCTATTAAGAGCTAAATTCTCGCGAGACCAAAGGTAACTAGTAACTAGTAAAAGTTTTGATATTTTGTCAGAGGGTTTATGAAAAAATAATCTTTACAATAATAATTCAACAGTAAATTTGGTTCATTATTACTTTTTAGAGCCTATATTTTATTTATGATTGTAAGCTTTGAGAAGAGCAATACTTGCAAAGAATATTGTTAATACTTTTCTAAATTTACTTTTACTTACTTACCCTTTTAATTATGAGCTCGAAAGTTCATTGTCGCGTCTACAAAAGTACGCCAGTTATCCCTATCTTAACTTAATTCTATCTAGACCTCCTTATTACACCCTATATCTTTCAAGTCCATATAGTGTCATCCTCCAATCTGCATCAATGTCTTCCCAATGGTTTCTTCCCAATGGGTTTGACAGTCAGTATCATGAACATGGCCCTAAATTATTCCATTCACGCTGCATGATCTGCCCATCATAATATTCGAGACTTGATTATCCTGCCAATGTCTAGTGATTAGTATAGGATATGTAACTCATCATTATGTAGTATCCTACACTCTACAATAGAATCATTCCTTTTTTTGACCAAATAACTTCCTAAGCACCTTGTTTTCGTCATGAAAGATAAGATACCCCTTTTCACACCCATAGAGAACAACCGGTAAAATTATTGTTTTCTTTTATTTTGAGTTTTACTTTCCTTATAAGTCAGTGAGATGACAACTTATTGACCAAGTAATCGCATGCATTTACTGAATATATTATCTTCCTAAATTCCATTCTAATATCTTTAGTTTGTTATTGCTAGTTAAAATTGTTTTTAAATATTTAATTTATTTTAATTACATCTAGTGAAAATTTTCTCGAAGTAATCTCGTTCCCGATCTGGGTTCTCTGTGGGATCATCTACTTAGTCAGTTCATCATCCACCTCTAAGCCTATTTGCTTACTAGCCTCTAGTTAACTTTCTGCTTTTCTATCAACAGTTTCTTACTATTTTCCAACTAAGTTAAATCATCTGCAAGTCCT
The DNA here is from genome assembly GCA_039000515.1 of Timema cristinae. Taxonomy (NCBI): domain Eukaryota; kingdom Metazoa; phylum Arthropoda; class Insecta; order Phasmatodea; family Timematidae; genus Timema; species Timema cristinae. Next base: position 11,397,474 of record JBCFYV010011135.1, read on the forward strand.
AATAGATGCATTGCACCGTTTAGTGTAAATCCTTTCCTACTTTCTTGCATTACACAAATAGCATTCTTTAAGTCTAGAGTGAATGCCAGGCCTCCACCGTGGTTCGGATTCCACGTTAAACTGTAGGTCCTTCATTTCATCTCACAATCACCCTACCATTACACATTAGCGTAAGTGCGTACAACCTGAACGGGTAGTAAGACGCGGTGCTAATAATAATAATAATAATAATAATAATTTAAGTCTGGACTAAAAAATAATGGGAAAAGTGAATTTACTTGTTTCAATCCAATATGTATTAAAAAATCTGATATGTGACAAATGACATCCAACCCGTACCGTTCCAAAAATATGAGATACCTCAATTAGCTTGACAAATTTTTATCATTACAGATATTTCAAGATATTATTTTTCTCTTGTTACACAAAAAAATACTACCTATTTTTAGGGGGTCATGAGAGGTCAAAATCCATTAAAATCTAAAACTAATTTTTTTACAATCACAATCCTTCCTTTTTCCCAGGGGTCACGAGAAAGTAAAAACAAATGGCAAAAGACAATCGATCTATTTTTCTTATATTATGTATAGCTTGGAAGAACTTCTAAAAAAGGTTTTGAGTAAACTACTCTTAAATAAGTTTTAGTTATAAAAACAAACACATAATCTTGTTAATCACAATAAAAACTTTTATAAACATTAAAACAAATTGTTCAATTATTGTGAAAAAATATAAAAAAATTAAAAATAAATGTTTTAACCAACCTAAAATTATTTGTAATAAGTAAAAATATAAATATATTTTTATTTATCATCAAAAGTTATTCACAAATACCCATTTTGAATTCACACTTTAAGGCCAATTTTTAAAAATTTCATTTTTCTAAAGTTTATTCTAGACCTAAGTAAAATACACTTAAATTAATTTATTTTAGAAAAATAAATAAATAAACATTTTTCATTAACTTACTATATATTCCCCCGATATTTATTTTTAACAAAATTGATATATGCATATATCTATTTATTTTTTACAAATTTTCAAAATATACAAAAATCAGTCTTTGGTAATTATTATCCCATAAACAAAATATACGTTATTATTTGGGAGATAAACCCTTCCATATATATAGGTTATATATATATATATATATATATATATATATATATATATATATATATATATATATATATCAAATAAATTCATCGGAACCCTTTTAAGAATATTTCAAATATCTTAGTATTTAATAATCACCAAACCACCCTTAAATGAATGTTTACCCCTAAAACCAGTACAAGGGGCTGTTTATCATGCCAAACACTACTGATACACCCATTTGAAACCAAATCGCTAAAGCAATTATAAAAATAAGTCATCAGTTAACTGCCCATAAATGAGTTTTAACCCCAATAATAAGTACTGTGTGTATAATTTAAGCACTGCGTCTTACTACCCATTTACTCTATACACTTGTACTATTGACGTTAGTGGTTTTAGTGACTAGGAAGGTTATATTTAGAGGAATTGTACCAACATTTGCGCGGATAGAGAGTGGAAAGCTATCTTGGAAAAATCACCCCAATAAACTTGACTGAAATTAGAACCTTGATCTCCTGGTCATTGCCAGTCTAATCTTTTAAAATATTATTTCCAATTTTCAAAAATCGACCTAAAATATAGGCCTAAGCAACAATAACTCTTAATAAATTCACACGACTAAATCAAACACGAGCTTGGCAAAATGTAAAATGAAATTAAAAGCCTTTAGTAACTAAACTCTTGCATTCTATTGAATATAATGTGTATTTTAAAAGTTAAAAAAAAAAATGTAGCTTAAGTAATTAAAACGAAATGTTATCTTTCAAAACGTATATTTAACAGAACAAAATTAAAATAAATCAGTTTAAGAGGGAATGGGAGTAAATCTACATTTTGTCATTTTTAGCTCTGTTATCTCGGATGGTAATTATTCAATTTTTTTAGAGTCACAAATACAAAATTTTATTTTTCAAAAAAAATCAAAAAGTGAATATTTCACATTGATAAGAGGGGCTACGCCCCTTATCACCCATTTATAGCGTCTATGCTAGAACCTCACATATTTTCTTTAGCTCACTTCCTCTTTCACGGCAGATTAATATCGTTAGAATTTGTTTTCACCTCAAAGGTTGAAGTTTATTAAATTCACAAGAGAAACTAAAAGACTAAACCAACCCAACTTTAACCTTACGTGGTGGGACTAGATCATGTGATGTATGCTAATCTCATCTATTTCATTGAAGAGACCAAAAGGCACCCTCTTTTGTAGTCAGAAACAGAGCGTTGGGTGCCAAAGTGCTTCTCGTCACGTCTTGGTGGACACGCACGAAGAAGTGAGCAGAAGAGCTTAGAATTAATGTTGCCAGAAAGAAGACAAGTATATTGGTTTATGTTGATATTTCAATGGGGATTTTTGTAAAGATCTTCAGAAACGTGTTTAAAGAGAATTGTCAGCTTTTAAAGTGCGTCAAAAGGCAGCCACTTATATTATTGCTTTCGGTTGAGTTAGGAAGTGATGTGATATGTTCTCTCCAAATACCTACTATTTCTAACTCTTACATTCTTTCCGCATGCATTTTTTCAGCATTACGTCTTAATACCCGTTCGGGTTATAAGTCTATGTACTAGATACGATAGTGATTTTAGGAACTAGTAAAGTTATATTTATAGGAAGTGTACAAGCATTTTAGTGGAGGGAGAGTGGAACACCACGTTGGAAAAATCACCTTCAATTCACCCGACAAAAATTATAACATAAATCTCCTCTTTATCTGCAGTCCAGTCTATTGCGAGAATAGCGCGTTAGACCATTCGGCCACTGAAGCGGGTGCATGCAAAGTTAACGTATACAATGCTATAGCAATTTTATAACAAAGCTAGCTAATGTTATATCAATATAACCCACCCCAAATAAGCAAAAAAATATATACATCCTGCAATATCAAAGATTTACATCACCTTACTATGTCTATAATATGTGCTTTTACTCATCCTATAGTCTCGGCCAACAACCATCGCACGACTGGTGCACATAAAATAATGCAAATAGAATACACCGTATGAGGTGATCTAGACCTGCGCTGATTGGCCCAGCCAGCCGACAGACAAACTATACGTAATCGTAACTGCCAACTCACCAGATTTCCGGTATACGTGTCTAAATGACGTGTATACATGATGACGGTTGTTAACAAGAGAACCACGCAGCTAGCACTTGTTTGCAACGTGGCATTATACTTTTAATACGAAGATCCCCCCCCCCCCCCCCTTATACCCATCAACTAGACCTATACAAAGCTGATGCTCAGCTAACAGGGTTGACTATTAAATCTGACACTTCCACGAAAAGTCCTGGTCCGGATTTGGATATAATCGCTCCAGATGTCAAAATATAAACTCTTTATATTTGATTAAATATTCAAATATAATTGATTTATAATGGGTTTGTGTGTTTGAACACTTAGTTAATTATATGATTAAATTCGTACTGTGTAGGCTTCAGTAATTTCTCACAAGAAGATTTATTTTGGAATGTAAATTTATTTTATGGAATCCTAAATGTTTACTTTTTCCGCTTTGGCGCTCATCTATTTGTAAAATTTATTCTTATTTGTAGATAGCCACTTTTTGATTCTTTTTTTTTCTTGGAATAATTATTTAGTTTAAATATAAGTTTTTTGCACTTGTGGTCACCAATAATTGTTTAACTTTAAAATTTGATAGTGTTTAATTTTTAAATAACATTTTGTGGACGTATTTTGTTTGAAGAAATTATAAGAGTATTTATTTTTGTTGGTTTATATGTTATAACTTTAACAATACCTATTCGTTTAGTGAGAAATTACCAGTATTATAATCTTATATTGCTTTGTTTTCTATTATGAAGTTAAATAGTAACAAGTCGAATTCTTCTCAATTACTTATAGGTTGGTGGAAGTAATAGTCCCACAGAAATTTGATCTATGTCAGGGAGCCAAACATTTGGGTAATCTATTTTAATCAGAATTGATATTTAAATTTAAATTTAATCTTAAAATGTAATGATATAGTCGGAATAAACAAGGGAGATTCAGGTGCTTTGTTAAGCTTTATATTTCAAGCTCTTTATGTTCTTTGTTAATATAAGAAGGATTCAAAGGTTTAAATATTAAATATGTTTGTTTAGTCTGAAGTCACAAGGGTAATTCAACCGCTTTGATAACCAAGTAGAGGATCTCTTTAAGCTCTTTATTATTATATAAACAATTTTTGATTATTGTTGGGTTTCTTCCAGACTAATTCATATAAATAAATACATAATTTATGTTATAACTCTTTTGTTTCAAACGTGGTCTTCTTCAAGGACTACTATTATTTAGATATTGTGAAATATAGCCTCAAATATACTGCGCAAGTACAGTCTCTGACATATTTATATATTTTTCAACACTATTCAGTCCTCCTTGTGAGGCCATGTATTATTTATCTACCTTTGTTGTCTTACATTTAACAAATAATTCTGTTTTTAATGAACTTGTAAATGTTCCTATTTTTGTTACGTTAAATACCTTATAGATTCCGTCCACCCTCTTCCCGGCTAGTGCAGCCGCTAGCGGTTAGAGCTGGAAGTGGTAAACGGTACGCCTTGATTTGATAACGAATATATATTTGCATCACAATTTAACAAATCGGAATATATTTTTTACGGTCAACATTGTGAAGCGTTCTGGAATTACGGGTCCCTACGTTGTGCGCCAATTATGTTGTTCTGATATTTTACTGCCGCGATGGACGCCAGGTGAAGAATTATAATTAATAAACACTTATTATTCTTGACATGTTTTTTTTATTTCTGAATCTGTTTATTTAATGAGAAAATAGATCATGTCGTTGAAATATATACGTGGCCTATTGTATGAGTGCGGACAGGTGTTGCTGGACCCCAAGTGAATTCTGTCAGTTCTGGACACCAACTGCCTTTACGTTGCACCATTCTTTGTATATATCCATTGCTCATGGAAGCTTCGAGAAGGTTTAGTTTAGAAAAACAAAATACAAGACAAAAACATCTCTGTGCTACTGGGAGGTTCTAGAGCCGGAAAATGACTCAAGTTACATTTTAAAATCTCTCTTCGAACCTTCGAGAAGAGGAAGTTATTATTTGAAATATTATATGGTCAAAATGACTTGACTGGTGTCACGTGCGTGACGCCACTGTTCAGTGGCTTTTGCCTTCTTAGAAGAAGAAGTGCTTTAAGCGCCATTTAATATACTACATAATTTAAATGAAATAAGATATGTTTATAAAATTAAGATATTATTGTCAATGCTTTCACATACTTTTTAGGGGCAAATCAATTACATTACAATTGATAACATTACTATTATATGTATTAATAAAATCTATCAAACTTGACAGTTGAATCAAATGACTTGACGTATATTGTTTAGCGGCCCATACACGTGCGTGCCCTGCATGATAGCGATACGCGATATTCAACACACACGTATATAATTACATCAGACTAGACTGCCGAGGGTGGGGAGATCGAGGTTCGAATCTTGGTCGGATATAATGAGTTTTTTTTTTTACAAAATAGTTTTACACTCTGCCTCCACGCATATTCAGGTACACTTTCTATGAATATAGCTTTCCTAATCTCTAATATCATTAGTATAATTGGTATTTAGGAGTATAACCCGAACGGGTAATAAGGTGCAGTGGTATTTTTTATATTCTTTTAGATATTTTATTAGCTTGTATTTCCTTACAAAAATTTTTACTCAGAAATCTTTTATTACCTATATTATGTTTTTTTATTATGATAAATGCAATATTATTAACAATATTACTTTAATAAATGTTAAAAATGATAACCATTAACATCGATACAAATTTACGGTGCTAAAAAGTTCTTGAATAAAAATATTCATGTTAAAATACCTTCAAAAATTAAAGTTCAATAAAAAATGTTTATGGAGTTATTTGTTTTTTTTAATGTAGAATAAAATATCATTAAATAAAAGTTGGTTTTCTTTTTTTAAAAAAAAGCAAAGTTGAAATTGAAATAACCTCGAAGATGTCAAACAAATAAACAACAAACTTGTGCTGATATCTATCCACCTCAAAAAAAAAAAAAACTTTGTTCGAAACGATTTTTCTAAAATAATTCATTTTTGGAATATTCTGATGTATCATCTTAAATTACTCACTCGGTATCAATACTGCTGTCATTTTTATGTGTTTTTAATTCGGTTGTTTGGTTTAGATTTGTTAATTTTTATGTGTTTTTATTAGGTTGTTTGGTTTATATTTGTTAATTTTTATGTGTTTTTATTAGGTTGTTTGGTTTAGATTTGTTAATTTTTATGTGTTTTTATTAAGTTGTTTGGTTTAGATTTGTTAAAAATAATATTCGTATAAAATATGGGTTATCCAAAATGAGGACCAGAGTTAAAAATCCATTTTTGTTGATTATGAGTAAAAACCTTTCTTCATGAAAATCCCTTCTACCTGCTAAAATTGTTTTTAACGTATGAAACCTTTGACAGGAAGGATATAACATCCAGTTTGGTCGCCTGTATGTAGACTATTTGTCGCTCTGGTGGAACAGAATGTTGTAATGTAACTGACTTGCCCCTAAAGAATATGTGAGAGCATTGACAATAATATCATCCTAATTTTATAAACGTATTTAATTTTATTTAAATTATATAGTATATTACGTGGCGCTTAAAGCACTTCTTCTTCTAAGAAGGCACAAGCCACTGCCAGTGACGTAACAGAGAGTGCGACGTTCAGTGAGTCAATATGACAATTTAAGGTTTTTAAATAATAACTTCCTGTTCTGGAAAGTTCGAATAGAGATTTTAAAAGGTAATTTGAGGCAGCTTCCGGCTCTCGGACCTTCTATTGCCACCGAGATATTTTTTATTGTTGTATTTTTAATTTTTTACAAATCCTTCTAGAGTGTTCTTTTCGAAGTGAGTTATATATACTAGCCGTGGTGAAATCACTAGCAGTGCCAGGAGAGCAGTGTCAGAACAGCAGTAGATCACAGAGTGGCTCATAGAGTAGCTCATTAGACTGGCTCACTAGCTTCGTACGTTCGTGTTATCATTATCAGTCGCGTCTCGAAATAGTTAACGACATGATCAGTTCTACGATAAAGACAATAGTGACATTAAAATAAAATCACATCTAACCTAATAATTGTGTATTATTTCAAGAGTTCAACAATTGGCGCTCAATCACAGGGCTATAATTACCAATTATATCATCAAGGTACCGTACCGCTTTAATTAGTGCTCGATCACGGGGCAATTATCAGCTAATTAAACATAAACACATCAATTAGCGCCCCAATGCGCAAAGAATATTTATATAACACTACAACGTTACCCAGGGTATACTAATGGAGGTAGTTATACGTACCAGCCATGATATGATGTGATGATAGTGAATATGGAGGTGTGGAGCCTAGGCGAGTCTTAACATAAATTAAGCCATAATAACCAATCCCTGATGACCCTTGAGGGAAATATACCCGAGGTACCAGCTGTAAGTCGAACACAGGACCCCTAGACTCATAGCCTGGTGCACTGACCACTATACTGTGGGTTAGTCCATGTTTATCTATACTTCTATACTTAATATTATAAAGAGGAAAGATTTGATTGTTTGTTTTTGTGTTTGTAATGGATGAACTCAAAAACTACTGAACCAATTTTAAAAATTCTTTCACCAATATGAAGCTACATTATCAGCGAGTAGCATAGGCTATATTTATTTTGAAAATTTAATTTATTCCTCATAAAAATGTCGATAGTATATTATATAGTCGTTGGAAAAAAAAAGTTGTTGAAGGAAAGTGGGGTTGGAGAAGGGGGCGAGGGGGGGGGGGGGTAGGGGTGAGGAAAGAGTAGTGAGACGAAAATAGGAGAGAGGATAAAAAGAGGGAGGGGGCTATACAGTGATGGTATGACCGTATTTTCAAAAAAAATAAGTAAAATATTTTGGTTTTATATTGACATGATGGATGATTTGAAGTTTTGTTTTACAGGATTCTTTACAATACTTTTTTACGGGGAAGGAGGCTAGTTATACTGATAAAAGGATACTATACGTGAGAGAAAGCTTATGGTATAAGTTTGTGTACCACTCCACGAACCGTAAAATGGGGCAAACAAAGTCACCTGCCAGTATAGAATGAGATCGCGTGGGTTTCAAAGGGATGAAGTTTAGATGCTAGCTTTGCTATAGTTATATTTCTCTCACTCCCTTCACCCCCCAAACATAACACCCAGAGGGGGGGGGGGTTCTCGTACGCGGCCCACTACAGCCAGTTCTATTACGTTCCAAGAAAATTACTTTTCTCGGAAATAAACCTTAATCCAATATAAGAATCAAATATTAATAGCGTTTATTCGTTCCAAGATGGTAGGAATTCACCTTTTAAAGCAGACCTGTTGCTTACCCACTTTCCCCTATCCCCGACACCCCTCACAACGATCCATTTTATGTGTGACCAGCTTCAGTTACCGAATGATCAAAGGCGTCACACAAGCAATAGACTGTGCTTCTGATAATGGTGAGATTGAGGCTAGTTCGGATCCCAGCTGGGTGAATGAACGTGTTATTATTAACAGATCCAACACTCTCCTTCCATGCACATGTTGATACATATCCTCTAAATACAACCTTACTCATCCCTAGCACATTAACATAATTAGTGCAAAATCCTGCCATGCAAATGGGTAGTGATACGCGGTTAAAAGGAATTCCCCGTGGCTTACATTATTTAGGGTCATTCAAAAGTTAAAACATTATTGTTAAATTTTAAAAAGAAGTTTGGAAATATATTTAGTCCAAAAAGTTATTAGGCTACTGGGAAGTGGAGGAGGTTACATATTGAGGAGTTAAATACCTTGTATTCATCACAAGGCATTGATAGGATAGTAAAATATCGTAGACTACGGTGGGCAGGAGATGCAAAGAAAATGGGAGATTCTAGAACCTTGTTCAGGGTACTACTGGCTGTCAAAACCAATGGGAGGAGACAAATTGGATTATTATTATTAGCACCGCGTCTTACTACCCGTTCGGGTTGTACGCAATTACGCTGATGTGTAATGGTAGGGTGATTGTGAGATGAAATGAAGGACCTACAGTTTAACGTGGAATCCGAACCACGGTGGAGGCCTGGCATTCCTCACATTCACAAGATATCTTGTCAGAGGTGAAGGAAGGGTTTGGTAATCATATAAATTTGTGCCGGAACCGAGGATTTAACCCCGGCCGCCAGCACAGAAGTCCGACACCTTACCCCTAGACCACCAGGTTACCTACGACAAATTGGAGATATCGGGTGTAATAAAGTGGAATGGATATGACTAGCTCAAGATAGGGATAGGGTACAATGTGGTGGTATGGATATATCTAACTCAAGAGAGGGATAGGGTGTCATGAGGTGGACTGGATAAGACTAGATTAATATAGAGATATGGTATAATGAGGTGGACTGGATATAATAACTAGCTCAAGATAGGAATTGATGTAGTTATTTTGTGAATGAGGCAAAGAAATTTCGATTTACTAATGCTATTGAATATGTAAGTATATTTTATAATCCACATATTGTAATTAAATATTTCAAATCATAGCAGTTCACGAGCTATAAGGGTTAAATTCACTAACGTATGCAATCAAGTTGTATACGATAAAATATGTATACTATTAATAATATTATAATAAAAAATCATTGTATACACCTAATTTGATTGTCTAGTAATATAGAATCTTATCCATATACAAATGTTATTTTACTCTATTAATAGTACATAAAAAGCATACTATATAAAATTTGATCCCTCATAACTGCTATGTTTTGAAATTTTGAATTACTATACATTGATTATACATTTGTTAAAATTTTACATTAAATTATTATTGTTGAATGCTCTTAAAATTCCATCACGTGTTAGACCTAATACTCGTCCAGGCTTTATGCAAGGGAATCTACGATGGTGGGGTAGGGATTTTGTAGATACCATTTAGAGGAAATCTACCCGTGTAAACGTGTGGATAAAGTGAAATATAAATACCTTTAGGGTAAACGATCCTTAGTCTAATTATTAAAGATTTGAACTTAGGCATTCTCGTTGCTGAAATGTAAAATATTTATGAAGATATTTAATGATAACATTACATAATTACTAATCGTGTCAGTTTCTACTTTCAGAGTCTCCTATTTTTTCCTTTTTACAAATTTTAAAAGTAATTAAAAACCATTTGTTCATGGATTTATAAAAAAAAACTCCATGGCGTCAGCCCAAGATCGAGCAATACCAGCAGAGAGGCCATCATCTCTTGTCGAAGATAGTTCCAACATTAATGGATGGAGGGTGTCATGTTGTCATCACGTCGAGCCCTTTGGCGTTTAAATTTTAGTTTTCTTGACTGGGGCCGCTACTTTTTCATTCACGTAGATCCTCATTTGTTCTCTTGAATTTGAGATGACCTCCTGCTTCACAAAAAATGCGGAAAATGCCAGGGATCAAACTTGGGACCTCTGGTTCTGTAACCAGGAACCATGATTACTAATCCAATCCAATGATCCAATAATTTATAAAATTGACTAAAAAATCACGCCAACTAGAAAAATATTATCTTAAAAACCCAAAATGAGCAAAAAACAATGTTTAAATTGAAAGTTTCATGAGCATGTCTGTGATGTAACATAAAAAAAAGACAAGTAATTAAAATCTGTGTCTTTGTGACGAGGCATAAACCAAATTTAATATTTTAGAACTAAATAAAAAAATAAATGGTTTGAAACTCCACACGGACTTTCTCACTCTATTGTTTAAAAATGTAGATATTTACTCAAAATTCGTAATATAATATACACTAGTGAACCTTAGACCAGATTGCACCTTATATACGTAATACATTTTTTAACTTTTGACCACTTTTTAGTGTTCGGGGGGTCATGAAACGTCAACATCTATCAACATCTCGTATTAGATTTTTTTAATGGTCACAATACTTTACCTTAAAGTGTTGGAGATATTAAATATATATATGCGTATAGATTGAAAACTATTGGTTTTATAAATATATATTTAAAGTAAAATATGTTTATTATAAATAGAGCTACATGTATGCAATGATAAGTTATTTCATTTCTCAAAGACTTAGCGAGATAGAATTAAAAATTAGAATTGATGCATCAGACTGGAACCCTTAAACTCATTTACACCAAAAGTTGAAAGCATCCATTTGGTTTGTTATATTTATCAAAACTTAGAAATGAAATTGAATCAAAATCGTTAAAGCCAATTTTGATAAAATCAATTTTTTTCTCTTTCCGCACTTAAGGAAAATACCCTTATTTAATGTTTGGATATCCAATTTAAAAAAATCCTTGGGGCCTTATGAAATCCCTAGATACCAAGTTTTAACCCGATTGGTAAAATTATTTAGGCTCTAGTTGGAGGTATAGGCAGACAGGCTGATGGAAATTCAAAAACAACAACTTTTTCGGATTCGGGGGGTCATGAAACGTCGAGATTCAGCAAAATCTCGAGTTTGATTTTTTTGACGATCACAATACTTTCTCCACCTGTAAGATAGCGATAAAGTAAAAATATGTATCATGAATAGGTGAAATATATATAAAAAAAGTCTGTATTATTTTATTTTAGGTTTTTAATTATAATAATGACTAGTTTTTAAGGCTGTATAGGACAGGTTTATTATAGAAATACTACCCAGCCTATCAAAATTCAACCAGAAGTTGGTGAACGCAAGGAAGAATGAGCAACATAAGTGGAAAAAAATGCACAAGTTTTTTGAAGCATTCAATAAAAAAGACAGTTTACCGTTTTGCAGATTTTCCATGCGTCCATCCAATTTTTTCAATTTTCAATTTCATCTTTCAATGGTGCGCAAACTAGGCTACAGAGAAAGCTGCAGAGATCCTAAAGCCCACTTAAAGTCTGGACATCTTCGAACATACATGAATTGCTGAACGCAGAAAGAAAATATGTCCAAAAAGCCAAATTTTTCAGATGAAACAAAAACTATCTGCAGTAAATATCATTTTTAAAGGGACGTCACACAACAGTATTTTATAGCACATATTTCCTTTAGGCTGTAAACTGTGCTTATTTCTGTAGAGGTCTTGCATTTATAGATTAATATCTCCATCTACGTATTTTCTGGAAATGTTTCTATTCCACACTTAGCAATTCATCATACACACCAACCTGTTTGTTAAATGTGTATTGATTTGTGAAGTGATCGAAGATTAATATTACTATGATCTGCTTTACTGGACACATGATCTAAAGCGTCACTCTCGCAATATACTAGACTACCGATGATAGGTAGATAAGGGTTTTAGTTCCGGTCGGGTGTATTAAGGGCGGGGTTCTTCAAAAAATATTTTCCATTCTCCCTCCACGCAAATTTGGGTACAATTCCTCTAATTTCAGCTTTTCTCATTACAAAATCATTAGTATTATTAGAGCATATGCGTATCACCTAAATAGTTAGTAAGAGGTGGTGCTAAAAATATATTATTATTAAAGGTTTTTACTAGCTTCTCGAATAACCAAGCAATGATTCCCTTTCTCTATTCCTAACTCTCGCGAATATTATTTTTAACACTGCATCTTACTACCTACTAAGGTTACACGCATATGCACTAATTACGCTAATGAGTTAAGTATGAGAGGAAGTGAACCGAAATTTGCGTATAAAGGGAGATTTGAAAACAACCACCTTCATTAGACCAGTCTGGAATTCGAGCCCAATCTCCCTGTCTCTGGCAGTCTAATCTAACACGAGTGACGCCTTAGACCACGCGGTAATCGAGAATCTGTTGCACCTTCAAAATTTGTGTAGTGAATATTTTAATGCCATTATATAAGAATTAAAAAACCCATTGGTTTGTAATGGCAAGCCAATGCAGTCCAATTTTGATAGTAAAGGTCTTGTCTGGCAACCAAAAATTTTACTATAAATTCTTTTTAACGTATTCATACGCTGATTCGTGGCCTACTAGTAGTTCTGTGAACATTAGGTATTTTGATCAGCAATACCAATATTTTATTTAAAAGGAAATATATTATAATTTAATTATATGCTTATATAAATTAAATCATAATCCTATTAGAACCTAAATATAATTAAATAGTAATGGTAATTGAATCCCCATTTTATTTTTTAAGCTTATAAAATGGGAATTCATGTTGATTTATATAATATAAATACCTATTAATAATATATACAAATATTTTGAATTAAAAATTATTTATTTATTAGACTATACAAATTATATATATAATACAATCAACTATTTAATATTATTTAAATAACGTTTAATTAATTAAATGCATATTTAAATTTGATTTAATATTTAAATATAATAACTTTTATATAATACAAGCGCGTAATGTTATTACAGTTTTAAAATTTCTGTTTGGATTTCAAGTTGATATATTACCTTGGTGATTAAATTAGACATAAAACTATATTTTTTTTTAGCACCACGTCTTACTACCGTTCAGGTTATACGCTTATGTACTAGTTAAGTTAATGATTTTAGTGCTTAGGAAAGGAATTTTTATAGGAGGTGTACCCAAATTTGCGTGAAAGTATAGTGGACAACTATTTTGAAAAATCCACCCTTAGCACACACAACCGAGATTTGAACCTATATCTTCCCGTCATAGGCAGTATATTCTACTGCAAGAGTAGCGCGCTAGACCACGCTGACACCTAAGCAGGTATACTTTTAATCAATAGTGCATTATATTAATATAGAATAACAAGTCTCACGTGATCACGGAATTTAAAACTTCAGTCTCACAATAGATGTGGAAATTAAACACCAATAACATAGTGATACGTCATCCGTCTTAAGTACAAAGAAAGTCCCTGGAAAATTGTTTAAAATTGCTCCATGCGTTTGGCAGTAATCATATAACAGACCAATGAAATGCCAAACTGTCAAGTTACACTCAGGACCTCAATTCCACTCGGTTAGAAAATGAAACTCATAATACTGTAAAATGTTGTCACGTTTTTTTACAGAAAAAAAAACAAAAAAAAACCATTGTATCTTCTAAACAGCCCTTCCTATGAAAATTGGACTATAAGAACAGGATTGTTCAACGCTATCCGAATCACGGCTATAATGTTGCCCTTGTGTTGCCTTGAAGCGAGGCAATCATCAGGGAATCGATCCTACCGCCCTTTAACCCTGAGGCATCGCCCCGACGCGTAGCCACATGAAACCTCATCTCATCGGGCGCGGTTGGAAGAAGATAGGGGAGAGGGGGGAGGGGGGGGGGTCGGTGAGAGGTAAGGGCTGTGCAGGCTGAGATTCAGGTGGAGGAGTGATATATCAATGACGATATCCAATCAAGTCTTCTAAAACTATCTGAAGGTAATTATTACTTAATTAAAGGCATGAGCTGCCTTTGAACTTCAACTCAAAGGGGAGTTTGAAACCATTAGAAGGAGATTGTCCGTGTAGAGACGTTAATTAACTGACGTTTGTAAAAAGCCACATCTTCTTGTTAGTCTCCTACAATGTTTGGACCAGAAGATGTTATCAGGCTAACGCTTGCAGTTCAAATTATAACATAAATTAAATATAAAACAAATTGTTTCAGTGGCCGCGTGGTCTAACACGCTACTCTCGAGGTAGAAAAGACTGACGAAGAGATTGAGCTTCAAATCTCAGTCAGATATACTGAGGATGGATTTAAACTCTCCCTCCACGCAAATGTGGAAACATTTCCTCTAAATAGTTCCTTACTCATCCCTAAAAACAATTAGTGTAATTAGTGCACAATTGTAAAACCCGAACGGGTAGTAAGACGTGGTGCCAAATAAAAAATAAATATAAAATCGTATATGCATTCCATAACTATTACTATTATTAGCCCGCGTCTTACTACCCATTCGGGTTGTACACACTTACACTAATGTGTAATGGTAGGGTGATTGTGAGATGAAATGGAGGACCTACAGTTTAACGTGGAATCCGAACCACGGTGGAGGCCTGGCATTCCCCACATTCACAAGATGTCTTGTCAGAGGTGAAGGAAGGGTTTGGTAATCAGATAAATCTGTGCCGGAACCAAGGATTGAACCCCGGCCGCCAGCACAGAAGTCCGACACCTTACCCCTAGACCAACAGATCACCCCATTCCATAACTAATTCTAGGGTTGGAGGATGTCTCTTTTAAACTATCTTTCATGAACTTTGAGAAAACAACATAAAGTTTTGTTTTAAATTCTTTTTATATATTTTACCTTTCTCTTTTGACGAGATTTATGTTAACTGCCTCTGTGGTCTAATGGTCAGAGTTTCTGGTTACAAATCCAAAGGTTCGTGGTTTGATTTCTAGTGCTTCCAGATTTTCTGTTAAGCAGTGGATATGGAACGGGGTCAACTTAACCTCAATGAGGACAAATGAGGAACTACCTAAATAAGTAGCAGCTCCTGTTTAGAAAACTAAGGTTAACGGCCCGAGGTGTTCGTTGAGACTGACCACATAAGCTGGCATTAACTTCGTAATTAGATGGCGGCCACTCGTTTTTTATAGCTCGTTTGCGGTTTTAACCTATGGGGTTTCTTTTAACATGTTTAATGTTTCCTTATAGAATTGATATACTAAAATGATAAGAGAAGGCACATTTCTAACTATTCTTTAATGTTCTTTGTTTTTTATTGCTCTAGTCCAGTGGGTTTCAAACTTCTTAGTTATGTGTACCCTCTAACCAGGGAACAGCTGATTTTCGGACTCCTCGATGCAGGATAAATGATAACAAAAATTTACAATCATAAATGTATTTCATGTTAAAGCGATAATTTAGTCATAATATATGTTTAGTGTAAATATAATTACAATAAAAATGAAAATAAAATAAGTGTAGGTATTATATTTGCTTATCTTTAGACATAATATATTTTTTAAATTAATGTAAAAAATAATTACAATAAATATGAAAATAAAATATATTATGTACCACATTTGTACATTTATAACCGATAATTTATGTGAAGAATAGAACTGCTTAGGTGAAATTAGAATACAGCGAAACCTGAAGCAATTTTAGTGATCATCTTCTTAAATCTCATTTCGCACCAAGACTATTTCGTTTAAAAGTTTTCATACCACAAACAGCAAAAAAAGGGTGCTCACATAAATAAGTTTTTGAAAAAGGAATAAAATGTTTCACCGTTTCTTCTGAAAGTGCTTTGGGCTGGCTGATGAGAAAACTAATATAAAAAATTAGTTTACAAATTCTCCTCTCAAAGATTTGGACAAAAGGGACGTGGACAACCCCTTAATTTTCAGCCTCACTTTCTCGCTGAAATTTAGTATGAAAAGACATCTCCATTGTGTTTTGTAGATATTAGCGATTTACACTTTTATACAAAATTTTATAATATACAAACATATCTAAAATTATGTCATGGATTCCTTGAACAATCTTCGCAGACCCCCCCCCCCCCTGTACGGACCTCGGGGACCCCTTGGGGTTCACGAACCCCACTTTGAGAATCACTGCTTTAATCGTTACATATTTGGTTTCTTGGTCGAATTTCTTCATTGAGTGTTATATTTTGAAGACCACTACGTTTTTAGCCATCTGTTCAAACTTAAAAACAGCTATTTCCGAAATGAAACTCAGCACATGTATGTTATTCTGAAATGTTACAATAAGCTAGCTAAACAATAAAAAATAAATGCTATGGCATATTAAATATTGTATTATATTTTATTGTAGCTTGTGACAAATTTTGCAAAAAAATTATTAAAATAACACTAATGTAGTTTTTTTTAAATTAGAAAAATGAAAAATGTATTTATATTCATCACGTGAAATACTCCTTAGAATCAGATTTTAAAACAAATGAACATTTTTGAAAAATTTCCCAATATTATTATTTTGTTTTCAGAAACTACCCTTATATTTATTTGACCCACCAAAAAATTATATAAAATGTTATATTTTGTGCTAAGCGCTTCCATATCTTTGAAAAAAAATCATTGGTGATATGCTTTAAAACTTTGAGTTTTCAAGAATCATTTGACAATTAAATACCCTTAAACGAAGTTTTACCATGAAAATATATATATTTTTCATTTCAAATATTCACCAGAGATATATTTTAACAAATCCGCTACATTTTTTTTAATTGTCAAATTTCAAAAGTTAACTTATCAATTAAATACTCTTCATTATTTTACGTCTAAAATCAAAAAAAAAAAAACACCCTGGGGCAAGATCAAAATAACATATAAATATGAAGTTTGAAAAAATCCATCCAACCGTTTAGATTTAGCTCTAAGGACAGAAAAAAATTGTATATTTAAAAAAATATTTTTTCTGGATCTTACACTTAAAGATTAATATTAAAATCCATGTCATACATTTTCAAGATTAAAACATTAATTTGAACAATATCAGTGTTTTCCATCAATATAGTAAAGATTAACCAACAGTACTTCAATATGTTTCACATAATGGAGTGTAGCTTTGGTGGGTAATATATCTTAAAACAGGCATCGCATCTTACTGTGGTAGATTGGAGTTTTCATGATTAACTTTGGTGGATAATATAGGTTAAACAAGGTATCACATATTACTGTGGTAGATTGGAGTTTTCATGATTAACTTTGGTGGATAATATTGGTTAAACAAGGTATCACATATTACTGTGGTAGATTGGAGTTTTCATGATTAACTTTTGGTGGATAATATTGGTTAAACAAGGTCTCACATATTACTGTGGTAGTCTGAATTTTTATTGTAGCTTCGTGGGTAATTCAGCTCAAACCAAGGTCACATTATGTCTTAGTGGTTTATTAATTTTTTAAGGTAGGTTTATATAATGGTTAGGTAAAATATACAAAATTGGTATAGTATATTGTCTTTAGTTATTCTATTTTAGTTTAGAATTAAATAAGCAAAACTTTAGGCTTATTTAGTTTTAATCTAGTATTTAAGTAGTTTTATATCTTAGTCCAGTTCAATTTTCATTTAAAAAAAAAGCTTTTAGGAAAGAAAAATTAATTTAGTGGCGAAAATTGATAAAGATATACAATTTTATAGTGCGTACAACCCGAACGGATAGTAAGACGCGGGCTAATAATAATAATAATAATAATAATAATAATAATAATAATAATAATAATACAATTTTATAGATATTTATATATATCAAAAGAGACAGCTTCAGATAAAATGAATTGATTTATGAATATATGTAAGTAGATCTAATACATTTACTATTAAAACTAAACTGTATCTAATCGTTTGAAGAAAGAGTGTCTGTAACGCAATTTTGCCGTCCACGTACTTCCTGCTCTTATATAATATTCTATTATTTTCCTCCCTCTCATAATTTGTATAAATTTTAACTTATGGGGTGTTTTAATGCACTACACTAATTTAAGGGTCATCCATTCTCCTTTATTTTGTTTTATTATGAACATTTTAATTAATGAAGACTATAAAGGCAGTCTACCTCTTTACTGAAAATTAAATTTAATTAAGGTCTTAGCAATTAACTTTAGTTAGAAGTTTAAACTAATAGTCTTTGTAGCTTTTAAAGTTTACTCACATATATATTGTAATATAAATAATATATATATATATATATTATATTAAAATTACTATATGGCTATTTTCACAAGCTCTTAAAAGCTTACTCTAAGTCGTAGAGAGGAAGACATATGTTTTAAGCGTGAAAATAGTCCAGGAATACCACAGTGATATATCACATTGTGTCAAAATACACAAGTCACATCTGGTTAGGCTTCAAACCCTGAACCCTACAACAATTTAATTTTTGGTATTAATTTTTGCTAGAATTTATTATAATTTTTTCTGTTTTATTTAAGATAGTAATTTCTAATACTAGGATGTTAATAAGAGTGTAATAATCTTTTTTAGCAAAGAGTCTTACTATCCATTTGGGTTATACGCCTATGTACTAAATTACACTAAAGGGTTAAAGATTATTACTATTAAAATTCATAACAAAAAATACTAAGTTTCACAAAACGCAATATAAATCCTCTATACGATCTAAATTTAATTACTGTGGCCATTAACGATAATCTAAATATAAAGTAACGCAAGTTCAACGTGGTAAGTGAGTTGTTGACAGATATCTACATACGAATTGTCACTAGTCTGTATATTTAGGCAAGTCGTAAACTGAGTGCGTTTTCATCCAATTATTTTCGTCAGAAGTAAGACGAATAGCTGCGAACGATCCGATATCATTGAAAGTTATTGAAGGCCATCCACTGTACCCAACGTTTGTCGTACGTCTTAGAATGAAACCATCCGAAGTGCAAACTATCCCATGTCAATGGGACTCTTCGCAGTTATTCTGAGAATTGTATTGCATATTGCAGAGTTCAGGCGTATTCCACATGGATGTTGAGAGACGTATAATTTTGACATGAGGGAATATTCACCCAGAGTAGTATTCCAGAGGTGATATATTACGTACAAAAGAATTATTTTCATTTGTACAATTCTAATGAGAAAAATTACGAGTATGTTTTGAACTTATCTCTGATAACATATGCAGAATTGGTGCCTTTATTTTCCCCTGTGTACAAAATATACTGTTTTCCGAATGTGTTTGTTGGAAAGTAGATGAGACTACTTGCTATTCACCTTCTTTATCGATTATTATAATGTTATGCAACAAGAACATACATTAAAATTTTTATAGGCACGGTCAGAATTTACTTCAATAGCTTTTTTACAGTTTTCTCAATTTGCTATTAATAATGCCAAACGAACATTCAACAACTTGTCGTGCTCAAGATAAGCGGTCATTGAAAATTGTTTCTGTTAGTCTAAATATTGATACTGGGAAGAATCTCATTAAGTAAGATTTCATTGGAAAATGATTCCTCTCCCAAAATAGCATTAGTTACTGAAATATTTGTTACTGGTAGTGAGTTTTGTTGTCCAACAGCAAATGCTCATATTTCAAGCTTTTTAGAAAGATTGGAATGAGAAAAAGCACCACCGTTACTTTCTTTTCCATATGTTCCTACATAAATAGCAATAAACTTGCAATTTTTGCCCCGAAACCACTTGTAAAACGATTAAAAAATTCTGTTTCTATTGCGATACATGCTGCCGAGTGATTTTTTTTATGCGCGTGTGTTTTCCGTCTATACTTCCAACACAATTTGGGAAGTTCCACTTACACAAAAATCCTTCAGTTATAGATATAATATTATAGTCTCTTGGAAATGGGATACGTACAGCATGCGATTCATCCCAAATAGCCTTACATGTTTCATAAACAAGTCTTCCAACCGTAGTGTCTGAAAATCTAAATTAATATCCCAATGTCTTGAACGAGTAACCTGTTGCCAGGTACCTACAAAATGAATTTATTTTAGATTTTTAAATCTACATACTACATATCAGTCCTAAAATAAAAGTAAATATTCTAAATTGGGTTGGATGTGAATGGCATTTTAACTGCTGGATGGAAACGAGAATTGAGTTAAAAATAAATTAATCATGCTAAAATGTAATTCTTATGTTCTTATGAATAAAATTATATACAGTTTACTGTTGCAACTATTGTATAACTTACCTCAGGGTCACACTAAAATATCTTTATGGTGGAATGATTTCACGAACATTTGAAAATTATATCAACGATGGGTTTAATGGTGTTTAAAATATATTCTAAGTATCTTTATTCATTCGATTCACGATTGTTTCCAGAAATTAAAATCGTGGGTGGCTGATTCGCATCTGATAAATTCGTTTCCAGCGGACCAACCACAGATACAAAATCTGACGAATTTGTTTCTTCCAATTTATGAAGAATTAATTTTGACAAAAACGCAACCAGTAGATGACTAGCCCTAAGGTTAAATAAGTATGTGTTGTAATCACGAGGAATATTTATTTGCCATGTTCAATTCAATCTTGAATTCAATACAAATTTAGTATTACCATATGCCAAGCTTTGTGGCAGTTGGAAAAATAAGTAACAATAGCGAAAACTATGGTATATTGTGTAAAATTTTTAAGAAGTTTTTATGAGCAGATGCTTTAGCAGAAGAAAAAACAGGTAGTCTTAAATTAATAGATCAAAAGAATTTATCTGACTTTCTAAACAAAATGAAACAAAAATATTTTGTTTAGAATAAGATTGATAAACGGGTATTAATTCAAATGTATATACATTTTTTCTCTAAAATCTGTCCAAACTTAAGCTACAGCATATAAAGGCAGAAATAAATAGAACTTCTTAGTCAAAATGTTTGGAAAAGTCATCTTTTTTAGTTAAATAAAAGTTGAGGTTAGATTCAACAACGCCGGGAAGTATGCACCTGGAAGTACGTACGTGTACAACAAGTTGCATATATTTAGGCAGACACATAACAGAAGGGGTTTGAAACTAACTAGCTACTGAACTGGATCACGACACGTCGGTTGAAATCTAACAGGATCCCCCTTCGGACAAGTTGCTCACCGATGGTTACACCATCCTGCCTTATGATATGCAACCTGTTGTACATATACATACTTACAGCTGCGTTCTCCTGGAGTTGTTGCATCTTATTTTAAATATTTTCATTTTCGATATTTCCAGACTTCTTTTTTAACTAGTCTTTCTATTTTTTATTGTCAATAAATGCTCTGGTTTAAGTTTAGACAGTGAGTTTAGAATCATCCTGTATGTATAAATACATAATTTATAGTTAAATTATTAATAAATAATTGATAACAAATTATTTAATTGATTATATTTTACATTATGAGTATTTAAATAATATATTTTTCTAAATCACTCCGGTTAATATTTTTTGAACAAAGATTTTTGTTGTTGTTTGCAATTATTCAGGATAGTCTTTATTAAAATTGATATTTAATATAATATATCTTCAATCATACAAAATATTTCAATGAATAATTTTATATATACTTAATTTTTAAAATTTTTAAAATTTTTCAAAAATGTACAGTGAAATATTAATTTATACCACACAAACAACTTTCTGAAAATAGTAATATTAGTTTTTCAACATTAACTTCACCCCAAAACAAGGATGAAAATAATGACTTCCTGAATGCCTGTAATGAACATGTAGTAGCTGCCATCACTGTTTCATTTCAAGTTTCTCTACTGATTTATGTACAAAACATAGACCGAGTGTTTGGGGCCAAATACCTAATTGAGAGTAGTTATATGTTATGTATTATTGTAAAAGGAACTCATTGTATTACTGTCAATAGAAAGTTAGAAGCAATGTTAATTAAATATTGGCGACAATTCTGTTAAAGATAAATATATATCAATTTAAATTAGTAAAAAAATGACACCTGGACATGAACTCTAACCCGGGACCTTTGGTTTAGCACGCCATTGCTCTACCAATGAGTTATCCCGGTCTCAACCCGTGCTCAAGGTAATTCGTAACTTTTAGCTTAAGGCTGAGTTTATAATGGACGAATGAAAATCGTCAACTACACATGAGTGATTAATTTATACCACGAGACATCAGATATCACAAAAATCTGCGACTCAGGAAGGTTTTTTTCTTTACAATTGTACAATACACTATTGTAATTAAGCAAGTTTCAGCGAATATCAACACACAGATTGAAAAATTCGATCCCCTCCATACGGACAGTGCCGTAATTATAATAATATACAACCTGTGTGTTGATATACTTAATATAAATTTAAAAAAAGTGCCTGTTCCTTTTTCTAGACATCTCAACCTGTGATCGTCAAAAAATTCTAACTTGAGATTTTGACCCCTTGAAACAGAAAAGGTGGTTTTCGCAATCCCGTCCGTCTGTCTAACTGTACCCCCGGATAGAGCCGAAACAATTTTACCAATTGGGTTCAAACTTGGTATCCGGGGTTTTCATTAGGTCCCCTGAAAAGTTTTAGGATTTATGTACCTAACACTAAATTTAAGGATAATTTAATGAAGGACAAAGAGAGATGAATCGATTTGATAGAAATTCGCTCTAACGATTTTGATTTTATTTTATTCATAATCACTGTTTATCATTATAAACAAGATTACAACTATCATTTTCTTATGAAAATGATTTTGAGGGTACTTTACATGGGGAAAGTTTCCAATTTTCATAATTTTTCCGCAACTTTTTGAGATATGAAATAGCTTATCATTGTAAAGTTGTAGAGTAATTTAAGATAACATCTTTATTTGAAATATATATTATATACAACCAATAGTTTCTGAACTATAAGCAAATATATATTCTTTTTACTTCAGATCTTGAAAATAAATTGGATTCTTATGCTTTTTGGCAGATGAAGATATTTCTCATTCCTAAATTTCTCTGTGTGTTCCTAGTTCTTAATGCAATAGAATAAGTAACGGTGTATATTATTTCATTTATGATATTTGGTGTAGTGTTTCTACAACAATGTAAAGACCTATTATATCGTTTCACAAAATCTTACGAGGTTTTAGTAATAGGGTATTAAGAAAGTGAACGTTAAATTCCCGAATAAATGAAAAAAAAAAACTGTTTAGTTTAACAAAATAAAAATCGACTTGAAATCCAATGAGAAATCCACAGAATTCCCAGGACTGTATTAACGTATTAACATGACATAATACTTAATAATCGTGTACTTATCAACATAGAATGGAGGAAGAGATGTCTATTGATAATAGAACTACTAGTTCATTTTTCTTCCTTGACAGATCTTTGAACAACACTATGAACGAAGTGAGAAAATTGCTGGCCATCGATTTGTATCGACATCTCAAGCTTAACTACTCGTAAAAGGAACCTTTCATTCGTCCACATGCGTGTTGGACCTGTGTGGGTGAGTCGATTTCACATGGAAGTTTCGTGTAGAGCCAAGTATGCTAATTTAGCTTTAAATATTTTACAAGAGTATTGGAACACTGTCTTGATCTTAACAGGAGCAGAACAAATCCATTTTAAGTTTGAATTAGAAAATATAATTAATTATAAAAGCAAATTAATTTATAGACAAAAATTTGCATCGTACCTCAATACCCGTTCATATTTTACTGATATATGATAACTACGCTGATGTGTTCAGGATAATTAAGGTTGAATTTTGAACAAGTGAAACCACATTTGCGATGATGTTAGATGAAACACTATTTATTAAAAATACTCTCATTAAACCCAACCAGGATTCAAAACCCAATCTCCCGATCAGATTTGTATAGTTAAAATAGCCCAATTAAAAAATGTACAATTGTATTAGTACAATTAATTTAATAAAAAAAGTGTTATTTTGGTGTTTTATTATAGGATAGACATGACAAAGAAAAAATCATTTGTTATTGACACTAAGCCTTAAACGATTTTTCAAAATCAATTTTTAAATATATTTATTTTATAACATATATACATTTTTTTTTAATTCTACGATTTGAATTTGAATTCAAGATTCGAAAGAAAGTTTATGATAAGCATTCTTGAAATATAGGACTTTACTTATCTCTATAATTAGCTGTTTACTTGTTTTGTAATAATTCTGTAACGAGATAACTCTCTGACAGCGGGACCGGCGCTCTTCTAGTTTTTACCCCAACTGCGCTCTGTTATCTATATATCTCCCTCCTTGTTTAGCTGGTACGCATTCTTTCTGCCAGGTGGATTAGAGTGGACAGGGGAGAAGGAAAGGGACACGTCTGGAAGAGTCTGGGTTCATTTTATTATAACCCAGTATTCTAGAAATGGAAGGTTCCAAACTATTAACTAGGACCCCTATATATATATTACACGGTCAGCGATAGCCTGATGAGTTACAGCTCGAGTCAAAGATAGCCAAGTGATTGGACCAACGTTCCAGGATAGCGTGCCTATAAGTGGGCCAGAATGTCCAGTGAGTGGGTAAACATGTCCAGTGAGTTGGCCAGCATGTCAAGTGAGGGGACTAGTGTGTCAAATGAGTGGGCTAGCATGTCCAGTGAGTGGGTAAGCATGTCCAGTGAGTGGGCCAGCATGTCCAGTGAGTGGGCTAGCATGTCCAGTGAGTGGGTAAGCATGTCCAGTGAGTGGGTAAGCATGTCCAGTGAGTGGGCTAGCATGTCCAGTGAGTGGGCCAGCATGTCCAGTGAGTGGGTAAGCATGTTCAGTGAGTGGGTAAGCATGTCCACTGAGTGTGCTAGCATGTCCAGTGAGTGGGTAAGAATGTCCAGTGAATGGGTAAGCACGTCCAGTGAGTGGGCCAGAATGTCCAGTGAGTGGGTAAGCACGTCCAGTGAGTGGGCCAGAATGTCCAGTGAGTGGGCCAGCATGTCCAGTGAGTGGGTAAGCATGTTCAGTGAGTGAGTAAGCATGTCCAGTGAGTGGGCCAGAATGTCCAGTGAGTGGGTAAGCACGTCCAGTGAGTGGACTAGCATGTCCAATGAGTGGGCTAGCATGTCCAGTGAGTGGGCCAGAATGTCCAGTGAGTGGGTAAGCACGTCCAGTGAGTTGGTCAGCATGTCTAGTGAGGGGACTAGCGTGTCCAATGAGTGGGCTAGCATGTCCAGTGAGTGGGCCAGCATGTCCAGTGAGTGGGTAAGCACGTCCAGTGAGTTGGCCAGCATGTCCAGTGAGTGGACAAGCATGTCCAATGAGTGGGCTAGCATGTCCAGTGAGTGGGCCAGAATGTCCAGTGAGTGGGTAAGCACGTCCAGTGAGTTGGCCAGCATGTCCAGTGAGTGGACTAGCATGTCCAATGAGTGGGCTAGCATGTCCAGTGAGTGGGCCAGAATGTCCAGTGAGTGGGTAAGCATGTCCAGTGAGTTGGCCAGCATGTCCAGTGAGTGGGTAAGCATGTTCAGTGAGTGAGTAAGCATGTCCAGTGAGTGGGCCAGAATGTCCAGTGAGTGGGTAAGCACGTCCAGTGAGTGGACTAGCGTGTCCAGTGAGTGGGCCAGAATGTCCAGTGAGTGGGTAAGCACGTCCAGTGAGTGGGCCAGAATGTCCAGTGAGTGGGCCAGCATGTCCAGTGAGTGGGTAAGCATGTTCAGTGAGTGAGTAAGCATGTCCAGTGAGTGGGCCAGAATGTCCAGTGAGTGGGTAAGCACGTCCAGTGAGTGGACTAGCGTGTCCAATGAGTGGGCTAGCATGTCCAGTGAGTGGGCCAGCATGTCCAGTGAGTGGGTAAGCATGTTCAGTGAGTGGGTAAGCATGTTCAGTGAGTGGGTAAGCATGTCCAGTGAGTGGGCCAGAATGTCCAGTGAGTGGGCCAGCATGTCCAGTGAGGGGACTAGCGTGTCCAATGAGTGGGCTAGCATGTCCAGTGAGTGGGCCAGCATGTCCAGTGAGTGGGTAAGCATGTTCAGTGAGTGGGTAAGCATGTTCAGTGAGTGGGCCAGAATGTCCAGTGAGTGGGCCAGCATGTCCAGTGAGTGGGTAAGCACGTCCAGTGAGTGGACTAGCTTGTTCCTGGAGGGGACTAGCATGTCCAGGGAGTAGCCCAGCGTGTCCATTGTGTACCAGAATGTACTTCAATTTGTTTACAACACATACTATATTTCATCAGGTCTGTATGTATTTATACAAGAGTGTACTACAGTTTGTTTCCAACCCACACGATATTTCAAATGTTCTGTATGTAATTATAACAGAGTGTACTACAGTTTTTATCCCTCATCCCCTCTCAAACCTTGCTTAGCCCGGATATGACAGGAACTGTCAGGATTCACGTAATACTCCGGTGGTCCGGCTATTGGCACCTCCTCGGATATCCGATTAAAGCCTCTATTTGCAGGTGCATCTGACGTAAGACGGTTACGACGTGGGTTACAAACTTTCACCTCTTGATGAGGTTTTGATGGGTTTCTCACATGTCCATTCCTTTTCATGAAAGTTCAGTTGCCGAAAGAAAGCGTTTTTGGGAGATCCTTTTTGTTGGTTTTTTTATTCGTAAAAACGAAACGACAGCACTAGATAACGGATACATATGTTTTTATTTGAAGTGTGCTATTCATGCACTTTTTGAACCAACTGATTATATCAGCACGCGACTTATAAACTTATTTAATTTAAAATTAGACTGTTCTGCTGATGACGGGTAGATCGTGTTTCAAATCTTAGTCGGTTCTATTAAGGTTTTTTTCCCTGAAGAGGTTTCCTACCCTCTTTCCATGCAGATGCTAGTATATTACCTCTAAAATGATTTCTGCCTCAATTCTACTCCCTTAGAATAACTTTCAGTTATGCTAACAACCTGAACAGTTAGTAAGACGTGGTGGTAAATATATAGTACCGTGCACCGCACAAAGATTATCACTTTTTAATCTTAAAATAAAGACATTTACTAAAAATTTGCAAAATATAAGCAACGATATAATATACATTGTATCAGAAACACTCCATCAAAGAGCATAACTGAAATAATATAAAATTTAACAGAAATATTGAGGAAATAAGAGCAGGTCTGTCCACCAAAGAGCATAAATATTAATTTCATATTTCAAGGTATTCCATTATTAAATATAATTTGCTTACAAATTGGTTTTATAAAAATATATTTCAAATAAAATATGTTAATTTTTTTATTGCACTACAACTTTCAGACTATAAGTTATTTCGTATTTCAAATTGTGGGGACTATGAGATCATAATTATAAATTTAAGCTAGTGTCAAGTACTATCAAAGTAATTTTTATGGAGAAATTAGAAATGTAATTTTGTTTATAAATTTAATCAAAATCGTTAGAATGGATTTTAGGAAAATATTTTTCTATTTTTCTTCATTAAACTAATTACCCTTAATTTTAGGGTTGAGTATTCATTTCCAAAAATTACTCGGGGGAACCTTTTAAATACCTTAAATCTTAAATTTCAACCCAGTAAGTAAAATGGTTTAAGCTCTAGGTCGAAAGATAAATAAACACTTTTAATTTTATGATAGATGTTTGTATTTTGGCTATAGGTGGTCCATGGGTACTGTGCCAGACTTCTGTGCTGGAGTCCGGGGTTCAATGTTCGGCCCCAGCACAGATTTATCTGATTGCCAAACCCTTCCTTCACCTCTGACCAGACGTGTATTAATCACAACTTGTGAATGTGTGGAATGCCAGGCCTCCACCGTGGTTCGGATCCCACGTTAAACTGTAGGTTCTCCATTTCATCTCACAATCACGGGACGGGTACCCACAATCACCTACCGTTATACATTATTGTAAGTGCGTATAACCCGAACGGGTAGTAAGACTTGGTGCTAATAATAATACTAATAATAATAATGATAATAATAATGATAATAATAATAATGATAATAACAATAATGATAATAACAATAATAATAATAAACGTAATGCCATGAATTTAAATCAAATAATGCCAGCCAACTATTGTGTTATGCTACGACCAAGATAGCTATTATTTTATTTGAATTATAATGTATGTTTTTTTTACTCAGCTTTTTCCAAATAAAGTATATTTATTTTAGAGTTAATTTGTTATTTGCGTTACATGTGTGGAATATAATAATTACTAATTAATAAATTCATAATTAGATATTCACAGTAATTAATATTCTGGAAAGGAGGAAACTTGCTACATGTGCCCATGTAAAACCAATAAGTGTACTGCCAAAATAAAGTGTGGTGTGGTTAAATCTTTATTAGCTAAAATATAATAAAAATATCCAGCCCGTATATTAATGAGAGCAAATATAATTAACTAAGCATGTAGCGAATAATTGATTTCATCCGGAAGAGAACAAACAAGTTAAATTAATTCAAGTGCTCAAACCATTTGGACATTGCAAAAAGACATAACCCCTACCCCATCACTCCTTCCCAACAGTCAATAAATAATTTAAGGACTTAAGGCTTTTCTCTTACTCCGGCCTTGGTAGTAGATAGGCAAACTATTCAGCAGTCATGTGTGGCGGTATAGCATACCACGCGGGCTGAGCCAATAAGTTGCTATCTTTTAATTCCGACAGATAGTACTGTGCATACATACTTCATGCACATATACACATACATATACACTTACATATACACAATCAAACACACACACATTTACTAATCAAGCCATTCCCTTGCGGGATATCAAGAAACTGAATATAGCTCAAAAACCACAACTTGGTACTTAATCCATCCTCACTAACTTTCTCCACACTTATCTATTTTTTAATACTTCCTTTGTTTCAACAACATCCACACACTGAGTCATAGATGAGTATTTACTTTAAAGATGCTTGTCTTTTTTCCCACATTCGTCTACGACATTTAGTCAGTTCTTACATGGCCTACCCCTTCCTTTTGATCCAAACACTCTACCTTAATACATTTGATAGGTCACTCGATCCATATTAATCCATCAATTATTAAAAACTATCAATTTAATAACAATCTGGGATTAAACCAAGGTCTTCTCAACGGATGATTAGTAGTCGTGAGTAATTGTAGCTGGACCCTCTTTCTTTTATCAACGTTATAATATATTATGTAACTTTTCAGTCAATTTAATTAACACGAAAGATTTTCAATGTAAACGTCACCCTAATCTAGACACGACATGGTTCTTCAACCATTTATTTTTTCAGATAGTGATAGTGTTGCTAATTGACCATGGCGTTTACATAAAACTCGTGTGATTAGAACATACAGAACGACAGATGGTGTGAATAAACATGTAAGAGGCTGAAACTATTAAACAGTTATTTTAAATTTTTAATAATTTTGATTTATTTATCTTTGGTTTTTGGTGATATTTAGTATTTATCAGGGTAATATAATAATGCTCGCTTTTTTACTATAACTTGTTCTCATTTTTCTTCATCTCGACACTCGAAAGTGTTATAATCGTCAAAAATATTGATCTCAGGATTTTGATAAAGAAGGGCTATATTGAGAACGGGGCCCCCCTGGGGGGATGAGGGTGTTAGTTAGGGGGAGGCTTGAGAATTTTTTTAAAATTTGGGGTGATAATCAAACCTTGAGCCGAGCTTTTAGGCAACTGTATTTTTAAATGTATTCATTTATTTGTTTATACTGGATTTTTAAAACTACAAGGCTTTTTTAAGTGGATAAGAAAATAACTTGAATAATTATTTATTTCCGTTTACCTGCATCTGAGCTAAATACCAATTGAGCTTAAATATATTTATTTAGATTTGCAGATATATTTTCAAATAATGTATTTAAGATTAAAACAATTAACTGACTTTATTACAGCGGTTTTCCAACATTTTGTAGTTTATGACCACAACTTTCCATTCTGCGGCCCTCGCAACCCTTTGATAACTTCAAAGCATTCAAATTCTAGTGCTTGAGTTTTTTCACGTTGTACCATTCCAGGACTATCTACAGTTGGCTATATGGTGGTATAGGTAAAATTTAGAGCAAATGTACTCTTATGGCTTGGAGGAATGTAGGATAAACTACCCCTGGCCATAATTAAAATCTTTACTTCACCTTCACCAACAAACCAAACCAAAAGAGCGTGACATTAAGCTCGCATGGCCACTAATGCTTGTTTTAATTATTATAAATTGCTTTTAATAATGATTATATGCGACTAATATGTAGTAAAATAGGATCAACAAGCCCAGGGTTGTGGGATGATTTTATATTATGCTAGCAGTATTACAGGCTGCCACAGTAAACAAGTCAGCAAGAAGCTTCAGAATGGAATAGCAAAAGGAACCTAAGCAGTAACTAGTTCGCTTTTACCTTTTTAACAACTTACGTTTTTCTTAGAATTTTGCTACTTCTTATCATCATTAAAATATTTGAAAAAGTAAATATAACGCTAAAACCTCTATTTTGTGACCCTACACAAAGCACGCTGTGACCCCCAAGTTGGAAACCACTTCTTTATTATAGCACAGTTGGAAGCAATATTTAACTAGTAAGCTCCCTGAGATGTAGAACTCGCTCGTCACTTTATCAAAAAAATTAGACAGCTTGGCCATGTTTATTTAAAAACATTTTCAACAGCTGTAAAATAAAGCAATAAAAATATAATGTATCGATATTTCTATAGTATTTTGATACCTGTCTACCAATGTCTTGCTTCATAACCTCATGGAAGTTGCCTTAAAATGTTAATACTGGTACGTCAATAAACCATTCAAAAAATATTGTAATTTAGCGCGTTAGGGTGAAGAAGCTTCCGCTGAAATTTTATTAAATAACTTATGGCAAATTAGAAATCAGCACTTTAAGCAACATAGTTAAACAAATATTGATTATATTCTAACAGTAAATAAAGAATTAAAAAATATATTCCAAATTTGAAAATGTCCAAAGGTGTGAAAAAATATTAAGTCTTTGTTTAATGTAGTCTAACTAAATCAAATGAAAAATTATGAGCTGTAGCAATGTAACACAGTCCTATTACTCCTCTTCCTTCATTGTTGCTTTGAGCCTATTTAAATTGCTTTTATGAAAACCTATTTTAATAAACAATGAAATAAGATACATCAATTCAATTCTAACTAGTATGGATACTTTGCTAAAAAATTAGTGTGTATTTCAGAAGTCAAACATTAACACTAACCTTAATGTCTTCATTTCATTTGTCAGCGCTTTCGATAAGTAAACAATAAAATGTTGCAACATTCAATGAATTTTTCCTTCAAAATTTAATAAAGTTCTAATTAAGGCTTTGCTGTACAACATATGATAATAATGAATCATAAACCTGTGAAAATCTAGCATCCACGAAAGTCAAAACCTAAAATCACTAAACCAAAATAAAACATTGGCTGACAATGCTGCCACTTCAAGTATTGCTGGTGGAGGAAATTTTGCACTGGGACTCATGTTCCCTTAGATGTATTTCCATACGCATTCGGGATACATTCACCGGCCGTTTCTGCCTACTGACAACGGCTCTACTAGACTACTTGATTAAATAAGATCTCTACAATTTACTACACAAGAATCTACTTTCAATGTTTGATGATTTTTGAAGCTGGGATTTTAACAAACATTGGGGGAAGGGGGCACCCCAATCCTCCCCCACTCAGGTGACGCCCACGTGTCTGTCTATACCTCAGGCAAGAGCCCTAACTATTTTACCGATTAGGCTAAAACTTGGATTTGGGGTGTTCACAAGGTCTCCCTAAGGTGTCTTTGTAATTATACATCCAACCCTAAAATTAAGGTTAGTTTACTAAAAAGAAAATAATCGATTTTTCAAAATTCGCTCTAACGATTTTGAATATATTTTATTTCTAGACATTGTTTATCATTATAAATAGATGGAAACTTTCATTTTCTAATAATATGATTTTGAGGTACTTTGCATTAACATTTTTCCATTTTCATCATTTCCACACCATATTTTGTGTTACAAAGTAACACATAGCTATAAAGTTGTAGTATTATTAAAGATAAAAAAGAATCTTTTTGAAATTTATTTTTATAGAACCAATAGTTCATGAGCTATAAGAAAATATATACGTCTTTTAATTAAGTCTTTGAAAATTAAACTGATTCTTCTGGTCTTGGAAGAAAAGGTTTTTCTTTTCTCAATATTTCTGTAACAGTGTTTCTAATTCCTACTGCAATATAATAGGTAATAACAATGTAAATTATTTCATTTATATTCTTTGGTCTGAGTTTTCTACAACAATGTATTGACTTAATATCTCGTTTCACATATCTTACGAGTTTTTATTAAATATTTATTTTGATAAAAGCGAGGGAATGTTTGTGTGGCGCTTCGTAAAACTTATTTTACTTACTGGCATTATTTAACGTGCACTTTATAAACCAACTGATTATATAGCCACACAATTTATCATTCAACTTAAATCTAGAATAGTCACAAAAGCCATCCCCCGGCATTTAATTTATCGCCGTGAAAGGGTTAGCTCACATTTCTCCAATTATAAATATTTTGGTCATGCCAGGGAATGGAACCCGGGACTCTTAGCCAAGAGACAGACATGCTACCGACAAAGCTAAGGAGTAAGACTTTCGCTAAAATTAATTAATAACGTATGTATAGTGTAGCATTATAATAGTTTGAACTCAAATTATACTATACAAAGGGTAATTTTTAACACTTTTTGAAACTGACATTTTAAAATAACTCACTAAAGCCGAAGAAGATAATTTATATTTAAAAAATATACATGACAACAACCTTAAGGTTGTTTTGATGAGATTTTTATCCATCTGTAGCTGGGCATGTACTCCACTCTTCGGCTGGTCAGTGCTGCCTGCACCATCTGGTAGAAATCTCAAGAACTAGAAGAGTCCAGGAATTGTGATGGCTCCCTCGTTGCACTCCACAGCAAATTTCTAATAGCGAGAGCAAAAGAGTTTACCCGCTTTGCGAGGAAGGGTATTTTTTAATTGACCTTCCAGGGATCTTCTACATCCTACAATCGTTATGGGACGAACGGTTTTACTTCCCCTCCGAAGGAAGTTGTGCTATGGATTTTTATCGTCCAAGAAAAATCCGTTAACCTTAGCTGGGTTTGAACCCACGCATACCGAGTCATTAGGTAAGCACTTTACCCCAAGACTACCTAGGTCGACATTAAAAATACTAATACATATTCTTATGGTGTATTGTTCTATAATTTATTTTTAAATGCTTCTTACTACCCGTCCGTCCGGGAATAAAAAAAATTGAATTACTCTAATGGGTTAGGGCTAGACTATTTTGAGTTTTTTTACTTGAGGGTTTTTCCCCCTTTCTCTCCTCGCAATCAATAGTACATTGACTTTTAAATTCCTTTTCCTTAATCATTAGCTTAATTAGAATACGTATAGTCAAGGCCAGTACTAAGTCTCGGCTGTGAAAAAAACTGATCAATTTAAGCTTAACTGAAGAACCTTTTCTATAGCTGCCATTTTACAAACGACTTAGCTCTCATTATTCTCTAAAGTTAAGAATTAATAAAAAGAGCGAAGAAATAAAAATCAATCATAATAGAGAAAAAAAATGCCATGCTTATCTTTGGGGATGAGAAATAAACAACTATTAGAAATCATAATGTAAACCACTAAAACTTCAAACAAATATCTACCAAAACGAAGATTTTTAGTAAAATTAAAATAGTACACTTACAAATAAAATTGGCATTGATACCTTTCTCTCTCTAACCTTCTCTGCCACTTCGTAGTTATAATTTGGTATTAGCATACATGATGTTCTGTCTTCTTCCTTATTCACAAATTTTGTTATTAGAGCTTTAAGTCACCACGCCACTATTAAATGAATAGGTGACCTGGCGGTCTAGGGGTAAGGTGTCAGACTTCTGTGCTGGGGGTCCGGGCTCAATCCTCGGTCCCGGCACAGATTTATCTGATTTACAAACACTTCCTTCACCCTCTGACAAGATGTGTATTAACCACAACTTGTGAATGTGGGGAATGCCAGACCTCCACCGTGGTTCGGATCACACGTTAAACTGTAGGTCCTTCATTTCATCTCACAATCATCCTACCATTACACATTAGCGCAAGTGCGTTTAACCCCAAACGGGTAGTAAGATGTGGTGCTAATAATAATAATAACTATAAAAAAAGATTGGAAGAGGATTTTTCACAATGAAGGAACTTTTAAAATACGAGCTATCTGTGCTTTAGTGGTCAGAGCTCTTGGCTACAGATCTAGATATTCCAGGTTCAATCCCCGGTGATTCAATATTTTGTGTGTGAAGCTGTTGTTCAACTAAGCCTCGTGAGAAGACTTGAGATACTTGAATAAAGGAGTAGCGGCTACGGTGTATAGAACTAATATTAACGGCTGGAGCGTTGTTTGTGCTGACCCCATGACACCGTATATCAGTAGATGCTGGCACTATCTTGGCCAACATAGGGCGTCCGCTTGGTCGGTATGGCTCGCTAGTAGGCTGACTCCACGGAGTGTTCAGGAAATGAAGTTACCGAGAAAGTGAAAACAGAATGACGTTCCAATCTCACGAGGGCGGAGCTGGTATCAGTCCAGTACACGTGGGTTCATTTAACTGACACTCTGTAACGGTGGACACGTCGTCTAAACGTCAAACTAGTATAGTATTATTATTATTAGCACCGCGTCTTACTACCCGTTCGGGTTATACGCACTTAAGCTAATGTGTAATGGTAGGGTGATTGTGAGATGAAATGAAGGACCTACAGTTTAACGTGGAATCCGAACAACGGTGGAGGCCTGGCATTCCCCACATTCACAAGATGTCTTGTCAGAGGTGAAGGAAGGGTTTTGGTAATCAGATAAATCTGTGCCGGGACCGAGGATTGAACCCGGACCCCCAACATAGAAGTCCAACACCTTACCCCTAGACCACCAGGTCACACTAGTATAGTACAGTTTGCTGATAACGGGGAACTCGGGGTTGAAATACTGGCAAAGCCTACTCCAATGTGTTTTTCCCTAAATGGTTTATTACTCTCCCATACTAAAACTAGTGTACATTTCCATTAAATGCATCTTTATAATCGTCGAACTTGGTGGTCTTAGGTTAAAGTACTCACCTATGGACCCAATGTTTGTGATTTCAAACCCCGCTGAGGTATATGGATTTTCTTTTAACAATAAATATCCGTTGCACAACTTCCTTTGGAAGAGAAGTAAATCTAATGGTTCCATGTCGATTGTGGCGTGTAAAGGAACCCTGGAAAGTACATGAGATTATATTTCCCGGCAAAAATTGATAGGATCTTTCACTCTCGCTAATAGAAATTCTAGTGTGTTGGTACGTTGAAGTATACGTTAAATTACTCAGATATAAAAATAAAATAACTCTCTAATCACTATCCCTTTAGTGTAATTTAATGCGACTAATGTAAACAAGTAGTAAGACGCACTGTAAGAATAATTACACAGTGCGTTAACTAGTCTACTGTACAAGGTTGTGCCAGGTAAAGCAGAGGAATACAGCGTCTAATGACGTGTGTGCTGTATGTTCGGACAGGTGATCACATGAATGTAACCTGGATACTAACTATTAGCGTATAATCCAAACGGTTAGTAAGATGCGATCTTAAAATAATAAGGTAATTCTCTTGCCTGAAGCTAGTAAGTCAAACCTCTGAGACTACATGGTCCCAGGTCCACTGGTCCAAAGAACAGTCTCAGCCTGACGGTATGCTTCTACGCTGAACAGATGTAGGGATTACTGAAGAAAGACACACATGATACTTTAGTGCTTTCAGGCTTGTTCATTATTGCAGCATTGTACAAACAACAAACTGTCTTTCTTCCCGCATAGCACGCAACAGGTCATTTCTTTAAATTTCTGGCCCAGGTGGGTGCTTTGCCAGTACCTCTAGTCGGAAAGATTCTCCTACGTCAAGTGACTGGGCTCGAACCACCGATCTTCAAAACCGCACTGCGTTGAGGCCCGTGGCTTGGCGAGCCTATCTCGACGAACCATAGGCCGTTTGACATAGGCGGATCGCTATGGCTCGTGACTCGTGGTTCGTGGTTCACAGTTTCCTGTCGGCCGTCGATAAATTTGCACGGATCAAAGGAGCTGAGTACGCGTTGGTTCATGAAAGGTTCGTGTAGGTTCGTGCAGGCTCGCCCTATCTTGCAGTGCAGGTCACAGTTTAGGGAAGTCATGTAGTGTCATCGTTCTGGAAAAGTTAGTTTTAAATATACATTTCAAGTGAACTATTGCGTGGCCTGCAGATAAGTCTTTGAAATTTATCGAAGAACTTCATTTAGAAGAGGTGATATGAAACCCAAAAATAGGAGTGTCGTAAGGATAGGAATGTTGTTATTGATTCATGGACTAGATTTCAAACGAAATTTACTATACTAACTAAAGAATTAAAGAAGAAAAAATGAAACCTTTGTTACCTATAAAAATATTTTAAAAAAAGAGGCAACAATCCACAAAAACTAACACACCAGCATGCAGACGCGATAATTTATTTCCTAGTATACTTGTTTTGATTCAGTACTGATGCCAAGACAAAAGATTCCACATTGTTTTGATTTACCAAATGCGTCACAAATCTGAACGAACCACGCGCCGTGTGTCTGTCACACTGGTTCGCCAAAACGAGATGCGAGCTGCTCTCCAGTATCCTGGTTCGATGAGCCACGCGCCGTGTGTCTGTCACACTGGTTCGCAAAAACGCGATACGAGCTGCTCTCCAGTATCCTGTTCGATGAGCCACGCGCCGTGTGTCTGTCACCACTGGTTCGCCAAACCGAGATGCGAGCTGCTCTCCAGTATCCTGGTTCGATGAGCCACGCGCCGTGTGTCTGTCACCACTGGTTCGCAAAAACGCGATACGAGCTGCTCTCCAGTATCCTGGTTCGATGAGCCACGCGCCGTGTGTCTGTCACTACTGGTTCGCCAAAACGCGATACGAGCTGCTCTCCAGTATCCTGGTTCGACGAGCCACGCGTCGCGGAACTGCGCCCTTACACTACACTGGCGCGGTATGGAAGTGACGTCACGATAGCTCGAACCAAAAGTAATTTAGTACCGCAACCAAATGGATAACCGCCATAAACACTTAGACCGATATCTGACAAACACTGCTTTACACTGATTGGATCGAATATGTGAGCGTGCCTGTAGACCAAAGTTGGATGATGTTTGTCGAACCAAAGTATGTCAGATAAAGTTAGAAAATGATTGACTATTTTTAGACAATTTTTCTTTAATACTAGAGTTTGTGGCAGTGATTTAAAAAGAAAACATAAAAAATAATTTCACTGAAAAAGGTATTTTCTAATTAAACACTTAACTTTGTAGTTGATTCATGAAAGGATAGTTGGTTGAATAAGAGTTCATGGTTATTCTGTAATAAACGCAGGCTAGATTGTAAATGGTCATCAGTAAAACAGCTTTGATAATTCAATTTTATAATGTTGATTTGAGAAAATCTGCAAATTCTCTCTTTCAATTTATTTCTCTCGATATTTTTTTAAATCGATCGCCAAAACAAACTGGCACGGTCCACAGGTAGATCACGATGGACTGTTTGACCCCTCTGGCCGTTTAGTCGTCATTACTGTTGTCCTGCGGCTCTTTGAGTAACCGAATTTGCGAGAATTTGTCACGTTTTAGGACTCAATGTTTGGTCCAGACTTTCCTCGGTTTCCTTTTGTGTTTGTTCAGCAGATATATAACCGCTATATCAGCTGCCAAATTTTTTTTTTTAAACCTACTCACTGTCACAAAACAACCTTTATTTTACCTCTAAAACACATTTTCAAATTTCTAACAGGCTTAGTACAAATTGCCATACACAAAGCAGCATTCTTTTAGTACGCAGATAAACCCAACACCACATCACTCAAAAGTGAGATCTCTATGTCTAGCTGAAGGCGACTGGTCTCCACGGACCGAGTTTGTACGTGTGTGTGGGGGGGGGGGGGGGGGGCGACCAATATACCTTCAGACTAGCGAGCAGCCGTTGTCCAAATAAAGTTTGAGTGTGCATGACTAGCTTCAAGGGACCTGCCAGAGCAAGAGATAAATTACCGTGCAGACGTTAAGCTCTAAAGAAATAATTATAAGATCCGTTATTTCAAAATAAGTTCTATGTTAAAATAAAGTAGAAAGATTCCTAAAAACACTCTTTTCCCTTAACAACCGTATTCTTAAATTTCTATTAATAAAAATAAAGTTTTAATACGTCCAAATGGCTCATTTTCAATTACTTTGTGAAACTATAGGACAAATCTTGATCAAAAGGGCTTTAGATTTAGCCTTTCTCTAATAAATACACTAATTTTTTAATAGGCTCACAACATAAAATTTTATTATATTTAAGAACAAGCAGCAAAATTTCCTTTCTACCTTGAGATAAGAAGTTTGGTAGTTTTATTTCCCCTCTTCTTATTGACATGACTAAGGCTGGTTGTTGGTGAAGAGCTAAATGGACTATAAGCTTATAAAGAATATATAAATCACTCTAGTAAACGAAACAGAGCATTGTGTTTTAAGCCATGTGGCCTGACAACGATTGATACTATCTCGCTTACCAAAGCAGCCTTCTTAATGAGTTTGAACGTTCATTGCTGCCTGAAAATCAACTCACCACTAAACCGTATCCTGAGAAATCTCCATCCACTCTCTAATCTGATACTCATAATCTTTCTAAACTATTTTAACATTATCCACCACTTGACTTCTTTGTCTACCAAAGGATCTTGTAGCATATCTTCAGGTTTCCCAACTAAAACGTGTGTACACACCTGTCATTGACTACACGTGCCATATGATCTCACATGGCTTGATTATATATAATATTATATTCGGTGATTCATCTGTTACCGTCCAAACTGGATTCCAGGACAAACTAGATCGGACTAAGCCGAATTGATATATCCTGTCACTTGTAGGATAAACCGGTATAGCCTGATGTTTTTAGGTAGTACTAGTATTCATTTTTCTCAACCCATACGATGAAACGACCTTGAACCGGTTTAATCATTCACAGTTCACGCGCAAATGTTTTTAGCTAACCTAACATAACCTAACATAATCTGAACTGGGTTTTACCTAATAAAATTGTAGGCTATACTAATTTATCTCATGAGCTATGCCAAAATTTCCGGTTTCAAGAATTTAGACCATGTTTATGTTAGGTAAGGTTATGTTGGGTTAGGTTATCTTACAACATTTGCGCGAGATCTGTGCATGATGAAACATGTTCAAGGTTCACTCATCGTTTGTATTAAGAAGGACGAAAACTAGTATAACCTGAAAATATCAGGCTATATTGGTTTATCCTACAAGAGACAGTACATACCGATTCGTCCTAGTCCGTTCTAGTTTGTCCTGGTATCGTGTTTGTACTGTAACATATACCAGTCGTGAAGTTCTTCATTATGTAAGTATCTCCATTCTACTGTTGATTCCACCCAAATATATTTATCAGCACTTTGTTCTCTTGGTGCCTTGATTCATATATGTAAATAAAAACCCGTAGGATTATAGGTTTGTGTATTCTCATTTTAATATTTTGAGATATGAGACGAGAAAACCAACAACTTACATACTGGATATTAAAAAAACATTCTGTTTTGTCATTGTCTTGAATTCTATCTGTTAGCAATGTTCCCAAATATCTAACTTTTTCAACTCCTTCAATAGCCCGTTAAAAAAAAGACAAAATGTAAATAAAAGGCAAATAATGTCAAGATTGTAGAGTAATCTCTCTATATATAAAAGCGAAAGCCCTGACTGACTGACTGATTGACTGAGTCAATAAGACTCCCCATGAGAAACGATACATGGTCACCTCATTGCGGTGTTTCTTTGGTAGCTCAAAGAGCCATTCCATTAATAGTCAAACAAAAATTCCTCATTTTCATTCAAAAATAAATAATTACACAATATCCCGTGCAAAGAACGGGAATTCAGCTAGTGTATTTATTTAATCGTTTGGTTAAAATATTTGTATCTATAATTTTGTTGTAATTATTAAAGTTCAGTTTTGAATATTTTTTTCACTGTGTGTTAGTACATATTCGGCTAAAAACCATACATTAATAATTAAAATAATGAGATCAAGATGAGATAGTTAATCTCTATACGAAATTTATCAGCATTTGATTGAGAAGAAATAGCTTTTATGGAAAAACCACTCTCAGTTAATCCAAACGGGATTCAAACCTTGATCTCCCCTTCACAGGCAAACCAGTCTAAGACTAGAGTAACATGATATACCATGTAACCACCGATTTGGATTTTTAATTTATTAACTACTAGCCCCCTTCCCCATAAAACAAAATATGGTAAAGAATCCTGTAAAACAAAGCTTCAAATCATCCATCATGTCAATATAAAAACAAAACTTTTTTTTTTTTAATACATTCATACCATCACTGTATAGCCCCTCCCTCTTTTTATCCTCCCTCCTATTTTCATCTCATTCCTCTTTCCTCGCCCCTACGCCTCCGTCCCCTTCACAAACCCCACTTTCCTTTCAACAACTTTCTTTTCCAACGACTATATAATATACTATCGACATTTTTATGAGAGATAAATTAAATTTTCAAAATAAAAGTATAGCCTATGTTACTCGCTGATAATGTAGCTTTATATTGGTTAAAGAATTTTTAAAATAGGTCCAGTAGTTTTTGATTTATCCATTACAAACAAAAAAAACAAAAATCAAATCTTTCCTCTTTATAATATTAGTATAGATTCTTTTTATTTATTCCCTCTATAAATTCAAATGTAACTTAAAACCAATTTACCTTTGATTTATGTTACATCCTAACGGACGTTGGTGACAAGATAAACCAATAGAGGTTTATAATATTTGAACAAGTTTGAATACAGGAATATAGATTTGAAATATTTGATTGTTATTTAATTATATGTTTTCAACCAACAATACTTTATTTTTTACCTTCAATATCTATGAAAAAATTTCAACCTCGCTCTTTTTTTATTAAGTCCTAAGTACAAAGTTCCGAAATGTTAACCATGTTTGTGACCCGTAGATTATATAACAAAATGAAAATATTTTTATATTAAAATAAATTTTAAAATAAAAGTGAAGGACTTCTATTTTGATAACTTTTTCATCTTTTTAAGATAACAACACAAGAATTATTTTATGTAAGTTTTATACATTTGTTGCTATATCTGCATTCAGTCCTTCAGATGGTATGAACTGCCTGCACCATCTGGTAGAATCCCCGTGTACTAAGGGATCTCTGAGAGTGTATTGTTTCCGCGTTGCCTTCAACACTAAATTTCTCTGAGAAAGCTCCAAAGACCTACCATATTTTGCGTTCAAGAGTTCTTCTACAAGCCACAATCGACACTGGACCGAAGGCTTTATTTCTCCTCCAAAGGAAGTTGTGCTACGGATTGTTATCGCTCGAGAAATGTCTATCAACCTCAGTTGGGTTTGAACCCACGAAGATGAGTTCTCAAATTTATTGGTCTTGGGGTTCAAACCCAGCTCGGGTGGGGGATTAATCTTGAACGGTAAAAATCCGTTGCTCAACTTCCTTCGGAGTGGAAGAAAAGCCGTCAGTTCCAACAAGGTGGTTGTATTTAAAACAACCTTGAAAGTAATGTGAAAATACCTTTCCTGGCAAAATTGGTAGGCTCTTTTGCTCCCGCTCCTAGAAATTCTCGTATGATGATGTAATCAGTCTTTTTAGAAAGTGAACGTTAAATACCTATAGTAGTAATAATAAACATCAAGTTCTGAGGCGAGCTCTTTAAACAAAGAAAACCGACTTTGATAATTTATAGAATTAAAGAACGAATTCATTACCATATCACCATTTCCCTATTACCACTTTAATAACTACTCATATCTAAGTATTTGGGAAAACAATCGATACCGGTACTTTACTAATATCGATATTTTCCTTTCTATACTAGTATTTTCTTAGTCGATTCTATTTTTTCCGATATTTATAATGATATTAGTGCTGACATTCCGGTATAGGATCGGTATCGAAAGAAAAAAACATTTCTGTAATTTTCACTCATGCTAGGATTAAACCTTTACTAGGGTGGAGAAAGAACAATTTCACTCGTTTCTTTATCACAAGCAAGAAGCAACTCTAGCATTCTATCTCTTCTAGGCTCATCATAATTCATAGATATTCTTTCATCATTGTTTATCAATACATCCTGATGCCTGACCTGGCGACATGCGAGGGGCGAGCAGTCTTACTACCCCTCCCTTTATCAATGAGCACAGTCATCATAAACTAAGCAAAATAAGAACCCAATGAACCCAGTCAACTCAAGGGTACCCTAAAAAGATGAAATAGAAATGTTTATGTGCGTTTTGATACCGATACCTACTGTTATCGATACTTTTATTTCAATACTAGTATGGTATAGATATTTTTCTACCAGTACTTTTAATGAGTACAGTATCGAGATTTTATTTCGATACCACATTCCTACCCACAGATGTGTTTGAAGTCATAGACAACACTTTCGCGACAATATATATAGTGTAATATTACGTGGTATAATGTTACAGCTGGACCCCCCCCATAATGACGGAGATATTATATAAACAAGGCGTACTACCCGCTCCAACGAATTAAACTCAATTAGGATCCCTACAATAGTATGTTTCTCTGTTGTAGTTCTTGTAGGCTAAGAAGACATAATAAAAAAAATGCTGCACAATATATTTCATTACTCGATCCAATTCTAAGTATTAATTTGTTCATGTACTTTCAATACTAATCTGCTCACAATAGAATCCTGCAAGGCTGGCCGGCAACTGGAATCCTAGATGGGCGAGTGGGTCGAGGGAGATCCAGTGGGTCTACAAAGCGACCCGACACTCCGACTGTACTAGCGAGAAATGAGCCAAGAA
Source organism: Timema cristinae (assembly GCA_039000515.1). Taxonomy (NCBI): domain Eukaryota; kingdom Metazoa; phylum Arthropoda; class Insecta; order Phasmatodea; family Timematidae; genus Timema; species Timema cristinae. The sequence continues at coordinate 11,440,803 of JBCFYV010011135.1, forward strand.
CTATCATCATCAACTAGAGGACAATTATGTATCCGATCTCTGATGGAGACTAGAGGAACTTCCTTCAAAACATCGGGTGATTGGATATATTCACGGATATTCCGATGGAGCAAGCGGAATCAACAATGGTCTACGTGACTGTTTCAAAGCATCGTTGACGTCATCGTGCGTGTGTTTGGTGTACTCCCACCCCCCTTCCTAACATCAAAATCCCTATATAATGGCCGTGCAAGCTTACCATAATGGACTATCCTACGATCAACGATCGACGACAGACCATTGTCATGGACCTGGACAATGGCTGGAGAAAACTTGTAAAATGTATCAAAATCGTCGCTTAGACGAGTGGAGTTATGAACTCTAACTTCTTTATCAACTTTAAACATTTTGCATATAATATTCAGTTTCAAAATCTAACGTATTAATATTTTGATCGTCAAACTATGTCTAAATATTCTATCTTGTTATTGTCGCCGCTCGGGCGCTGGACTTTTGCTAAATTTTACTCTCGTAAATATCCTCAGTTATGAGCTGATTAGAAGTTTGACTTGTTAATATTATATTGTTTGGAATTGTAGAGTATTCCCTTTTTTTTATCGAAGTAACTTTTCATATTTAAAATTATGGTTTGAATTAACGTAACGTGATGTAACTTTTTACTGGAATTTAAATTAGGATGACTTTAATCTTTTGTAACGTAAGTTCTGTTTGAACAGCTAAGGTTTTGTTAGTTGATGGAACTGTTTGTTTCATATTCTAAGTCAGATCTGATAGTCCCGTGGGAGTTTGGCATAGGTCTGGTAGTCAAATCCTCACGTTGTGTAAACTCTGTTGTGTAGTCGTCAAATTTAAATTACTATATATTTATGATATCGTTTTCTGTGAATTACGAAACCTTTGGAACCATTTCAAGGTGCCCATTAGGCCCTTATAATTTTGTATCGCATTTAAAAATAACGCTATTGTATTGTCTCTTATAGACTGGACTTTCAATATTATGATGGATTTCATGTTTCCTTTTGTTAAAACACTTGCACAACTTTAATTATATAAAGGTTGTTTGCTTCGAGCATAATTTCCAACTGTAATCATAATGATATAAGAGACCATTTTTGTTATCTGCGCTATTGTCATTTAATTGAATAAACTTCTCATTTTGTTGAATCTATATATTTTTATAATTTACATTTATCATGTATGTTAAGTTCATCCTCTCCCTTTTATTCCTTTTTATGGCCGGGGGACATTAGGACTCAGAGAGGGTGCAACAAGAGCTTACATATAATTATATAGTATTTATGTATAATACATATTTATATCTGGTTCCTCATCTTCAACCCGTTCTCGCTATACACATATTCACTAATAGAGCTAAAGTTTTAGGGTGGAGGAAGGTTGAATTTAAATGAAGTGTACCCGAATTTGTGTGGAGGGAGAGTGGAAAACCATTTAAGTAAATCCAGCCTCAGTACACTCGACTGAGATTAGATCTCCGATCTCCTATTCTTCCGCAGTCAAGTCTATTGCGAGAGTGAGGTGCCTTAGACCATGGAACCACCGAAACTGATAGTGATATATTGGATTGCCAGTGACGAGGGATTAATATTCAAATCCTGGTCAACTACACCGAGCGTGGATTCCCTAAAATGTTTTCACGCTTCACATTTATACGAACTCGGGGACAATTATTAGATTCTAAGTTTCTCATCTCTCCCACAAAAGGTATATATGTTTACCAGTAAACCCTTGTGAAACTTTCGTACATTCAACCTCCCCACCCCTCCAAAAAAATGATTTAGTCTTTTGTTGGGCTGTTGAAATTAAATACTCAGCGAAGTGTATACTAAAAATAGCAAGGAGAGTTAATTTTTGGTAATTGATACAATAATTTTGTTCGATTTTTCTTTTAACTTAAATTTTAAACAAATAATGTGTTTTTAACGTAAACAGAGGTGGTAGAAAATCCTTTCCACTGATACCTTTAGTCATCGCTGTAGGCTTTGTATTAGTTGAGAAAAAGGGATGTTGACAACAGAAATAATATATAGGATAATTATTTGATAGCTTGGACGAGCCGTAACATTCGGTTAATACAATATTTTGTATACACAAATGTCACTTCACTAATTTTCTTAACCGGTAAAATAAGAAGAAATCATAATTTTAAACTTACCAATGTCTCAACAATGCTCTTTTCATTTAATCTATGTCTTTTGACCAACAGGGAACAATTTATTATTCTCATGCCTTGTATTCTTTTTAAAACATGATTCAAGAATTTTATAATTAAAAAAAATCAAATATAACTTTTTATTAATCACTATTTCAAGTTTTTATACTTATTTTTATATTTCAAATAAAACAAGATGTTTATTTAAAGAATGTCTGTCTCTTTGATGTTTACTTAGGTTAGAGAGAAATTGTGACGCGATAAAAGGTCATTATTTTTCAGTTTTCATAGCAAACATTTTTTTTTTTTTTTGCCAAAATAAATCAAATAGTGTTTCAGTAGAAAAAGTATGATTAAATTTTCTTCACAAAATGATATTAATAGTTGTTGAATATCTGTCACGAGCATAGCAGTCAGTATGAGATGAGAAACTTTTTAAATGATGAGGAAAAGTTTTTATTAATGACAGAACACGTTTGACAAATATTCAACTGTTGATTTTACATTACAGTTTACATTCCACTTTACCGATGACGTAGAGCAAAAGTCCCGATATTCATTAATAATAATTATAACTCTAAAGTTGTCATAAATGCTATCTTTGGCAAGAAAAACAATTTTTTGTACGATTAAAAGAAGAAAATTTTGAACATAATAATCAGGAAATATAAGATTTTGTTTTTTTTACCTTAAAAAAGAGTTGATACTAATATTGCCAGGTATTTATTACACTTTCGTACGTTGCTAAAATGGCCGTTTGATTAAAAAAAGGTGGTTTTTACGTTAGCGCACAGAAACTGGTCAGAAGTTTATATGCATGCATAATTTTAACGTTTTTTTTTATCTGGTATGTAAACCTCTTCACGTCAATCACGTTTCGTGGCAGGCGGTCACTTTGTTTGAGGGTAAAAGGAAGAGGCGATGCGTGAACGCGATTTGTCTCCAATGTCAATATGGCGCGGGGGTGTACCCTTGGAGGATCTACGCAGGAGAGGAAATAATAACACATGTGTTTATAGAGGAGGGTTTGTGGAGATCCACACAGGAGAGGAACTAAGAACACATGTGTTTATAGAGGATCCAGAAGGGAGAGAAACTAAAAAACATGTGATTATAGAGGAGGGTTTGTGGAGGATCCAGAGAGGAGAGAAACTAATAACACACGTGTTTATAGAGGAGGGTTTGTGGAGGATCTAGAAGGGAGAGAAACTAAGAAAACATGTGATTATAGAGGAGGGTTTGTGGAGGATAACGAGAGTGACTAAGAAAACAGTATAATGGAGGAAGATTGAAGGATGAAGAGAGTGACTAAGAACACAGTATAATGGAGGAAGGATAGTGGAGGATAAGGACAGGAAAGTAGCTAGAAACCAAATATGAAGGAGTGTTCATGGAGAATATAATTTTGGTACGAGACTAAGGATAATACAGAGCACAAGGAACTTGAGGGAGTTTCGACGAATAAAATAAAACAGAAGAATCTGCTCATTGATTGATGGCATAGAAGACAAGGTGAAAACAAGAAAGAGAGCAGGATGACGGAGAACTCAACTGAAGGGTGATCTAATGCGAGGAAAGGAGAACATGTTTCTGGATATAAAAAAAAGTAGCGGCTTGTTGGACGTGCCGTAGGACTCAATTTGGGAACTGCAATGAATCTGTCAAAAGACAGAACAACTAATAAACAAGGCACGTGCTAGGAGTGTAAATTTATGTAACAGTTGGTGATCAAATTTGAAAGATGTTCAACATCAAGTAAGAGAAAAAAATACTATGTATTCCAAGGTGTTTAAAATAATTATTAAAACCAGGAAAACTATCAAATAAAACGTAATTGATCATGGGAAATTTAGTATTTGAGGGAGATAGTTTTGCATGTATTATTAGTAAAAAATATATTTTTTTATAAATCATATTTAGTATACATATATTTTATTGAATTCCAAAAATAAATATTCATACCAAATTGAACTTTTGTATTATTATTATTATTATTATTATTATTATTAATTAGGTGACCTGGTGGTCTAGGGGTAAGGTGTCAGACTTCTATGCTGGCAGCCGGGGTTCAATCCTTGGTCCCGGCAAAGATTTATCTGATTACCAAACCCTTCCTTCACCTCTGACAAGACATCTTGTGAATGTGGGGAATGCCAGGCCTCCACCGTGGTTTGGATTCCACGTTAAACTGTAGGTCCTTCATTTCATCTCACAATCACCCTACCCATTACACATTAGCGTAAGTGCGTATAACCCGAACGGGTAGTAAGACGAGGTGCTAATAATAATTATAATCATTATTATTATTAATTATTCAAAATTCTTAAAAAATTTAAAATCTTGATATTTGGTCGACATCACTAAGGCCCAATGCTTAGATCTGTCAAAGATCTTGTATATTTGCCAGTTTGAATCAGTGTTGAATCCAAGTTAATTAGTCCCAGAGTGATGCAAAATCACATGTCTTACTAGCGATTCTAAATATTTCTAAAAGCGGTCTCAAATACTCGCTTGTTCTAAGACCTAAGATCGAACCCAGGAACTTTTACCACTAGGCCGTAGAACCGGTCCTCCGCTAACCAAAATGCACATATAGTTTCTTTGAACCAAAAGTAATACCAAATTTACATACACTAACATCCGACAAACTATTCTAATACTATTAAATTGTGTTCAAAGTTTAGGTGTACATCGTCGGGAGAGCAAAGCTGTGCAAACATGCGTGTACAACAGGTTGCATAGGAACTAGGCAATTTGCACTGAACATGTAGTAATGGCAAGCACTTTATGTGATGTAGGGCCGTTAATGATGACCCTCAGATCGTATTCCCATTTCTTGATAGACTGGTGTGTTGTTTACTAATAATAGTGGTATGTTCCGCTACCGTGCTTCAAGATGTAGAGGTGTGTAGAGCCGCGCGCCTAACTCCTACGCAACTTCTTGTACACATGCTTGAATAGCTATAACATTTTAGAAAACATTCTAAAAATAATCTTTCGTAAGGAGTTTAGAGTATGTTATAATAACAAAGACTACAATAAGAATTGAAATGAATACTAAAAGTTGAATAGACGAAAATGATGTAAATGTGTAATCAGTTTAATACAAGAGATTGAGCAATATACTAAAGTAAACAATGATATGGGATAGAAAGTGGACTAAAAATACTGTGTAAAAACATAGTTGGCATATTTAAATGAAATACAGGTTAAATTAAAAGTATAAAAAGTATAAATAAATATAGTTAATAGGAAATACATATAAGTGTTGACTAATTAAAATACACTTAAAATTAATTTTAATAGAATTAGAAACTTTAAACTCATTTAATTTAAAATATCTAAATCTAAGTTCATAAAAACATTAATAACATGAAATGAATATAAATATATGTAAAAATTATCACAGTCTTGTTGTTGGGATTGACTTCCCTACTCCTTTGTTATTGATATTCCTGTACTGATGATGTCTACAGAAGTTCTATTTTACCGACATGGTTCGGTGCTAACAATTAGACGCACCATAATCATAGGAGTCCGAAGGGTGGTGGGACACGATGAGATCGAACTTAAGAGGCGGACTGAAGTCCATTTCAATTCTTATTGTATCTTTGTTATTATAACATTGAATAGCTATGTTATCCAGGGGCTGCACACCGAACATTTGAATACAGTTTTAGGGACACAGTACCCAAAAGTTTATAAAAAATGAATATTTTTTAAAAACATTTAATAATAGTATAAAGTTTCCTCTTTACATCGATACCAAACACATAATAATTACTTGTATATTTGCTAGTCAAAATAAAATTTTACTATCCAATAATGCATATTGTTTTGGTTCAGGGACATATTTTGTGAGGACTATCGTTTCCACTATCTACTATATTTATAAAATTTATAAGAAAAATTGTCTATCTATCTATGATAACCAATTGTGATAGATCTCTTATGATTTATTTCTATAGGTTGGTAATAATATACATGTTCCATTGTTTCTAAACAAGCTGTTTATAAACTTTGTTTATGTATTGTTTGTAATTCAATTCTAATTAGTTATTTATAGTGTTTTTTTTACTAATAAAGTGATATATAAAATGCCCAGGTCAAAGGTGTTTTGTAAACGAAAGTTTTCCGGGAAATAAATATCGTGTGAAAAAAGTAATAACAACTCTCTCAAGTGAAACTTCTTCAGAAAATTGCATAACCCCAATTGACAGTCCAAGTCCTAGAGTTCTACTTCTTTCAGATCATCTGGAAAAAAAAACTCAAATATTTGGATATGTGTGGTGACAAAACCGAATATCCTCCAAGTAAAATGTTTGAAGGAAGTATTTTGTTAGATTTAAATATATTATATAAGAACATTTTGAGATTTGTTAGATGCCGTAACTGTGGTGCTGAAGATTCTGTTGAATTAGTTGAGCTTCCTGATAGAAGACAAGGTATTGTTGCGAACTTACTGCTTGTGTGTAAAACTTGTAATGATGATTGTTCATTTATGACTTCAAGTAGAACAGAAAGTGGTCATTATGACGCAAATTTGAGACATGTATATGCCTTCCAAAGTATAGGCAAAGGCCAGGCGTCAGCAGAAACATTTTGTTCCGTCATGAACTTACCACAACCACCAACATATTTTTTTGAATATAACAAAGTAATTAGCAATTCTGCAGAGAAAGTAGCGAAAATTTCAATGATAAATGCAACTATACAAGCAGTGATTCATAATAATGGGGACAGTGACATTATTGGAGCATTTGATGGATCATGGCAAAAGCGTGGACACACGTCATTGAATGGAGTTGCTATATAATTTTAAAATAGATTTATCTCAAAACTACATTTTTTAATATTTAGGTACACATATCTCAAAATCATTTAACCAATTTTTATTTAAAAATATACCAGTTGGTCTTGGAGTGGTACTCATTAAAATAAGAAGCAAAAAGTTTCTCTGGCAATTAATAGGGAAAATATAAATTATTATAAGTGAAATTAGAACCAGGAAAAAAAGTATTAAAACATTCAAATAGAAAAAAATTCAGAACTTCATCATTTATTTCCAATCTCAATTTTGCTTCTTAATAATACTTATAAAGCTATAACTAACATACACTATAAATTTCAATACACTGATGAAATGGTTTGCAAAATATGTACCGAAAAAATGGCAAATTTAGCCTAGCCAGGATAGGGACTACTGTGTCCCCTTTGGAATTAGGATAGTTTTCTGGATGTGAGTATACAGGGATTTTGCATTACTTTGGTTCAAACAAATAATTATCTGTGCAGCTTGAGGGCTGAGTTCCCGAACATTCTGTATATATTATATTATTTATATTAATTATTAAAACCAATATTTTCACCTAATCTTTTAATTTTCAATCAATTAGGTATGCATATTTTTAACCTACAATTAAATTAGAAGCTTTTAAAACTGACAGGTTTTATTTAACTTTATTCAAGTCAAGTATATTGGCATGATAATAATTATTGTCAAATTTGAGGTCCAAATAGGTCTCCATATATATATTAATCGAGTATGTAAATACATATCGACTGTCTTGGTTGTAAATACATTTTCGCTGCTACAATCTAGAGGTGAAATTAATAAACTATTTAAAGATCAAAATGGATACATGCATTATCTACGTAATCTGTTGCATAAATACACCCATTTTAAAATATTTTGGAAAAATTAAAATTGGGCATGTATATATATATATATATATATATATATATATAAAATTATATAATAATCAAGTAATATTAAAATTACTATAATATATATATATATATATACCTTTGTAATTTTATTTCAGTGATTTTTAAAATGAGTAAAGTTAAATATTTTGAACAAAAAAGGTTTTTTATTTAAAATTGAATTTCTTACGTTGATCGATAAGACACGGTTAGCTAAAATCAGTTTTCCTTAAACATAAAGTAACCCGCCACGGTGGCGTAGTTAGCTAACTCGCTAGTTTCATATTGAGCTAGACTGCCGAGAACGGGGAGATCGAGGTTAGAATCTCAGTCGGGTAACTGAAAGGGTTTATTCCTAAATGGTTTTCCACTCTCCCTCCACGCAAATAAGGATTCACTTCTAAATTTAACATTCTCATTTTCTAATTTATTAGCGTAATTAGTACTTCAGTGTATAACCAAAACCGTTAGTAAGACGCGGGCCCAAATAAATAAAATAAACTATAAGCTATAGACCTTGGTGGTCTTGGGGTAAAGTGTTAATCTCAGGACCCGATGTTTGTGGGTTCAAACCCAACCGAGGATGATGGGTATTTCTTGAGTGAAATTAATTTGTAGAAATTATTTCGGAGGAAAGTAAAACAGTTAGTTCCATATTAATTGTGGCATGTGAACGAATCCTGGAAGATGTGTGAAAATAACTTTCCAGCAGAATTGGTAGGCCCTTTCACACTAGCTCATATAAATTCAGTGTTAAAAACGATGAGGGTACCCCCACACTTCGTTAACTCCCCAAGTACGTGATATTTCTACCAGATGGTGCAGACAGCACTAACCAGCCAAACGGGTGAAGGGAGGATGTGAAAAAAGGGATGTGTGTTTTTAAATTTTTATAGCAAAACATTTTGGCTGAAAATAAATGAAACATTTCTCCAGTAGAAACACAAAGTTTAACTTTCTTCACATGGACGATTTCAACAGTTGTTGAATATCTGTCATGAGTATAACGATATTAGATGAGAAACCTTTTAAATGTAGAGAAAAAGTCGTCATTAAATTTCAGGACAGCCTTGATAGATCTTTAACAAATGTTAAGGTTTTCATGTAAACGAAAATTATACCTTAAGTTTCTACAGAAGAGTTATTTTACTTATTTTTATCGAAAAAAGTATTTTTTTCCATATGACGTTAAAAATAATGGCCTTTTCACTCGTCCCCTTCCACTCCACCTTAAAAACTTTGCCAGGAGCTTATTTTCCTCATGTAACTGGGGATCTCCCTCATTTCTTATGGCTAAAGTCACTCAATTCTATTTCGTTTCTCAGCAACACAACTCTTCAATTTCCACTTTCATTGTGGGGCAAATATATATTCATTAAAGAAAAAATATTTATTTATATTTACTCGTCTGACTTCTTTATACCAACTACTGAAATATAAAATATAGAAATTTACTCTTTGATACAAAACTATATTGATTTCATTCTAAATATACACCTGCATTCAAAAAAATTTGATCCAAGATTCATTAAAAAATAAATTAGAACCTATATAAACTCTCATCAATCCTCTATGAACATATTTATAAAATATTATACGAGGCACCTCCATAAAGTAAGAGTACTTGATTTTTCTATTAAAAAAAGGTATTTAAAAAAATTAAAGGATTTTATTGGTGATTATGTCAGTTATTTCTCCACAAGTAGTTGGGATGGCCACCTATCACAGACGCTGATTGGGTGGATTTGGTCACGTGACCCCACCTCCTCGCTCTCTTATTGGCTGTTGTTTACCCCCTCCTGCTCTCTAATTGTTTGTTGGGTTTTCCCCTCCCCATCCCGCCCCTCCTGACCTCGTTTCCCCTCCCCCTACAGCCCTCTTGCCTGCCAACCCTGGATATGTTGGTTCTTGATCATTAATTATTGTTAATTAAGTATTGCTAATTAATTATTGTTAATTAATTAATTGATTGCTAGGATTGAGGTGTTGGAGTTTTTATTCATTGATTATGGTGCTGTAGTTTATTTTGGGGGGAGCATGAGGGCGCTGCACAAACCTCGCGCTATGGTTGTCGGGATAAAATGAACATTGGTTCCTCCGTCACAAGGCTCTGTCCCGCAACAAGCAGCACGAACCTCGCGCCATGGCTGTCGGGGGTAAAATGAACATTGGTTCCCTCCGGCACAAGGCGCTGTCCAGTACGAACCTCTCCTGACGACCGTTTGTGGTAGAGTGTGATAAATGTTTCCCCCCTGCCTTTCACTTCCCCCCTCCTGTCGCAACCCTGGCGACAGTATGGCAGGTCGACAAGCAACGACAAGAATAGATCTTGACCTCAGTAACCTGGGTTTTCCCTGGCACCAGTATGTCGCCTGACAAGACGAGTTGAGACAAGAATAGATATGGAGCTCATTGACCCGGGCAATGGGTTATCCCTGGAGGCTCACGAGACAAGAATAAATCGGGAACTAGGTCAGTTTGTCGCAACCCCGGCATCAGTATGTCGGCCGACAAGACGAGTTGAGACAAGAATAGATATTGAGGTCATTGACCCGGGCAACGGGTTTTTCCCTGGCGCCAGGTTGGCGGGCAGACCAGACAAGTCGAGACAAGAATAGATCGTGACCCTGTTCTTCTCGTACCGTGTGACGTCAAACGAGGGAGGGAGGTGGTGGCTATTTATAAACGTTTGTAGAGCGGTTCAAGATAAACAAGTTACAGCAGCTGGTAAATATTGTCGACGCCGTGCAGACAGTAAAATTGTGTGATCTAACCGTAGATCAAAAGTACTTGGTGGATAAATTAAAAGCTGTCAATACAAAGTTCGGTAGACGCCTAATAGCCTACCTAGACGGCGAGTTTTGTGTATTTCTACCCTGCGTTTGGTACTCTTACAGATGAAGACGTGTGTGAGTTAAATAAAGAAAAATGGTATTTACCTGCACCGGAGTAAAACCCGGTTCACCTACAATTGTGAACTTTAAACGCGTTTAAGAGACAGTGCAGTTAACAACGACAACAACGGGCAGCAGTGCGGTTAGTACAGAACGTTTAGCTCTCAGATACGCTCACCATGATTAGAACAGGCTATATTAATTTAATGTTTGTGGGTCATACGAATGAGGGGCGTGACTACATGACTGGGGAGAATGTTCACAGTGTGACAGTGAGTGATAAACAGATAATTTTCAAATTAGAGGAGCGAGGCTATTTTGAGTTTGCGACTCGACCTGTCACATGATAAGAGCGATGGAAGTACTACCCTACGAGAGAATCGAAGAGACATACATGTGTGATATGACGTGCGCCGTGTATAATTTTTGCAAAGGGGATGTTGTGGTGGTGTTGCCACGCCCTCCACCCCACCCTTCCACCACCCGCTGCCTCCATCCTTCACGACGCCACCGCCGCCGCCCCAGAGTCCCCGAGTACCCACCGCCAGAGTCGTCTACCTACCAGGCATCAGAGTCACCCGGGTACCCACAAGCAGAGTCGCCTACCTACCAGTCGCCTACTACGTGCCCGCCAACACCGGAGGTAAAGTCCGAAGAACCCATAAATCTCGAGGATTTGACAATGTACAAAAATTATTCAAATGTTAAAGGTATAGGTGAAACGCCCAACGACTACATACTAGGTCTGGGCCGTTTCGGTAACATTTTCCTTCCATAGTCAATCTATAGTTTGGATTGGTTTTAACCTTTAAATGTAAATTTTTACCTTTTTATTTCAGAACATATTTGAACTTAAACATTCTTGCTGTCCATACTATATTGCATATCTGTATTTTTTCTAACAAATATTTAACGTGTTAACAAATATTTTTAGACTTTTCGTCAACTTATTTCGTTCCAGACGATGATGCAATATTGTGTTTAATTTAATTGTTCATAATTGACAATATGTTTATCCACTAGAAGTAAATCTCAATCATATTTTTGACTTGTACCTTAATACATCTACCAACTTGCTTGCATATATCACTAGAATAATATATCTAAGTCCTTAACTTTAAATTTGAATCTAATAAGGCAAACACCTAACCACGAAAAAAATTCCGGTTATTTTTAATGAACAAGGTTAAGGTGCATTTTTTGACGGCCATTTTTTTGATATTGATACCAATGTGAATATTTTTATAAATACTTTTTTATTGGTGATTAGACTAACAATAAGCCAGATTTTAGTCATCCAAATTATCGACGCTCTACTGTATTTTAATTGGTTTGAGAAAACGGTCAATGTGTCTGAGATTTTTTTCCAGTACTTCTTGGTATTCGTTCATCTTATACGAATATATTAAATACGCTAATAAAATATGAATGAGGCAGGCAGAATTTCAGAGTAAATCTACTCGCATTTTGTGGAGTGAGAGTGGGAAACTATTTAGGGCAATAAAACTCACTTTACTCGATCGGAACTAAAACTCAGATCATCTATAGTAATACATGACAGTATAAACTTTGGCCGTGTGACCTTCGATGCTGGTTATTATTGAATTGTTTTTTACACCGCGTAATATTAACATTTCAGGTTGTACGTCAATGTAATAATTAGAATAATGTGTTAGGAACTATACATGTTTTAATTTAGAGAAAGTGCACTTGCATTTGCATTTGCAATTTGGAAAACCATTTGAGAATAACCATTTTAAGTGCACCATATCTTACTCGAGCCAGATCTCCGTGTCTTCAACAAACTTATCCAACACGAGATTAGCACGTTAGACCATGTGGATATTCAATCGAGTTAACACTGATTCATTACAATAGAACACGATGTATCGTTTACCCAAATATATCGTCCACACGATACATCGTCATCAATTATATACCGTGGTATACGATATTCCGTTCTAATAAGTTGTTGTTAATTTTTCGAGCAACTTCAAGAGTACAAGATCAGTGGTTTATAAAACAATATTTATTATTGTAATTGATATTTTAGAAACTACCTGTAATCCAAGCTACGAGTGAAATAAAAACACAAATGTTGATGCACAGTACAGTAATTTAATTCCATATTAAATAAATATGGAGGTTAATAGTAAAACATGTTGAGTGAAAAAAACAATAACAACTTTGGTAATATCTGTGTTGGTTGTGTGAGTTATGTAGGGACAAATATATCTGGAGGTACATCAATATCGAAATTAGAATATGTTGAGTGTGAGGATAATAAAAACTTTGGTAATATCTGTGTTGGTTGTGTGAGTTATGTATGGACAAAAATTTTGCGGGAGGTACACAAGATCAAAATAGGAGTATGTTGGGTGAGAGAACAATAAATACTTTGGTGTTAACGGTGTTTGTTGGATGAGTTATGTAGCTACTAAAATTTTGCGGGAGGTACATCAATATCAAAATAATAAAACACATATATAAATAACATTAAAAAGCATGGACATTGGGTTCTCGTTCTTGAAGAAGAGTTTATACGCCGGCACATATGGGTCGCGGCTCTCTAAATCGAAAACCCTGCTTGGAACCACCGTACGAAAAAACTGCTTCTTCCCCGGTGTTTCAGCCGGAACTTTGGGGAAGAATAGTTTGTAAGCCGGCACATAGGGGTCACGGCACTCTATCTCAAAAACCCTGCTTGGAGCCACCGTACGAAAAAACTGCTTTTTCCTCGGTGCTTTAGCCGGAAGTTTGGGGAAGAAGAGTTTGTATGCCGGCACATAGGGGTCGTGATTTCGTAGATCCCCTGGCCAGAGTGATGTCGCCTTCTGAGTTTGTTGAGTCCTCGGTGCTTCAATTGCAATGTTGGAGTGTCTGCCAATGATGTGCAAGTAGCAACTGGTCATTATATGCTGAAACAAATATAAATATTCCGAAATAAATGTTACTGACATAAAATGTTTACGGCAAGTTTTGAAATTTTAGTAATACTGATTTTAATAAGATCCACAACCATATTACTACATTATATTTAATTTAAACTAGTTGAAATAGACACCTGAACACGGTAATTTAGTCCGAGCCCTTTGGTTTAGGGCACCGATAATCTACCACTGAGCTAGCCAGGATTCATCCTGTGTTGTTTTCAGCTATTTCTTATCATTATTATATATTATTATTATTATTATTATTAATTATTATTATTATTTATTATTATTATTATTATTATTTATTATTATTATTAGCACCCGTTGGGGCTATACTCATTTATGCTAATGTCTAAATGGTAGGATGATTGTGAGATGATCTTTAGGACCTACAGTTTAACGTGGAATCCGAACCACGGTGGAGGCCTGGCATTCCCCACATTCACAAGTTGTGACTAATACACGTTTTGTCAGAGGTGAAGGAAGTGTTTGGTATTCATATAAATCTGTGCGGGACCGAGGATTGAACCCTGACCCGTATACAGAAATCTGACACCTTACCCCTAGACCACCGGGTTAACTTTCACTCATAAATTGAAGATGAGTCTGTGATGGACGTGTTGAATCGTAAGCAACATATGAGCGACCAATACTATGTGACCGATCATATTTGAATCATCTGACATTTGTGAGAACTGTTATGCATCTATGTATGCGATACGAGATTTTAATTTTAACGTGAAATTCTAATGAATATCCACGCACAACTAAAACTCAGACTAAGACTGTCTTAAATTATGATTCAAAAGTGACACTGAACACGAATGAATCCCCCTTAGCTAAATGGTATAGCAACCGCGCATTAAGTTAAAGATCCTGGTCTCAATTTCTGTGCAGGTGAAATTTTTCATCTAATTTAAATTAATTGATCTGTGGCCCCTTCAATATGGACAGTGGCGTAATTATAACGATTTTCCGTTTGTGTGTTGATATGAATATACTGGTTTTCCCAACTTTATTGAACCAAATTGCATACAGCTATATATAAAGTGATAAACTGTCTTACCTTGTGGGTTCCTAACCCCGACATGTTTGTGACCGGTTATGTAGTTCACAGCAGCTCTAAACACATCCTTTAACCACCTAGAACTTACTAATCCCAGGAGGAAGAAAATCAACATTTCAATCAAGCTCATATTTGCAATATTAAGTATTTGACTAGAACAATCGTAGTATAAGCTTCTAAAACGAAATACATCAATAAAGTTATGCTTTATTTGAGTCATTTCCAAGGATATGAACATGCATTATTGAGTCGATTGTAAGGGTAGTTTTATTGTTGGAATTTCGTAAAACAAATGTTGGATTTATTTTAACTCTAAATAATACACATATAATGTTGTTAAAATACGATTTTATAGATATAGTCCAGCAAGTACGTAACTCTTAATCATACAAATATAATACTTTGACAGTAGACCCGAATTTATATAGATTTAGTCCAATTGTAATATTAAAACTAACATGATTTTTTAATTCGAGGTTTTTGTCTCAGCATTGTAGTCATCTATTTATCTTTTATTTTAAAGAGACTATAAAATAAAGTATAATATTATCGTAGCCCGTATCGGTGGTCGCGCAGAATAGACGCTAAGGTCTTTTAGCTTGGCTTACCGGTAATGAGTTGTTTTGGGTTAGAAACCCGGACGTTGTATTGAGAGTGTTCTTGTATAAATTGTCTCCAACTGTCACCATCTTTATAATAGCTTATATTATACACAAGTCGTGGTAATAATTACGAAACTAACAAAGATTAAAGCAGCCAAAATATTACTCCACAACCAATTACATATCCATCAATGTTATTTCAAAGGTAAAAGGCTCGATATTAATAACATCTTTTTCTATACCAGAGTCAGCAAACCGGTGGGCCACATGATGGTCCACACGTACTCTTTTGGCAGCTCATAAATGATTGACCATACTTACATAGCTGATGGCTTGTATATTTGTTACAACGTGTTTTTATACATTTCTATAATTGTATCAAAAATAAAAATTGATGTCGCACATTCCTAATATATATTTATTGATAATTTTAATAATATTTATAATATTTATAATATTTTGAATTTTTTCGAATATTTAATGGCTGAGTATTTGATTCGAAACTTTGAATAACAAGCTCGAGTAATATGATCATAAGTTCTTTTACTCAAGTGGGTTTTACTGCTAATGAAGCAGGACAGTTGGCGTGAGCAAGCAGGTAGTCTTGTAGTCTTCTGTGATTTCAAAGTTAAATACTCTCTAGCTTTGTTGTATATTAAAATTTTGTTGATGTTCAGAATAGCTGTTTGGATATCTAGGTTTTCCACAATATCCATGTTGAGACCTTTTGACGAGGATTGTTCAAGTTTCACGCAGTTATTAATTGGTGTTAGTTTATGCCCGGAAAGTTTTAGATGTTCAGCGAATTTTGATTTGCATCTATTTTATTTAAAATCACTAATATTTTCATCAAATTTAATTTAAAGGTTTTATCCTGTTTGGTCAATGTATACAACCTTACATTCACGTGTCAATTTGTAGATACCACTTTTGGTATGATCATTTTTAGAGTTGAGATTATATTATGGATATTGCGGGAGCCTACACATCCAAACAGCCATTCTGAACAGCAACGCAATTATAAGTGAGGAAACTAATATTGATAGTCAATCTTATATTAAGACAATAAGAAAATTATCTCAACACGTCAAAAAAATGTATATTGCCATTTCCAAAATTCTAGCTCTCTCTCCATCACAATTAAACTCTATTATAATCAAAATCACGAAGAATAATACCATAGATTTATATGCCTCATTTTAATTTAATTCCAAATTTTTTGATAAAATGAGCAATCATATATCAATATATATTTACTTATTATATAAACTACACCCTATGTTACACAAGCAACACTATTTAATTTATCAATTATTTTACTTTATTAGCGTAAGTGCGTATAACCCGAACGGGTAGTAAGACGCGGTGCTAATAATAATAATAATATTTCATTTCTTCATATTGGTAGCTTACAACTTATTGTTGATCATCCAACAAATAATTTCATACATCATAATAATTCAAAATTTCACAAACCTATTGGCTATATGTATTTTAAACAACTCATCGTCATCATAAGCAAGCGAGTTAATTTAAGTGAAAATTTATTTAATATTCATATATTATTATCTTATTTT
Source organism: Timema cristinae (assembly GCA_039000515.1). Classification (NCBI taxonomy): domain Eukaryota; kingdom Metazoa; phylum Arthropoda; class Insecta; order Phasmatodea; family Timematidae; genus Timema; species Timema cristinae. The sequence goes on from JBCFYV010011135.1 coordinate 11,457,751, forward strand.
TCTTTATTATTTATATTTTTGATATTTTCTTTATTAAACTCTAGAATATATTTCACAATACATTGGTTTTTCTCAGACCTAAGTTACTGTAACAAAACACCAAAACATTTTGTTATAGAAGACAAAGATCAAATAAGTAAAAGGGAATAAAATAATAAATAAGATTTAATTTATTATTACAGATATGTCAAATTATATATTTCCCAAAACCAAATCTTAAATTTATTTTGAAATTTAAAAAATATGTAACATTTTAATTAGGCTGAAAATATATAAAATTGGAACTTTAAAAACAATTTGGTAAAGGCTTGGTGCCAATGATAAATTATATTTTGTTTGTCTTGTCTATAATAAAGTAAACAACAAAGATAAAACTTTTTTAGTAAGCTAATTATATTAATACAAATTTGTGCTTTTTTTATTATTTTTCTTCCAAGCTACATAAGTCTTTGTAATTCCTTTTACCAATTGCTTAAAATTGTTATTTGTAGACCGTATTCATATTGTTCTCTATATAATTTTAGATTTTAATTTCTCAAATACCATAGGAATCAAAGTTTTAAGCACCCTATCTCTTTTTTAAATGAGTCTAATTTTCATTACAACATTTTTTTTATTCCAGAAGATGTCTTCTTCTAATATATTTCACTGTTGTATTATTATATAAGGTAATTATTGTTTCCAGTGTAGGTCATCTGTGATAGATGATAGATAGATAGATAGATAGATAGATAGATTCCCCGCCATCTCCGCGCTCTGTCTCTGTCATAGTGGTGGATGGTGTAATAAGACATCTAGGACCTGACATGCGCGTTTCCCGACGACTTCCTCAGCTGGTTATGTGAGGACTATGTTCGCAAGGCGGGCTCTGCAGGCAGTGGTACCAACACGATCGCTATTGCCGTACCCATCGTGATGGTGATCGTGATTGGTTGATCATGGTGGTGATCATGACGTGATGATGTGATCATGGTGGGTGCTGTCTACTTTGTCTTCTGGAAATGACCCTTATAAGTTGGATATAAACATTTGTTGTAAGTGGGAATACACAGATCTCAGACTAGCTAGAGCTCAGTCAACTATAAAATGTATTATTTAATCTAGGATTGTGCGAAACTTCAACTTAGCTTCGAAACAAATATCAGCTTAGACTTAGCTTCAAAAACAATTCTGACTTCAACAATTGCGAATCTTCATCCTTAAGGATATCGACGATTAAAATATTCACATGAAAATATTTGAAATAATTGATTTATAAGTAGTAATAACGTGATTTATAACAATAAAACAAAATATTAAAAACTATTTTGTACAATATCACATTTCCCAAATAATTTTTGTGCATAAAGTTATATCTAGTATGATTAATAACAACAAAAATTATTTTTTCTAGCATATAGATACTAACAAAAAATAGCATACTCTTTGAATGGAAAAATGATACCTGGACACAGGAATTGAAACCGGAACCCTTAGCTTAGTACGCAATACTCTAACCATTGTGCTATTTAGGAATGGTCCCATGCTTAGGGCTATACTTCACTCAAATATCAATGAAGAGTCTATGATGGACGTACGAAAATCATCAACTACAATGAGTGAGGAATAGCCCTGAGCGCGCGACATTCCCTGGATAGCCCAGTGAGGTGGAGCAATCTAAGGCAGTGGGGGACGCATCCTCGGCGGTCATTTACCCACCAGGCTTACAGCCGCCGATAGCTCCGCAGGTGATTTACCGGGATCGCCCAGCAGCACTCAGAGCCCCGAGAGGACGAGGCTCAGACAGACGGAGGAAGTAGATCACTGGCACCACCACCTGCATCTCGAGCTCCGGTCACCATGGGTGTTCTGGCGACGACCCACCAGGCTGTAAAGAAGACTCATTAAAGACCTGTATTATAAACATATTACGTAACTTATTCTCAATAATGAAATGGGCCACTAGAAGCCCGTGTCTCCCTCTATTTCTTCAGCGAGTCCTAAAGGACCTTCCCTCGGCCTTGTACCCACGTCTCAGAGGGTATAAAATCGAGGGGTGACCATCCTCAGGACTCAGTCGGAGAAGCGAGAGGGAACCCAACAACATTGGTATACTAAACTAAAGGTATTGAGTTCGATTTCCATGTCCATATTTAATTTTTCATTCAAAAGAGTATAACATTCAGGTGTGGCTATAACCGTAGCTAGCAAATGTATTAGATTAGCTATTTAATCCATTTTAACAAAAAAAATCAATTCTTGTTCACTTTGAACTGAAAAAATTGAATTTAACAAATCCTTAATACCGATCTGATAATTACTCAGCCATGAGGTTAATATATGTATTTGACTTGTTTCAGTGGGAATTCCATTTTATAGCCGGTCTCACCAACTCTCAAAGCGTTCCATTCAGGCATGAGACGAATGTGGAGTTTGCATTCCAACTTCGCAAGTAATGAGCGTCAAATAGGAGCTGTATAACAGTTATTCAAAACGTTCAATGTCATTCAATAAAAGCTCGATAAAATAAAATATTAAGGAATGCATATGCATGAGTTCAACCAACTGGTACAAGACATGTCAAATCTCGCACGGGCTGTCAGCGGGTATACAGAGCTAGAGTAGATTGATAGTTAGACCACCTCCCAATTCCTGATCTGCTAAAATGTGTGTGTTTGAATGTGTGTGTCTGTGCCATATCAGCAGGTAATTACATTTGATGCCCCACGGCTGAGACAATAGAGGTGCTGCATGACGCTAAGGTGTGGGGCTGATAGCTAACTAGGAAAACGGTTGCCTGCTTAATTGAGGCTTCAAACACAACTGCCAAAATAACGGAACTTTCTGAGACTCAGCAAAAGACAAAGTTAGCTGCACTTGGGGTCAACAATCGTAGGGTAGTGAACTCATGGTAACGGTTTGAAGCCTTGGGGCGTTTTTTAGTACAAGGCACCGTCTGGGAGGGGTTGAAGCGATGGGCGCACCAGCAATGTGCTGTGGACACAACTCACTAGTCAGAATGAACTTCATTCCAAAGGGGGGAGTGAACGACTGGCAGAGAAGGGAAGTGAGGGAGGGGGAGGCTTGTGTGACACCGCACTGTCAGTCAGCAGGAGACAGCTGGAGAGAAAGGTTCTCAAATCATGGAGTGGAAACTGCGGGTGGCTGTATGCTTCAACAAATAAACTAAAGCACCCTAATCGATTAATAAAACTCCAACACCTCAATCCTACCAATTAACTAATTAAATAAAACAATAATTAATAATCAATTATCAAGAACCAAATATCCAGGATTGGTGGCCAGGGGCTTTAGGGGGAGGGGAAATGCGGTCAAGAGGGGCAGGAGGGGAGGCGAAAACCATCAGCCAATCAGAGAGCAGGAGGGGGAAAAACAACATCCAATCATAGAGCGAGGAGACGGGGTCACGTGACCAAATCCCCCCAATCAGCGTCTGTGACAGGTGGCCATCCCAACTTCCACATAGTCGCCTTCCCGTTCTATGCAGGTTGTGAGCCGTGGCACAAGCTTTTTGATGCCCTCCTAAATTAATTCTCCCGCCATCTCCCTGTTCCAGTTCAGGACCTCTTGTTTCACCTCCTCGTTGGTCGAAATTTTTTTCCTACCCATGTGAGTCTTCAGGGAGGTGAAAAGATTAAGTCTGAAGGCGCCAAGACAAGGGAGTATGCGGGCTGGCTCAAAATGTCCCAACCGAATGAGTCCAAAAGCGCCTTGGTGGCGTTGGCCGTGTGCGGGTGGGCGTTGTCGTGTCGTTGTCGTCAACATTTCCCTCCGTTTGTTTTGAATTGCTCTCTTGAGCTTTTTAAGGGTCTCCCAGTATCGTGATGCATTAAGTCTCCCCTGAGGTAGAAATTCGATCAAAATTATCCCTTTTCGGTCCCAAACATAGTGGCCATTATTTCTTTGCCCAAAATTGTGGTTTTGAATATTTTAGCAGCTGAGTAACTGGTGTGCCGCCACTGTGATACTGTCTTTTTGTCTCAGGAGTGTAATGAGCCACCCAGGTTTCATCTCCAGTCACAATCAAGCTCAGAAAATCCTCACCTTCCAATTCAAATCACTCAAGGAACTCGTGAGCGCTAGTGACTCGATTCACTTTGTGCTGCTCTGTCAGTTGTTTTGGGACCCATCTTGCCACTATTTTTGGAATACCAGAGTTTCTGTAATATTTTCGTATAAGAGAGATCTTGAGAGTTGTGGAAACATTGGAGAAATTTCATCCACTGTCAATCGGCGGTCTTCACGAACAGTTTTCTCGATTTTATTGTACCAACTCATTGGTCAAAATGGAAGGTCTTCCACACCTCTAATCGTCATGAACATTCGTTTTGCCTTCATTAAATTCATGACACCACCTAAACACGTTCGTTCGGTTCAAAACACCTTCGCCATAAACAGATTTGATCAGTGAAAAATTTCAGTTGGTGTTTTTCCTTCAGCGAGAAGGAACCTAATGACGTTAGTGCTGGTCATTGAACACAAAAATTTCGTTAGTGCTACATTTTTGTGGAAGCTATTCCCAAAATCATTGGGTGGGGCAAAGTTGACGTCAATTCGACCCCACCCACCATTTTATGGTGCAGCACTAACGACAAAACCCAAGGCAATTTTTAGTGCTACATTATTTCTGGTCATTGATCACAAAAATTCGTTAGTGCTACATTTTTGTAGAAGTTATAAGCCAAAATCATTGGGCGGGGCTAAGTAGACGTCCACATGACCTCACCCATAATTTATGGTGCGTCACTAACGACAAAACCCAGGGCAATCGTTAGTGCTACTTTAGTGCTAGTCATTGAACATAAAACTTTCGTTAGTGCTACATTTTTGTGGAAGCTATTAGCAAAAATTATTAGGCGAGACTCAGTTGGCGTCAACCTGGCCCCGCCCACTATCTCACGGTCCAGCACTAACGAAAAAATCTAAAACAATAAGTGCTACGTTAGTGCTGCTCAGTAAACAAAAAATTCGTTAGTGCTGCTCATTTATTCATAAAAGTAGTTAGTGATTTATTTATTGTTAAGTTACAGTCCAAAACACTGCTTTAGGTTTGCACCATCAACACGTCAGGTGTTTTTAGCACCACGTCTTACTACCCGTTCATGCTATACCCTATCTACTAATTACACTAATGTGATAGGGGTTAGAAAGGTTTAGTTTGGAAGAAGTGCACCCACATTTGTGTGGCATGAAATTGGAAAATCAATTAGGAAAAACTGCTGTCAGTGCATCCGACCGAGATTGAACTCCGATCTACCTGTCATTGGTAGCCAGTCTACTGCGAGAGTGATGCCTTTTACCATGTGGCCACCGAAGAGGGTGACACGTCAGTTGATCACTGTTTATTAAATATTAATTTGTTTAGCTATATCACATAATTAGTTGTCATCAACTTAGATTTGACCACCATAATGATACAGAACCAACAACAAAACGAAATAAAACTGTGAGTGCTATGTTATTGCTGCCAAATAAACATAAAGCGCATAGTTTGGTTTGGAGCCAAATTTATATCAAGTTACGCGCCTCGGTGGCGTAGTTGGCTAACGCACTTGTCGTGTTGAGCTCGACGGCTGAGGACGGGGAGATCGAGGGTTGAATCTCGGTTGGGTGAACTGGGGTGGTTTTTCCTAAATGGTTTACCACTCTCCCTCCACGCAAATGCGGGTTCACTTCCTCTAATTCAACCTTCCCAATTCCTAATCCATTAGCGTAATTAGTACTTAAAGCGTATAACCCGAACGGGTAGTAAGACGCGGTGATAAATATATTATATATATCAAGTTGACAAACCCTATAAAATTTAGTAGTATAGCTATTTATTTAAACTTTATAAACGTTAGTTTTCCATTAGTTATACTTATGAGAAATAAGTGTTGGTCAAATAAGCTTCACCATGAGCAAAAAAAAAAAAGCCAACCCAAATAATATTAAATTTTGAATTATAAATAAAATATTTGCATGATTCACACATTAATAACTTATTATGCGATAACACGCATTTAAAAATGAGTGAAGTTCAAGTCAGAGGGTACGTCGTTTAAGTTTTTATACTCACACTTCACTTGATTGCATTAAGGAAGAAGTCTAAATATTTTTTAACCAAAGTTTATCACTATATTTCTCTCATCCTTACACCACTAAAATGCATAAACATGTCCTTTAAGTGGTCCTCCTTATTCCTATTTATTTGAATTATTAGTAGAATTAGTGTTTAAGAGTGCTTCAGCGCAAATAGGTATCCAACTCCCTAATTAATTTAAATTAATTGTAATGATTTTTGTGTACAAACGTAAAAAGGAAACACAGCATTTAGATGGAACTACATAATTATAATTGTTATTAATTCTAGATTATTTTTCATATTATACATACATGTCATATTTTAAAATTACAACGCATTTAAATTTCTCATCGCAAATATTACATTACAATAAAAAGAAGAACAAATATTACATAAATGGTTACTGAAATACTGTACATTACTTAAAAAAAACTATATTTCATAAAAATAATTAACTAAACGTGGACATTGTATTATTATAGAAATGATCCTTTGCAATTTAAGAAGACAGTAGACATTAGTTTCTTATCTTGAGCTTATACATTTAATTATATGACATGTTTTAATCCTGTTGTACAACTAAATTCACCGATAGACTTAAAAATAAATCATTTCACACCAATCCAGACAATTAAATATTCAGGAATTTAGATTTTGTTTATTAAAAGTTATTTTTCTCAAGTCTGATACAAAGGTATAACACTGAACTTTTCTTTCTTGCCTTTAATTTGGTTTAAGGACACGTGCCTTAGTACATTGTGGGTGAGCTGACGTGGAGTTTTCCACTCGCAGGATGTGGTTGTAAAAAATGATTGAACTGGTTAACATGCAGTCTAAAATATCCCAGGACTTGGTCTCATCAATTAAAATATTTTTATTGATTAAAATATTGTAGCATTCTTCCTAGTCGTATGCTGCAAATATGCGTTCATCTTTTGTATATTCCTTCTTCTGTACAATCATATAAAAATGATTTAGTTATCCTATTCTTCATCCTTAAGATATCCAAGAAGGTACTGAACATTAACTAAGTTTTCTCAAACTGTTTCATAACTTTTAATCGTTTATTTTTACCCAATCCGAAACAATATTTTAAACATAATTAAAAGTATTTATTCTCAGTTTTGTAATGTTAACTATGATGTGTAATATATTGCATACATTAACACGTTTTAATACAGGCATAGTATTTACTTGGAAAAGAGAAAATACCTACAATATTTTGTATATATAATAAATTATTTTATTATTATTTTATCGTATTTCGAAATATTCAACTGAATAAAATATTTGTACCTCATGCGTGGGTGCATCATTGTAAAAAAACTTGTTTACCGTCATGTTCAAACACATGGTTTAAATTCCTTGGTCGCCATTTTGATGCTATGTTCGTTTGAAGTTTTTGTGAAAATGGTGTGAATAATAATTTTTTTAAGTGGAATAAAATGATATACAAGCTTTGTGCCCGACCTCAAATAAATATATAAATAATATTAGCCTAAATTACTGTGGTTTACTATCACATTCATATATTACCATATGTTTTCATTACTGTTATCCAAAGTGATATATGTCAAGTGTTGGTGAAGCGTTTGATCAGGAATTATTTCTATTAACATTTTGAGCTGTCATCCAAGTAAACTAAAATCATGAATGCATCGTAATTTAATTCATCCCAAAATCAACTGGTGACTGCAGCTGAAGTCACATCTTGAAAATCACACCATGTGAATGCGACTGTCACATGCGGCTAGTGTTACGGTCTGTTGCGGCCGCAGCCACGTGGCTCTAGCCGCAATCACAGGTAATTGACGGATCTTGGACAACGTTCCTTAAGGCATTACTCTTACAATATACCAAACTGCTTATGAGGAGATCTTGGTTCGATCCCAGTCAGCTGTAATGAGGATGGATTTTCCATAATGATTTCCCACGCTTTTTACATGCAAATTCAGGTACACTTCCTCTAAATTCAAGGTTATTTATCCCCAACCTATTACCGTATTTAGTACATAGGCGTACAACCCGAACGTGTAGTAAGATGTGATGTTAAAAAGAAAATAAGGGTGAAACTTTTAAATGCCTTACAAATTATTTAAATACTATATTTGTAGCTATTATGTATAGTCCAAAATAAATCAGCACTATCTATGTTTTGAATTTTAGTCTGCCTTTTCTCAATATGATTTTAATTATCTACTTTGACTGCATAAGTTAGCCAGGCAATCCTATTTTCACAGAAGTATCTTAGCCTTTTACTCATATAAGTATTAATATAAATGTTCACTAATTGGAGTGTCCTTTTCTATTGGCGACACCTGCATATTTGGGTAGACACTTCATTATTAATTCACTACCAGATTAAGTTCTAGCTATTGCCTTTGATCCCATGGAGAATGAACAGTGCCCAATTATATACAATTCTAACAAAAGAAAATCCTTCAGTGCAATACTCTTTATGCCGAGAAAATAAAGTTTTACTCCGTCCAAACTCCCAAACGTAGCACGCCATCTCTAATAAATCGTATTCCTGGCAAAAAAAAATAAAACTGTCTCCTGTCTCCCTTATCCCAAGAAAAATAAAATACTTCCCTTCCACGAAACCCAATAATAAGCATTTCAAATCATAGCTCACGACCCAACATGTTCAACAACAAACCAATGTGTGTGTTCTTATAAAATAGTTTCTCCGATTCTACCTTATATAAAATTACTTATACAAAGATAGTTGCAGCTGTCACCTGAAGAGATTGGGAAACCAATTAGTGAAAATAGAACACTGGGCTGGGATCCAAAGCCCAATACAAATTCACCAGCCACTTACAAGAGATGAAACATTATCATGGCGATCACCGACATATGGCATTGTGACCTTGATAGAATTGGTAGAGAACAGAGTGTGATTGTGGGACAAAACAAGTTAGGAGTCCAAGATTCCTTGCGGCTACTATTGGGGTTCCCAAAATTCTACTATCTCTGGTTTAGATGTCATCTCCTCCGGAGATGAAAAAGCACAGTAAAAGGAATCCCCTATTTCTCATTGGAGCCATATTTATCTCGACAATACTCACTAAACTGCCCACCTCTCAATAACCAACAACGATTTTGTCGGTGTGTGTACAAGCACCCTAAGATGGAGCAGGGCTAGTTTGACGTCAACTTGGATCTGCCCAATGAATTTGGTTTATAGCTTCCACAAAAATAAAGCACTAACGAAATTTTTATGTTCAATTACCAGCACTAACGTAGCACTAATGATTGCACTAGGTCCGGTCGTTAGTGCTTTCATGAGCGGGGCCAAGTTTATGCACCTAAGGGCAACCAATACTATTACTTTCTGGACAGGTGACTTGGTTGTCTAGGAGTAAGGTGTCGGACTTCTGTGCTGGGGTCCGGGGTTCAATCCTCGGTCCCGGCACGGATTTATCTGATTACCAAACCCTTCCTTCACCTCTGACAAGACATCTTGTGAATGTGTGGAATGCCAGGCCTCCACCGTGGTTCGGATTCCTCGTTAAACTGTAGGTCCTTCATTTCATCTCACAATCACCCTACCATTACACATTAGCGTAAGTGCGTATAACCCGAACGGTTAGTAAGACGCGGTGCTAATAATAATAATTATACTTTCTGGACGTGCCTCGTATGTTGTATTAAAATATTTATATATACTTTATATTTACCTAGTTGATGTAGATAAACTTTTAACGTACCTTTACAAAGATATTTTTTAAATATGAATTCCTTATGTTAGATTATATTATATCGTTTCCATTGATAAAAATACTTGTGTGATTTTAATATTTTTAAAATATTGTGTTCCTGTATTAATCAGACAGATTTAACACATCAAACCTTTAAGATATACTAGCTAAAGAGCAATAAACTAAATAAATATAAAACACATGGCAAATAAAACAAACGATCGAAAAATTCGCCAATTCTTACATTGTTTGATAGCCCTTGACCCACACTTAGAGTTTATCACTTAAGTTATTTTACCACTTATCAATACATAGTTCAATATACATTATTAGTGGTTTCACAGAACACATAACACACACGTCACTAGAATCTGAAGTCTTACTAGCTAGTTAATAAATAAATAAATAATAATATTAATTATAATAATAATAATAATAATAATAATAATATTGCGCGTCTGGGCTCCATCCCTCATAGTCCAGCTTATGGAGAGAGCAGCCAGTATTAATGTACCTTTGCGCAGAGGACACTGACTGTACTAATAGTACATCTTTTAGTTGGAGTCTCTTTCCATGCCCCAATAATATGAGGTGATGGTGATAGTGAGTATGAGGGTGATAGGGACTATGAGGGTGTGGGAATTCTTACAACCTAACTTAAGTCTAATTAACCAAATTCTTGTGACCGTTGGGGTAGTTCCCCTTTCGGGAAGACTACCTTACGTACAAGTCAGGAATCGAACCTTGGACCCCTAGAATAGTAGCCAGGCCCACTTATCACCACACCACGAGGAAGGTTAACTAATTAAAATATAATTTCTGCTACAATAGATTATATGCATTGCATTGTATTCAAAGCAAAAAGTATAACGCATTTCTTCATTGTGCATTACCTGGTACAACTATAGACGAATCCTTGGTATAGTTTACTAAACGTGAGTGCTAGAGCATAACACATTGATTCTTGAGGCGATTAGCCCTTTTCATTTGGCGTGGAGACGCAGAGTCATGGGAACACACGGTTATCTTCAGGAATTACTTTTATGGTTTTGCAATTTTCTTTTCGGAAACTGTCTGTTTAAGAATAGAAGCATGTTGATTAAGTTATAATTTTTATATAAACAGCTCCTATATAATTTTAACAGTGATCAAATATCAATAACTTTGACATTTTTAAATAAAAAACTGCCAACTTTATAACAAAAAAATAATAAAATGTAACACCTAATAAAAATCGATACATTATCTTAGAAGAGATGTTGAAAATATTAACATAAAAATTCCACTAGTTCTCGAGAAAATTGATATTTCCAAATGTATGATTTTCCTGCAAGATCTGTCTGGTAGCTAGCAGCACCATCTACTGTTTCTGTGATCCATCTGTTTTATTTTGCGCGGAATAATAATTTGGTCGGTCGTTAAGCCACTCCACACCTTTCTCCATCCTACCCATCATACCACAAACAAGGTTTTAGACTTGCACTCGACAGGGCCAAGGGCCTTAAAGCCACACTTCCATGGACACTTCTCTCCAGTGTGCATTACCTAACATAACATTGAACTGATCGCTGAAACAGTATGCCACACTCACGAAACTCACCATTAAGCACTAGAACATACCGACGCCACATAGAACACACGTTACTAGACGCTGGTCTTCATTGTACATCATCTAGTACAATATTGAAATGTGTCCAAAAATAAATAGACTACCCTCACAAAGCACCGTAGAACACGCTGAGTCAATACAATGTAATTCACACGAGCTTCCCATAGCACCCATATCTAGGAATTACTCGTAATTCTCAAAACTACTTTCTTGATTTGAATGGATTCTTAGCAAGACCCATGTACTGTACATATACAGGGTGGCCCACGGAAAAGTAGCCCACCTCCTATATACAGCAGGAGCCTCACTCTGAATTGGAGGAAGTCTATCCTCTTCCACCCATATTGTGACATGAAGAATGAGCAAGTGAACTGCTTGTCTAAAGCTTTATTGACTCATTATTCATATCACAATATGGGTGGAAGGGGATTGACCTCCTCTAATTCAGAGTGAGGCACCTGCTGGATATAGGAGGCGGGCTACTCTTCCGTGGGCCACCCTGTATCTGAGTCTTATTGACTGAGACTTATTATCTGAGACTTTATTGATTGTCTCATTATCTTACTAATCTTCTTTGGGAAGTTACGGACTCTTATAAATTCCACTTCTAGTATTTTATTTAAAGTGTAAAGGAAACCCTGTAAGGAAAGATTATTTCTGGGAAAAAATAGAAAGGGGAAAGGGGGGTGGGGCATAAAAGCTTGATAAGGGGAATTGCGTATCGAAACTTTTTAAAGAAAACCAATTTTTTTACCCCCAAGCATAATTGATTCTTATAATTCTTATTTGATTTCTAAAGATTTTTTATTTTTTTCCTTTAAAATACGTTTTAACTCATTAAAAATTATTGAAAATTAAATTATAACTTAAAATCTGTAAGGGTTTGATTTTTTTTTATTTGACTTAATAGCTTGGAATAAATTAAAGTGTAAAAATGTTAATACAACAGCCTAAATACTATTATGTATATTTACTAATAATACAAATTACATCTTTTAGTAACAATACTGTTTTATTTATTTTCTTTTTATCTTGCTGTGTAAAGATTTTCAATTAATTTTTAATTTTTAATATATTAGCTCTGAGCCTTTGAATCTTTAGGTTTTTTTTCCCCTCTGGTGGTTGGTTTGAAAAAAATTAATATTTTTAACAACATCGCTGGGTGTTAACCGTTTTTAAACATAGCTTCACTTAAGATATTTTGTGCTTGAGTACCATGTTTGGCTTCTCTTCATTTATTTGATGTATTTAACTGACACTTTCTAAACGGACTTATTACATCAGCACACGAGAATTTCTATGAGCGAGTGCAAAAGGGTTTACCAGTTTGGTCGGGAAAGGTATTTTTCCCATAACTTCAAGGGTTATTATTAATACACAATCAACACAGGACCGATGGCCTTACTTTCCTTCCGAAGGAATTTGTGCAACGGATTTGTATCACTCAACACCATCTGGGTTTGAACCCACGATAATCGGGTTCTGAAGCGAGTACTTTACCACAAGGCTACCAAAGTCAACGATTTTTTAGCTAACTGACATTTTATCCAGTTCCTTAACACAAATAAAGACCCCTCACCATGACCTCCAACATTCAGACACTACCGCCAAATGAGTATATGGTTCTCAAAGGCACAGGTCATTAAAAAAAGATAAAGAAGCTCGCCTGGTTTATTCGTAAAGTTCGTCTGGCTTGGTTTTCTGGTTAATACTATAATTTTAATATTATACACCTCATATGAACGTCTAGTTAAACTAAATCTCAGACCCATACATTAATTACTTTACCACTACACTGGTACCCAAAAACCACAACATTGCAAGATTTCTTTAAAATCATCTACTATAATGATTTTAAATAATTTAATCACTATTTATAGTTGATAACAAATATTTCATTTATTTGCGTTATTTAACTTGTTCTTTCTGAACAGACTGATAATAATTTATATCACCACACGACCTATTATCTAACTTAAATCTAGAACAGAGTCAACATCCAGTACCAAGCCGTTAATAAAACACTGTCAAAGGTAAACCCATATTTCAGCAATAATACATTTTTCGGCCATGCCAGGAATCGAACCCGGATACCTTAGCTCAATATAGAGACAAGCTACAGACTGAAGCTATGGAGTATACATTTTACACTTTTAAATATTGAGCAATAACATTTTGATGGTCGGATTACCATAAGTGAAGAGAAAGATTTAAATCATCCGGGAAAAAAACACCTTGCTAGTAATTGAACCCTGACCTAATCAGTCCCCAGGAATCCAAAACAGACATCTCTATCCTCATCCTCACCAATGCAGGTCACACCTTATTGATTGTTAAATAGTATGGGATGTATGCAAATACAATTATTTAGATTAAAATTAATTTTATTTGGTTGCTACTAAAAAAAAGTAGTTCATATCAATAACATTTACAGGAAAATTCAAATTGAAGCGATTTGAGCAAAAGTTATTTTTAACCATTAATATATTGTCCAGCAATACGGACATTTAAATTCACAATCTGTTGTGGATATTTTTTTTGTATTATTTCAGTTCTGTTTTTAATCCATAGCTTAACTTTCCCGAGGAAAATTTTCGTCAGTAGGATCTTAGAATATGATTTTATTCAGATGTTTATTGCCATTTTTTTATAATGTAAATACATATTTAAATAACATCAATGTATTGGTTTAATAATAAACTAATTACAAAATGATTTGTAGATATTATTTTAAGAGATTTACTGCTTAGGATTAAAACATTTTTATATTTATAATAAGTCATAGATATGCTTAGGGGTAATCATATGTGGATATGCTAATTTAATATTGTACTCTATCCTACTGAAGATAAAAATAAAATAAATATGCCCAAAATCTTCTTTTATTTGTTTGTGTCTAAAGGTTTATCCATTAAAATGATCGTAAATAATAATTCCTTGAGAACGGACTAAAACTTTCCAATGGGACATAATATTTTAGGATATGTTACCTTTTTTATCAACAATTTTATTCAGATGAAGCCCACATTGGAGTACAAGTGGACTACAAATCAAGTTTGTCTGGTTGAATTTGCCGGTGAGAGGGAGTTTAGGGTTCAAAACTGTGTTGGGTATACTTGAGGGTGATTTTACTTCCATTATTTCCTACACACCCTCAAAGAAAATACAGACACATTTTCTCTGATTTCTGCTACCTTTAATATAAATATATGTATAGACTGATTATTTAGTAAGGATCAATACATAAATGGAACGTATTTTAATCATGATAGATATAAAAAGAAAAAAAAATGTGATTTTAATTCTAACTCTAAAATTAGGATTGGCTTGTAAATTTAAAATTAATTTTTTTTTAAATCTCTCAAACACTTTTGTTTTAAAATTAAATCTGGGTAAAGCTTTATAAAAATAATAACAGCGAATTTTTACAAGGTATTTCAGTTTTTTTAAATAATGTAATTTTCTGACAACCAATTTTTCAATTTTATTTTAAATTAGAATAGAATATATAATAAAGTACGATTGTGTCATTCAATTTATTCTAAATAAAAACAACTCTGATTTTAATACACTTTTATTAAGTTTTCAAAATTCTAAAATAAGACTGTATCCAGAAAGGATTTTTTCCCTGGTGGTTTGGAGGGGGGATAATATCCTTAAAGGATCATTGGTATGTCCTCCAACAGGAGAGTGCAAGAAATATTTTAAAACTGTAATTAGCATGGCCTAAATTAAGGCGTGTTTTTGTTTAAAATTTGCTGTGTTCTGGATATTGAATGGCAAAACGAGTATTTCAAGGTGTTTATATTAGCTATTAAACAAATATAACTTATGCACTGACAACATAAACAGGGTGTCAGTATTCCTTACGGTAAATCTGGCTAGAAGCAAGGATAAGTAGTAGTATATCCAGACTAACAGGGCTGACTATCACCATCAAGTCTAAGGGGTTCACGCTGCCCGTTTTTGGGGCTGTGTGTGGTAGGACGTTGGATCATCAATGCCTGTATTGGAGGGCTACCATAGAGACCAGGATACCAGGCTTCATAAACCTTGTAGGATCACCAAGAGGTAAGTCAGGCATTGGTTATTCCTCGCATACTTTGTTCTGTCACAGCTTCTAAGTAAATCTATCAAGTTTTCCCTATCCTCTAATATTTCTTATCAACAGCACGCAATGTAATATAACGTAGTAGTACAATACAAGCAGATAGAACCCAAACCGGGTATAAGTTACAAATCCACACAATCATAACAGTAACTTCCCCCATCCTCGGCCGAAACCCAGCCTGACATCCTAGACTCACAGGAGGAAGAGGAAGGATGGGTGACAACCCTAAGAAATCTTCTTGAAGTTGATATTTTTTGCATAATTGGGTCTGGTAATGCATTTTGACTCCAAAGGAGCTACAAGTCTTGGTATTCAGGAAAATTGCATTTATTTAAAGTATAGCCTCTTTAGTCCAACCGCGGAAAATCTAAACAGGGTTCCCAGAAAATGGAGAGGGGGTGAAATCTGAGTTATATAAATTAAGTTTTACAATCTCAAAGATAAAAGGGAATACAACATGACATTACAGTCACTTATTCATAGATTTTAAAAAAGGACCATTGATTCAGTTAAAGTTAACAAATATTTTATATTTTAACTATTTTTGAATATACAAAACTTGTAAATAAAGTAATTGAGATATAAAGAGACAGATACACGGGTCGGGGTACAAGTTGGATGTCACTTATCAAATACTTTTGTAATACATAATGGATTGGAACAAGGAGATGCACTTTGCCTATTACTTTTAAATCAAGCCTTAGTGTATGCTATAAGGGTCTTTGTTTTTTTAACGGGGCTTTAACATCCAGGCTCTGTCGCCTTATGTGTAGGCTATTAGTCGCTCTGGTGTCACAGAACGTTGCCAAGGGTACACCATAGGAGGTTGTCTACATGTAACCGCGATGGGATGATGTGATAATGGTTATTATGGGGCTATGGGGCCAGTGTGAGTCTTAACCTAACTTTAGACTAATTTACCAAATCATGGTAGCTGTTGGGTATATTCTCCTTAAAGGAAAGATACCCAGGGTACCAGCCGGGGATCACACCCAGGACCCCTAGACTTGTAGCCAGGTACACTGACCACTACACCATAGGGCCGGTTTGTAATTAGGGTAATTCAAGAGAATAGGGAAGGGTTGACATTAAACGGTAAAACGTGGCTATAAGAATTAGCAGATGATTTAATTTGTTAGATAATAGTAAGACTACTGTTGCAAGAAATGCAGAGGTTTTAGTAGAGGCTTGTAAGGAAATTAGTTTTGAAATTGAACGCTGAAATGAATAAGACAGAGAACACAGATTGAGGACGATAATTGAGATAATACTACTAACCACAACATATCATTTGACAGGATTAATGAGTTTAAATATTTAGGAACAGTTTAAATAATCAATACATATGTTAGATTTGAGATTATCAAAATAATACAATCGGGAAATACATGCTATTATTCAATCAATTAGTTGTTGACATCCAGTCTGCTGTCCAGGAATGTAAAAGTCAGAATATACAAAACAGTAATTTTATCATTTGTTATCTATGGGTGTGAAACGTGGTCTCTTTAACTTAAATGATGAAAATAAATTCAGAGTGTTCAAAAATAAGTTTCTTAGGAAGATATTTGGTCGAAAAGGCATGAATATATGTGGGAGGAAAGGAGATTACATAATGATGAGTTACATAGTGTTCACTATTCTCAAGGCCTGTTAAAGTTAAGAGAGTCTCGTAGGTTACGGTGGGCAGGACATCCTGGGTGAATGGGAGAATCTAGAACCTTATTTATTGTATTGATTGGTAGACCCAATGTGAGCAAACCATTGGGAATACCTAAATTCAGATGGGAGGATACCATTATAATGGACATGAGGGAGATAAGGTATAATGAGGTGGACTGGGTATAGCTAGCTCAAGATAGAGATGAGGTGTAATTAAGTGGACTGGATAAAACTAGAGAAAGATATGGATAGGGTGTAATGAGTTGGACTGGATAGAACTAGCTCAATATAAGGATAGGGTATAATGAGGGGTACTGGAGAGAACTAGCTCAAGATAAGTATAGGGTATAATGAGGGAGATCGGATAGAACTAGCTCAAGATAAGGATAGGGTATAATGAGGGGTACTGGAGAGAACTAGCTCAAGATAAGTATAGGGTATAATGAGGGAGATCGGATAGAACTAGCTCAAGATAAGGATAGGGTATAATGAGGGGTACTGGAGAGAACTAGCTCAAGATAAGTATAGGGTATAATGAGGGGGACCGGAGAGAACTAGCTCAAGATATCGATAGGGTGCTATGAGGTTGACTAGCTAGAACTAGCTCAAGATAGGGATAGGGTGAATTGAGTTGTACAGGATAAAACTAGATCAATATAGATACCTGTGGCATTCTTTTGTAAGTGCGTCAATGAACTTTCAAGTTTATATTGCCATAGAGTACAGTAAGTAAGTAAATTAAGTGAAAGTTAAATGTTTAATATTTCCAAGTTGTTTTAAACTCAATATTTTTGCCAATTAAAATAACTTCAATACAATAAAATAATGAACTTTAAATGTGAAACGTCATTATATATCACTTGCTATACACCAGTCCAATGAATGCCAAACGACGGACGTGAGGGAACGTGTATAGACTGTCACCATGAAGACCATTTCGTATTATCCTTCTTATGTCCACTTCACCGACCGGTCCATCAGGGACGGTGTGTCGCGATGGCGCTCGTCTGTACACAAGTCTAAAAGAGAGGAGATCATCGTGACAAGACTCCGCGTCGGCCACACATTTCTAGACCACGTGTTTGTACTTAGAGGGGATCCACCCCCAGTGTGTGGGCTTTTTGAAGTGTGTAACACATTCTGGTGTAGTGCTGTAACTATTCGCCTGGCGCTTTAGTATTATAGTATAATAGTGACATTCGTTTTTCGTCAAGCGACAACACAGTTGGAGCCATATATTTACTACGTTTTATACGCTAGGTAAACTTTGAATTCCATATCAGTTTAATATTAATATGGTAGAGGGTATCTCTTGAAAATTATCTCATAGTGAGATTAATTTTAATTATTTCAGTAAGTTTTTTCCCCCCTAACAGATGTATTGCCTTCTTATTTTACCAACCGGGATTTTACTATGTTTTTAATTTTCGTAAATTTTGCTGATGACCTTACTTAATCGACGCGCTGTAAAATATCAATAATAGTAATAATTTACTGACCCAAACAATCGGTCCCAGTGAGTTTGGATAAACGAGGTTCTACTGTATATTAATAAAAAAAACTCCAAGGTTTCAGTCCATAAAGGAGCTACTACGACTGAGTGAGTGGTCGCCATATGTTGGTGAAAATAGTGTCAACATTTGTGGATATAGGGTGCTATGTGGTCATCACATTGAATCCTGTTATCGTTAATCTCAGTTTTCTATACCATAGAAGCTATTATTCCATTAAAGTATCTCTTCATTTGTCCTCATGAGGCTGAGTTTGTTTCAGAATCACTGCTTCATGGAACAATCTTTAAGCACTCGGGATCGAACCCTGAACCTCTGTATCTGTAGCCAGGAGCTCTGACCACTAGGCCACAGAGGCAGTTTTAT
This sequence comes from Timema cristinae, assembly GCA_039000515.1. Lineage (NCBI taxonomy): Eukaryota > Metazoa > Arthropoda > Insecta > Phasmatodea > Timematidae > Timema > Timema cristinae. The sequence continues at coordinate 11,476,778 of JBCFYV010011135.1, forward strand.
ATTAATAATTCTTTAGGAAATTGAGAGAGTGGGAAAATCCTCAAACTTTTCTGTTGTGGTGAAAACCTTTAGTGTTGAAGGTAATGGGTTATCAAAAAGGTTACTTTTGAGGGGGTTGGTCCTGAAATCCAAACGGTTACTTCGGTATCTTATCAAAGGAAACATTTAAAGAGTCAATGCTTCTATAATCTATTTGGGCATTCCTTACCTGGAATGTGGTTTGGAAACTATACTCTTTTAAAAGAAATCTATAGTGATCCTTAATTTATTTCCCAAAAATTTGAATACCCCTAACATTTATTTGAAGTGGTCTTAATTCATAAAATATTTCACAAATTGGATACTTTTAGAAGATGTTTAAAGTTAACTTTTTTTCTAAACTAGATTTATCTATAAAATATTTTATTTTTCTCTTGCCTGTAATTATTTTAAAATTAGTGTCTTCTGAAAAATTGTTTGGAGTTTCCACTTCTGGAAATCACGATGTTAAAATTTAGATATCTCTATAAGCACCTTGGAGCGGTCAACACCATATATTTTTAATGATATGCCCTTATAACCGATTTACAATGGCCATTATCTTATTTTAATTATTTAATAACTTTATGCCTCTACAAGATATTTCGAGTGGTCTTGGACTATATTTTAAATGATTGAAATGTCCCTACTTTGTAAACATTTAAAATCGGATGCCTCTAGACTAGACTCTAGAAGGTATTTAGAATCATAATAATACAGAATCTAAACTGTTTATATCGTCATCGAATGGGCCAAACAAATTTTGACGCCACATCGGAGTGACGTTATAAAAGCGGTACCAACAGAACACTTTTAATAGCTTATGCGTTAGTACATTTCACAAATTTAAAATTGCATTTAATTATTAAATGAAGAATATTAAAAAAAACACTATATTTACATAGCTTACATTTAGGCCTGTTCCCTTCAGTAATCTGAAATTTTCTTTTGAACTCTTCTTTCTATGTAATAAAATCCTTCTGTCGTAATGTATAGCTGCTGCACTGAATTAAACACATTGGCTGACACGTCTCTCTGAGGCGGCAAAATCTTGAAAGAGTTTCATCTGCTCTCAATGCCTCCTGTAATGTTAAACAAATGCTGTCGTCATCTTACACTTGTTCAATCTCTTCTTCAGCATTATCTGAATCACTCAACTTTTGAAATGTTTCTACGTGGTCATCCACTTAAACATAGTCATCAAGCTCATTTCCAAATTCTTTCATATTGAATTGCTTAATCCATTCTTAGATTGGCAGGTAATCTTTCCTTTCTTCACTATCATCATCATCATCATCATCATCGGTAAATTAATGTGTGTGGGTTGTGCTTTACTAAAGCCCTTTGCTATCGTATGTTGTGTTACACTCTTTCAAGCGTCATCCAGGAATTTTATTCCATCTAACACAGAAATTGTTACAGGTTTTGACGTGTCCATATAAAAAATATTTGTTTTAAGTTACTTGCAGTAGTAACAACTAAGTCTTCTAATGACGCCTTTGTCCATAGTTTGCAAGACACTCGTACTGCTACCGGTAACAAAAAACTAGATTAATGTTGGGCATATTTAACCTTAGATGAGCTACGTGGTTGTCAACTAGGAGTAGAACTTTTCTGTTTCTCAATGACAGTTCTTTGTCCCAATTTCTTAGTTCATCTTGAAAACCACTAGATGACATCCACGCTTTTGGGTGGCAGTTTAGCTTACAGGAATTTTTTTTAAATTTTAAAAAACATCTAGGATGCAGAATTTTCCCGATAGCTAAAAGTTTCCTCTTTTCGGCTCCCGTCATGTTCACACAAACAAAAAATGTAACTCTTTGTTTTGAAAACTTCCCACCAACATATTTTTTGTTTTTAAATTTGATAGTCTTATCTGGCGTTAATTTATGAAAAATTTCCCGTTTCGTCTCCATTAAAGATTTCTTCATCTTTATATGATTTTCTAAGGTCTGGCCAAGTACTACGTAGCCAATCACTTGTAAAGTTTAGATCCACGCTCTTTGCCTCGTCACAAATTCTATAAAAGGAAATTGAAAGTAGAGCTTTAAAACGATCCAGCCAAACGTTAGAACATATAAATTCAATACCAAACTGTTTTCCTAATTATATAGCCTTTTACTTAAAAAATTTGGTCCACTCAAAGGAATATGTGAATTTCGACAGTTTGAACCACTTCAAAAGTGCTGCATCCACATCAGTATTTTCCATTTGCCTATTTAAAAAAAAATTCTTCGCCATCTTCTTCTAATTCCTTTAAATTGTTATCCTTATTTTCTTTTAATTGTGCCTGAAGTAGAATTCACTAATCCAATACCACGGCATACATCAGCCTTTTTCCGTACACTTTCACATGCTCTAATGACACTTTATCTTGAATAGACTGAACTTTTATTTTTGTGCTACAAGTTTCCATGATTATAAAAATGTAGACCTACGTATAATGAATGACTACCAAATGACTACACAATGACTACCATAACTAACGTTGAACTTATAAAACACGTAAAAAAAACAACTTGGCTTTGAGCTTAGACGCGCACACGAGACAGTTCCAGCCAGTTCACTGACATTGAAGAAGGGTTTGTCCTCTCTTCATTTTGACCTTGAAGCACTCAAGATTCCCACAACCCTCTCCCTGACTTTGTTTTGCTATTCAGTCTATTATTAGACCAGTGCACTGTATGACTGCTGAAAAAATGACACTACAACCGAGATGATGGGATAGCCGAGGCCGTTATAGCCCATGTTCGACTTTAAATCAACGAGGAGTAACATAAATGTATAGGGGGGAAATTAATTCCTATGCTGGGGGGTGTCAAAACATATTCCATAAAACGTTAAAATCTTTCCAGTGGCCAGTAATTCTCCAGTTTCCCTAGCAGGAGGTGGGCAGTGGGCCCATCTATTTTTGTGTAATGGGAGATTTGTTTGTTATTTACAAGTGTGCGGTAGTAGTTCTCCAAAATCAACCAACATTGTATTCTGTACGGTCCTGTCCTAAACACTTATTGTTTCCTCTCCAATGTGAATACTCCAAGCATGTACCATCCTCGCTTGATTCATCCGCCACTCGATATAGCCTGAGTCAACAGAGACGGTACGTTGTTCGGACAAGAGACGCCGCAGCGCTCTGGCTGGATACATGGGGGAGTGAGGGACGTAGAGGATTGCCCTAAGGGTGTATTCACATACGGAGCGATGCATCACTTCCCCCTGACGCATGTCACTGTAAACACATCATCAACGGGGTAATCATAGAATAAAGTCAGAATAAAGTACATGTACTACACTTTTGAGAGTTTTTTACTCTCTCGTAACACTAGGGTGGAAAAATAGAACAATGTTTCATGACACCCCGTTCCCCTTACCCCCTAAAATGAAGTTTTATTAATGTCATCTGTCTGTTAGTGGGACTAAAGCCGACACAATTTTACCAATCGGGCTTAAAATTTACTTTTTATGGTTTTCATGATTCATGATACGTTCCTTCAAGGATTTTTGAAATCATCCATCCAACCCAAATATTAAGAGTTATTTAACTATGGATGAAAAAATAAAATTTATAATCTCAAAATCCTCTCATTTCTCAAATATTTGATCAAAATTGGAGATTTCCACTTCTTTAAAGTAACCTTAACGTCATTTTTATGGGAAAACTCGAATTTCAAATTTTTTGGGGGATATAGACTAACCAGTAGACAGATAGCATCGTGAATACAACTTATCGGTTTCAGGGGGGGGTCATGAAAAGTTGACATTTATGAAAAGCTTGAGTCCGATTTTTTTTTGACAATCACAACACTTCTTTCTCCAAAGGGGTTGAGAAAAAGTTAAAAGACCATCACAATCAACCAAAGAGTATATATTAAAAAAGTTGCCATTACATAAATATTATAAATATTATAGAGGAATATATGTGCTCACCAACGTGCACAGCTATATAGTCCATAGATACATTTGGCTATAGTTAAAAAAAACTATTGGTTTTATAACAATATGTATAAATAAAAGTGTTTAATAGGTGTATTTAATAGGACTTCATCCTTATAATGATAAGTTATTTCCTAACTAAAATATTTGCGGAGGTTTGATCAAAATTGAACATTTCTGTAAGTGTAAAATACCCTCAAACTAATTTTTATGGAAAAATAAAATTTTTTCACTTTGATTGTAATCTTAAATAATATCTAGATACAAGATTTAATTAAAATAGTTCTAACGAATTTCGAGAAAATCGATTTATTTTCTCTTTGAACTTTAGTAAACTTGCCTTAATTTTAGGGTTAAATGTCCAATTCCAAAAAGGTCTCTGAGGAGCCTTTTAAAACCGCAAATACTAAGTTTTAGCATGATCAGTAAGATGGTTTCAGCTATAGTCTGAGGCACAGAGAGACATCCAGATAAATGACATTACAAAAACATATTTTTTGGTTTTATGGGATCATGAAACGTCGAAGTTTATCAATATCTAGCGCTCGATTTTTTGACAATCACAATATTTATCTCTCCAAGAGGTGATAGAAAGTAAAAATAAGGGTGTGGAGTTACACATTTATGTATGACTATGAACAACGCTCATGCCCAAGTGTATTATCTTAGCCAGATGTCTGTGTAGTCATCGAGCTTAACTGGGGGACTACGATACATGCATGAGTGGACTCAGGACTGGATGACATACAAGTGTCACGATGAAAGACCCTACCTCTCTATTACTAGACCGAAATACCAAAAGGCTTATCACCGAGATGACCTCGAGTTTTCCGTTTAAAGGTAAAAAAGGATAGTTTGATCAAAAATAGCATATTTGGGGTGGTGAAGAGTTATTTTTTCCCCGTAGAGTGGCAAAAGTGTGGTCTGTCTCAAGTCAAGATGCCATATCAATTGGCTTTACGCCATATCGTCACCACTTGAAAGCTACAGCCACATGAATGCCATAACTACACCACAAGCCAAGCCATACATATGACACGCCTCCACCACACCACACGCTTGCCATCTCAGTGGCCTATGACTGTGGGATCTCATCTGGGCAAATTAAATCAATGACATCATAGAACACAAGATACCAAACCTTTAAAACGATCCTGACCTCTATGAGATAGTAAAAGGCAACACGACAATGGTTTCTGCAGCGTTTTTAAAAGAATCTCCCTGCATGGTGGACAGCTCGTTCAGCAAGTGGTACCCCTAGGCCTTGATAAAAGACACCAAGACTAGTGATGATGGCTATCATCAGTACAAAAGCTGGTATCCCGAGGACGGTGGCTTGACTGTGAATATTTATGGTGTAGGTTTCGACAACAACAGGATAGATTCATACAGCCCTGTCCTTTCTCATATTTTCAATACTCATACTATAGTGGTGACGAGGTGATCCCTCCCCATCCCTTCCTATCACTGTGCAGTTGTCTGACGCAGTACTAGTTTATAGTTTATAAACCAGCCGCTAGAGCTGCGCCACGCGAGGTGGGAGGGGACTCGTCAGGCAACGGGAGACTCGTTTACAAGCTGAAAGATGTGACCAGATTAAGAAAGGAGAATATTTTTGAATGTATATCAATATTTATGTTTGGGCAATAAACCGTAATTCAAACGGCAATATATGTGTTTCAATCAGTGGGTCGCAAGGCTGTTTTTTTCTTAGCAACAGATCCAATATTAAAGAGGAAACTTACAGGCTCATGGAGTTAAGAATAGGGTAGTTTCTTAGTACCAGAGGAGTGAGGTAGTTTAAATATCAATATGAAGTTCTGCTACTCTGTAAAATCTAGCAGATGCATATGAAACTAAGTGAACAAGGGAAGTGACCAGGCAGAACTAGCCCTTTAGAATGACTATGAGAAGGTGGTGAGGTATGAAACGAGATGATACGTCATAATTTTAGAGGGTGTTTGACGCATACATTGCTTCCCCATACAGGAAAGGTGTCCCTCTGCCATGTGTCTCAGTTGGCAACTCAAGAATGGTCACAGAGTGTACTTCAAACAAGTGTAATGTAACTGATTTGCCCCTGAAAAGTATGTGAAAGCATTGACAATAATATCGTCTTAATTTTATAAACGTATCTTATTTCATTTAAATTATATAGTATATTACATGGCACTTAAATCACTTCTTCTTCTAAGACGGTAAAAGCCACTGATCAGTGACGTCACGCACGTGACATTAGCCAAGTCAAGTTGACAATATAATATTTTAAATAATAGCTTCCTCCTCTGGAAAGTTCGAATAGAGATTTTAAAATGTAACTTGAGTCAGTTTCCGGCTCTCGAAGCTTCTAGTGACACCGAGATGTTTTTTTCTTGTATTTTGTTTTTCTAAACACAACCTTCTCGAAGCTTCCATGAGCAATGGATATATACGAGGGATGGTGCAATGTAAGGCCAGTACTGCTCAGAACTCACTACTCACTAATCACTAGCACAGCTCCTGTCCGCGATCTCTACAATAGGCCGCGTATATAGTTCGATGACATGATCTATTTTCTCTAGAAACAAACTGAGATTTAAAAATAAAAACATATCAACATAAAAAGTGTGTATTAATTATAACTCTTTAATTGGCGCTCGATCTCGGGGCTATACCCACCAATTAACTCACAACATCAAAAAACCGTACCGATTTAATTAGTGCTCGACTACGGGGCAATTACCAGCTAATTAAACGGTGTAACTTCAATCGACGCTCAACGCGACGAACCAGAACTTCACAATTGGTGCACAACGTAGGGATCCGTAATTCTAGAACATCACAATTGGCACCCAACGTGGGGCAGTAATATTCCAGAACATTTCACAAGACAGGGAATGTTTAAGATGACCAACCCCATCTAGAACTACTCTCATGGTATTCTTCTAACATGCAAGGTTGATGGTTTCACCAAAATTCTTCTTCACTGCATGTTTCAATTTTGTTTCATATGGAAAAACAATACTTTTTAAAAGAAAAAAGAGAAAAGCGGTACACATTATCCCTGGGGGGAAGAAAGAACAAGTATATGAAAAGGTGTACATGGTTCACCTGAACAACTCATACATCTACTACCTTGTCTCCTGCTGAACTAGGTCCAAGGTCCTTCATCCTCTTTAGACTTGAAAATGGTAACTGGACACGTTCATCTCCCATTCCAGTAAGTCTGTTGGGCACAGGGGCTTTTAGAAGGCGATGAATATTGGTACCAAACCTTAAAAATGCTGCCATCTCTGATATAACTTAGAGTATTTTTCGCCATCTTGCTGGTCTTCAGTCGATTGCCTGATCCAAAGCTTTTCTGGGAGTAAACAAGGATATTTTGGCCAGAGATGTAAAAAAAAGAGGGCGAAAGAATATCGGGGGCTGGATGTATAGCAAGGTACAGAGAGAAGATAAATATTTCAGGCGCTATGGTTTGCCAGAGCCACCATGGCCGGGTGGATCCTCCTAGCTATGATAACTTGAGGGTATGTTCTATGATGTCAACGAACTGTCGAAGATTGTTTTGGAGAATTATTATCAGAAGAAGGCTTATGATGAAGTCACTTAAAGCATCGACTAAGTAATTGTTAATATTTTATTTTCGAAAGCTTCACACTGGCGAGACATTCCTCTTTAGTCTGTTGCTTGCGAAGATAAGAGGCGGAAATAGCCATAGCTGTGACTTCCTCCAGGAGTGCAGTGACATTGGACACCTCCCTTGTTTGCCTGTCTACCAGCTCTGAGTGTCAGAAACGACCCTGAGAGAAGGTAGGTGGCTTGTTAATACCTAAGAGTACCGATCTGTAGTCACAGACCATAACCTCTTTTTGTGAAAGTTTTTTTGTGGTTGTGGAGGGCAAATGAAGTGGGATAAGGATTTGTGGAGTGAAAAGCGTGTTGTGTTGTGGAGTATCTATATAGAGCCCTAGTACACTGTGATGGAAAACACAAGCGTAGTCAGGCCCTATGTGTAGGATTGTGTGTGTGAATTCTAGAAGGGCTGTAAGAGAAAGTAAACAAGATTAATTTATGCACTGGGTGAGGGATGAATAAGTGAATGTGGGTTTGCGAGATGATTGTTGGGTGGGGGATTACTGCAGTCTAGGTTTTTTGTAAAGCCTAGGTTCTCGGGGGTTATACTGTCCTAGGTTTCTTATTATCTGGTTCTCCAGCAGGAGGTTTTTTTCGTAGAAACTAGCGTCTCGTATCAGGAATATGTCCCTTAGGGTCTTGGAGCCCGTCTCCGCGTGGATGCGCGCATTGCTTGTTCTGGTGTTCACCCCAAGAATGCCGCGGAGAACCCTGTTCTGGAGTACTTGGAGCTGATTTATCAAGGTGGGTGAGGCATAGCTCCACGCCTCGCAAGCATACACGAGTACTGGGAGGACTAAGGCTCTGTATAGTAGCAGCTTTGTTTGGATGTTAAGGTGTTGGGACTTGAAGAGCGAGTAGTTCCGGATATAGATCCACGTCGCCTTTTTCTTGGTCTTCTTCACGTGGGCTTCCCAGATTAGGCGGGAGTCGATAGTGACGCCCAAGTACATGAGTTCCCTCGAGTAGGGGATAGGCTCACCCAGAACCCTGAAACGGTCTTGTGGTTGAGACCTCCTTTTTGTGATGTTGATGGCTGTAGATTTGGCGGGATTTACCTTTATCCTCCATTTCGTTAGCCAGTCGCCGAACCGGTCCAGATATCTCTGCATGTGGTTGTATGCATATTTGATGTTCTTGTGTGATGTGTAGAACAGCGTATCGTCGGCAAAAAGTCTTACCCTAACTTTCGGATCTGTAGGGACGTCGGCGACGTACACGCTGTACAAGAAGGGTGAGATTGCGGACCCCTGTGGGACTCCTGCTTTGATGTTGTGTGTTGACGATTTCTCGCCTTCCATTGTGACTCTAAAACTGCGTCCTCGTAGGAAGTTCTTTATTACATGTATGTAAGGTTTTGGGAAGTTGAAAGTTATCAACTTCCGAAGGAGGCCGGAGTGCCAAACCTTGTCAAAGGCCTTTTCTACGTCCATGAGGACCGCAAGTGTCGATTCCTTCTTGTTGAAATTCCCCGTGGTTTCTTCTACGAGGCTTGTTATAGGGTGAACCGTGGAGTGGCCACTCCGGAAACCAAACTGTGTGTCGGGGAGTACATTTTGTTGGAGAGCGAAGTGTTTCAATCTCTCAAGTAAGATCTTTTCATAGATCTTACCGAGGCTGCTGAGGAGACTGATTGGCCTTCGGTTCTGCGGGAATTTGGCGTCTTTTCCCGGTTTCGGGATGGAAATCACATCCGCCAGTTTCCAACATGCCGGAAAGTATCCCCACCTCAATGCGGCTGAGAAAATGGCCGTTAAGATGGTGATCACTACAGCGGGGGTGGCATATCATTTCATTGGAGATCCTGTCCGCTCCAGGAGCTTTCTTCTTCCTCAGCTTTTTGATTGCTTGTAGCACTTCCAGTCTGGACACCGGGGGTGGTGGCAGTTCGAAAGGGTCTTCGAAAAACTGTTTCACCTCTTCCTTGACTGTTGCCGAGAAGTCATCGTCCTGGGGTTCGGTGTTTGGTGTAAACTGGTCCTCCAGCGACTCCGCAATCGCTTCTGCCTTGTCCTTGGCTAAGTATGTCATGCCCTGTCGTCCGTGGATTGCTGGTGTTTTGATTTTTTTGGCGCCCCCTTTCAGTTATTTCGTGACCTTCCATATATCGTCCCCCCCGTTGATTGTTTCTGAGATGTACTCGTTCCAGTGGCTAATTTTGAGTTGTTTCGCTCTACGGCGAACTAGAGCCCTGAATCTGTTGTATATCGCCCGATGTCTTGGAGAGCGATATGCTTGCCAGTCACGTCTAGCTTCCCTCTTCTGGGCTATTAGTAGGTTGAGGTCTGGGTGTTCCCTCTTGAGGTGGATTATTGGCGCCTCGTACTTCGTTGTTGCTCGATGGGTTTCCAGGAGTGTCGACGTCAGGAGGGTGATAGAGTGGTCCACCTCTTCAGTAGACTCTACCTTCCAAGCTTGAGGTATATCTCTTTCTAAGGTGGCCTGGTATTTGGGCCAATCTGTAATTGGGGTATTCCTCTTAAGGAAGGAGTTTCGGTGGTTGGTTTTTAATGGTAGCTTGCAGAAAACCGGAACATGATCCGAGTCCAATTCGTTAAGGGTGTGCAACTCTTCTGGGTGCTGGTTGAGATCTGTGAGAATGACATCAAGCACGTCCGGGAGATTTCTATAGTTGGAGGGGTAGTATGTCGGTTCCTCCGGCGCCAATACTGTGTAGTTATTATGGTCCGAGTTTTCTGCCAGGATGCGGCCAGCTTGGTTTGATGTGCGGCTGTGCAATTCGTGTGCTTACAGTTTAAGTCACCCGCGGTGAAGAATTCTCTCCTTGCTGTCAGCGAGTTTAGATCCTGGGCCGAAAAAGGGACTGAAGGGCTCCTGTATACTGCGCTGAACATTATTTCCCTCCGTGGTACGGGAACTATCACTGTGGTGGTTTCTATGTCCCCCGTACCTGGTACGACAGTGTGGTAATGGTTTATGTTACTCTTGATTATTACAGCCGTCCCCCCGCCTCTTCCTGTAGGCCTATCGGTCCTGTATGTATCGTAACCTCGAAAGCTCAGGCGCTTAGTTTGCGTTAGTAGGGTCTCGCAAATGAGAGCTATATCAACTCCAAATGTTTGTAGCAGCTGTTCCAGCTCGTGCGCCTGTTGGAGGATGCCGTTTGCGTTCCAGTACATCAAGTTTAAGTAGTCGTCTTGGTGACGTGCATGGTTAGTTGTCATCGCTGTAGCATTCAGTTACGGCTTCTAACAGAATTAGGGCCTTCGTAGTCTTGTCCGGGGCATTCCTCAGCCTACTGGTGAATTTTTTGAGGTGTGCAAGTAGTCCAGTGAAATTTATTTCTTTGAGAATTTGGAAGAGGGTCCTTAGGTCTGAAGTGTCGTTTGGATTTGTGTCGGTTTTGGTGGGCTCTTTGGGGAGGTTTGCTACGGTTGCCGCGTATGTCCTCTGCTTGACCGCGGGAGAGTGCGTTGTGGTTGCTTCTGTGGTTGTCCTAAGTCTCTGTGATATCAGACTAGGTGGAGCAGTTACCACCGCTGGTTTTTGCCCCCCTTGTGGAGTGTCTGATATCTGCTTGTCACGTTTTTCTATCTCTCTAAGATGAGCGGGACAGTTCTTGTAATTTGCCGCATGCTCCGCTTTACAGTTGACGCAGCGTGCCGGGGTAGTCCTGTCCTTCTTCGTGCAATCGGTGGTCAGGTGCTCCCCGAGGCACTTGACGCATCTAGGCGATTGTGCACAATAGTTTTTAGAGTGTCCGAACCGCTGGCAGCGGTGACACTGGAGTATGATGTTTGGGGAATTTCGGTATTCCTCTATCTTTATAATCGTGTGATTAATGGCCCTGACTTTGTATATGTCTGTTGTTGACTGTGATTTCACCAGGGTGACCACAAATATGGGGAGTGGCCTCGGTTCCACTGATTGTGGGGTGGTTTTTGCATAGAGTTGCCTCACATTCGTGGGCTTAAACCCCATTTCGACTAGCTCAGAGGTTATAGCCTCGCAGGGCATGGTGGAGTGAAGGCCCTTTATTACAACCTTGTATGGTCTATCTCTCTGGAGCATGTACGTAAAGTGCTCGAGGTTCGCTTCCCTCAAGAGTTTTTGGAGTGTATTGTAGTCCCCCAGGAAGCTCGTATTTATTTTTATTCCCTGCGCCGTGCAGTAGAGTTTGAATTCGGCCTTCATGTTTGACTTGAGAAGTTTGATGACGTTGTTATATTCCGCCGAGTTCGGAACTATTATCGGCGGAGTCTTAACCTTTTTTGTCTTTTGTGTGTCGTCTTGATTAGTGGGGTCTTCCGGCTCCATAGCGGTGATCTGTTGGGCTGTGGTGTCCTGCTCATTTGCTATTGGAGTGAATTTGTTAGTCACTTTTATTGTCTTTGGTGCCGGGAGGTCAACTCCTTGTTTGATCATGTATTTACGTTTCAGCGTAGAGACTGGTTCAAAGGTTAGCGATTTTTTTTGTTGGTTACCTTTATCATTCTCTGAGTGGCCAGGTTGTTGGGAGTCTATTGTGCCTGGTCTCCTGGGTTGAGCGTCAGTGCTCCCATCTTGGGACACCTCTGACATGGTGTCGTCGTCCTCCTCCTCGGTCACGTCTACTTCGGATTCTGAAGACATTTTGCGAATTTGGTTGATAATATATGAACTTTCACGCGCCTTAAGCGTCCGACCAGCCGGCACACCGTTCACTAGCCGTTCGCCGCACACGCGAAAATTATAATAGGTTTTTAGCCCTAAATGGGCCGAAGATTTTAACACTTATTTTCAATGAAGTTTATGAAAAATCAAACGGTATAAGCACAATGTCGGGCTTAGAGCCCTGTAGCACTGGGCGAAACACTTACCTAATACACTCGCTGGGGCCTTGAAGAGGCCATCGCAGCGCTTTTGAGGCGGTTCGATAATCCCTGTTGGCGCGATCCCTGCTTAAGCTCTAAGGGGGCCAAATTGATCCTCGTACAGTGAAGTCAACCTTCTAACTGCCTCGTCGTCTCGTCTCGTCTTGTGCAGTGACAGCTCTCTTGTTTGCCTGACTACCAGCTCTGAGTGTCAGAAGCGACCCTCAGAGAAGGTAGGTGGCTTGTTAATACCTAAGAGTACCGATCTGTAGGCACAGACCATGACCTCTTTTTGTGAAAGTATTTATTGATAGTGGGAAGCAAATGGAGTGGGGGGTAGGGAGTTGTGAATTAGAGAGCGTGTTGTGTTGATAAGTATCTATATAGAGCCCTAGTACACTGTGATGGAGAACACAAGCGTAGTCAGGCCCTATGTGTAGGATTGTGTATGTAAGTTCTAGAAGGGCTGTAAAAGAATGTGAACAAGATTAATGTATGCACTGAATGAAGGATGAATAAGTGATTGTGAATTTGTGAAGATGATCTTTGGGTGGGGTTCTAGTCCAGTCTCGGCTTTTTGTATAGCCTGGGCTCGTGGGGGTCGTACTGCCCTAGGCTTCTGATTATAGGGTTCTCCTCCAGCAGGAGGTTCTTTTTGTAGAAGCTCGCGTCCCTTTTCAAGAATATGTCTCTTAGAGTAGTGGTGCCCGTCTCTGCGTGGATGCGCGCAATGTTAGTTCTTGTATTGACTCCAAGAATTCCTCGGAGAACCCTATTCTGGACCACTTGGAGCTGGTTCAGCACGGTGGGAGAGGCGTAGCTCCACGCCTCGCAAGCGTATACAAGTATGGGAAGTACTAGAGCTCTGTATAGCATCAGTTTCGTCTTAATGTTGAGGTGATGGCTCTTGAAGAGCGAGTAGTTACGGATGAAAATCCCAAATGCCTTTTTTTTGGTGGATTCCACATGGGCTTTCCAAGTTAGGCGGGAATCGATCGTGACGCCGAGGTATCTGAGCTCTTTCGAGTAGGGGATAGCTTCGCCCAAAACTCTGAAGTTGTGTTGTGGCTGGGCCCTCCTTTTGGTTATGTCTATGGCCGTGGATTTGGTTGGGTTCACCTTGATTCGCCACTTCTCTAGCCAGTCGCTGAACTTGTCCAGGTACCTCTGCATATGGTTGTAAGCATACCGAATGTTTTTGTGCGCAGTGAAGAAAAGGGTGTCGTCCGCGAAGAGTCTTACCCTAACCTTAGGGTCTGTCGGGACGTCGGCTACGTACACACTGTACAGGAATGGGGACAGAGCGGACCCTTGTGGCACTCCCGCTTTGATGTTGTGACGGGATGATCTCTTGCCTTCCATTTTTACCGCAAAACAGCGGCCTCGGAGGAAGTCCCTTATTGTGTGGATATATGATCTTGGGAAGTTGAAGGAGATCATCTTCCGTAGGAGGCCGGTGTGCCAGACCTTGTCAAACGCCTTCTCCACGTCCATGAGGACCGCAAGTGTATATTGTTTCCTGTTGAAGTTCTCTGTTGTTTCTTCCACGAGGCTGGTGATGGGGTGAACCGTGGAGTGATGGCTCCGGAAACCAAACTGTGAAGGGGGGAGTACGCGTTGTTGGTGAGCGAAGAGTTTAAGCCTCTCGAGTATGATCTTCTCGTATAACTTCCCGAGGCTGCTAAGCAGGCTGATTGGCCTCCGGTTTTGTGCGAACTTGGGGTCCTTTCTCGGTTTCGGAATGGAGATAACGTCCGCTACTTTCCAACATGTTGGAAAGTAGCCCCACCCCAATGCTGCGGAGAAAATGGCCGTCAAGATGGTGATGACTATAGCGGGGGCTTGGCAGATCATCTCGTTCGAGATCTTGTCTGCTCCCGGGGATTTCCTCTTTTTCAGTTTTCGTATGTTCTCTTCAACCTCAGGTCTGGATACTGGAGGTGGTAGTTCTTCGATCGGTTCCTCAAAGAATATATTCACCGCTTCTCTGGTCAGTGTTGAAAATTCCTCGTCTTGAGGCTCGAGGTTTGCCGTGAATTGGTCCTGCAGAGACTCCGCTATTGCTTCGGCTTTTTCCTCAGCTGTGTACTTCATCCCCTGTCTTCCGTGGATGACCGATGTTTTGGGTCTTTGGGAGCAGCCTTTAAGCCGTTTGGTGATAGACCATACGTTGTCCCTCCGTTGACAGTCTCTGAGACAAACTCGTTCCATTGTATAAGCTTTAGTTGTTTGGCCCTGCGGCGAACTTGAGCCCTCAGTCTGTTGTAGGCTTCCCTATGCCTCGGGGAGCGGGAAGTCTGCCATTCGTGCCTTGCCTCTCTCTTCTGTGCTATTAACAGATTCAGGTCTGGGTGATCTCTCTTTACATTGATCAATGGAGCTTCATAGACGGTTGACTTTCGATGGGCCTCAAGGAGTGTTGCGGTAAGAAGCGCGATTGAGTGATCCACCTCTTCGATGGTTCTTACCTCCCACTCAACCGGTAATGCTCTTGCCAGTGTGGCACTGTATTTAAGCCAGTCGGTAATAGGGATATTCCTTTTGAGGAAGGAAGTTCGGATGTTGGTGTTAATAAGCAACTTACAAAAGACCGGGAGATGGTCGGAGTCAAGTTCGTTCAGAGTGTGTAGTTCGTCGGGGTGTTGATTTAGGTCAGTGAGTATTATGTCTAGAACATCGGGGCGGTGCCTATAGTTTGAGGGTAGAAAGTAGGTTCCTCAGTTGCCAGGACCCTGTAGTTATTGTGTGTAGCGTGTTGTGTTAGTGCTCGGCCTGCTTGGTTTGCTGAGCGGCTGTTCCATAGGGTATGTTTGGAATTTAAATCACCGGCGGTAAAGAAATTAGTCTTTGCCGTCAGGGCGTTCAGGTCTTCTTCAGTGAAAGGTACTGTGGGGCTTCTGTAAACGGCCGTAAACAATATCTCTCCCAGTGGGGAAGGGACTACCACCGAGGTTGACTCCATGTTAACTATACCCTGTATGGTTGTGGGGTAGTGGTTTAGATTTTTTTTTATCAGCACGGCGGTCCCTCCTCCCCTTCCGGTAGGCCTGTCTGTCCTGTGGATGTCGTAACCGTAGAAACTCAGTCGTTTGGATGGTATCAAATGTGTCTCACAGATGAGGGCAATATCGACTCCGTAGGTTTGGAGGAGCTGTTCCAACTCATGTGCCTGTTGTAATATGCCGTTGGCATTCCAATACATAATGTTTAGGAAGTCTTGTGGCTGAGTTTGGTTAATCATCATTGCAGTAGAAATCAGTAACAGCCTCCAGGAGAGTTAGAGCCTTGGTGGTTTTGTCTGGAGCAGAATTTACCCTTGTCATGTAGAGTTTAAGATGTGTAAGCAGGCCAGAAAGATTGATTTCCTTGAATATCTGGAAGAGGCCTTTTAGGTCGGAGGTTTCTTTGTGGTTGGCTTCGGTCTCGTTTGGTTTTATGGGCAGGTTTACTACTGCTGCAGCATAAGTCATCCGCTTTGCCGCGGGAGTGTGCGTTGGCGTTGGTCTGGTGAGTGTTCTGAGTATCCGTGTGGCCTGACTCGGTGGAGTCGGTATCGCCACTGGCTTCTGCCCCCCTTGTGTAGGCTTTGGTCGCTGTTTGTCGCGTTTCTCGATTTCTCTCACCAGAGCGGGACAGTCTCTGAAATTAGCCGCGTGTTCGCCTTTACAATTGACGCAACGTGCCGGCGTAGTTTTGTCTTTCTTAGCGTATTGTATGGTCAGGTGCTCCCCGAGACACTTGACACACCGGGGTGTTTGCGAGCAATAGTTTTTTGAGTGGCCGAACCGTTGGCAGCGGTGGCACTGGAGTACTATGTTCGCAGACCTTTGATACTCTTCTACTTTCACAACCGTGTGATTTATGGCCTTGACGCTGTAGATTTCAGCTACTGCCTGTACTTTCGCCAGAGTACATACAAATATGGGGAGTGGTCTCGGTGTTGTTGATTGTGGGGTGGCTTTGGTATACAATTGCCTCACGTTAATAGGCTGGAATCCCATTTCAGTTAGTTCTGTAGTTATAGACTCGCACGGCATAGTAGAGTGGAGGCCCTTTATCACCACCTTGAAAGGTCTGTCCCTTTGCATCATGTAGGTGAAGTGCTCAAGGTTAGTTTCCTTAAGGAGCTTCTGTAGTGCTGTGTAGTCTTTCAGGGAGCTAGTGATTACCTTGATTCCCTGCGTCATGCAGTGCAGTTTGTAATCGTCTTTCATATGGGTCTTTAACAGTTTGGTTATGTTGTTATATTCCGCTGTATTGGGAATAACTATAGGTGGAGTTTTAACCTTTTTTGCTGTTGTAGTATCATCATTGTGTGTGGCGT
Source organism: Timema cristinae (assembly GCA_039000515.1). Lineage (NCBI taxonomy): Eukaryota > Metazoa > Arthropoda > Insecta > Phasmatodea > Timematidae > Timema > Timema cristinae. The sequence goes on from JBCFYV010011135.1 coordinate 11,493,482, forward strand.
CTTCCGTCTCCTTAGCGGAGCTCTGATGGTCTGTTGTGTGATGTCCACTAGCTAGTGGATCGAATTTGTTTGTTACCTTGATGGTTTTGGAGACCGGGAGGTCCACTCCTGGCTTGGCCTGGTGTTTTCGTTTTAGCGTTGAGACTGGTTCGAAGTTTAATAGTGGTTTGTGCTGGTTCCCTTTTGTGTCCTTTAAGTTTCCAGCGTGTTGGGAGTCTGTGGTAATTACGTCCGTGATCTGTGGTTCCATGTTCTGGTCCTGGGACTCCTGGACATGGAGTCGTCGTCCTCCTCCTCGGTAACTTCTACGTCAGATTCTGAAGACATTTTTCACTTTTTGGTGGATATGTTTTCACTCTCGCGCGTTTATGGTCCCGACCAGCCGGCTAACCGACACTAGCCTTCGCCGAACACGCAAAAAAAAAAGTTTTAGTGTATTTGGCCCTGAAATGGGCCGAAAGATTTCTCGCTAAATTTCACTCAAGTTTGTGAATATTCAAACGGTTTTTGAAATCACTAGCGGGTTAAAAACCCCGTTGCACCGGGCAGGAAACACATCCCAAAGCCTTAAAAAGGCCCCCGATAGGCTTAGATTGCAGCTCGATGACACCAAGAGTGAAGTCAACCTTCCCAACTCAAGTGATAATCGAGTGTCCCAGTCTAGCTTTTTCAGGCGAAGTCAACCTTCTAGCCTTCCAAAGTGTGTGAAAGTCTTTTTCCGGCGAAGTCAACCTTCTAGCCTTCCAAAGTGTGTGAATGTCTTTTTCCGGCGAAGTCAACCTTCTAGCCTTCCAAAGTGTCTGAATCGTGGTCCTCGTCGATATATGTCGTCTCGTCCCGTTCGTCACGTGAAATCCGTCCGTGCTAGCTGAAGGGTGCGTACATGTCTCGTCCGTCTCGTGTCGTGTCGTGGTCTCGTCTCGTGTTGTGCAGTGACATTGGATGCTCCAAGACATATGAAGTAGCAGTAGGCTCATGGATGGGGTCACGATGCTATTGGCTGTGGACTTGAGGCAGACGTCACCAGTAGTGCCAATTGGAACTGTGGTTGAAGAAGGCGTGTTATTTGTGGCCAAAAATCAAAGTACTGTTTATTAAAAAAAAAATATGCGAGTTTATTGAGGGGCCATTTGAAGGCAGAAGAGTTTTTCGAGATACTTTCAAAAATGTTTATTTGTTAATTTTTAGTAGTTTACAAATTCACAATGGTGGGCTGTTGTCTAACGCTGAATTAAGACCTATAAAGGTTGTCTTCGATTTTATGCCTAAGAAAGAGTTAACAAGAAATTAAGGCCCTTAGCACTCATGTCTCAGGTCTCAATAATACATATTTAATTAATAGCTAAGGATTATATGAATTCTTAAACAATATTGATAGTGTCTCACAAATCCTACATAATACAAACATATCTAGATATGCAATTATGTTTGACCTTCACATTGTTTGAGCACATCTATATACCACTCCTGATATGTGAACACTTTATTAGTTGATAGTAAAGCCCCTGATAAGTGAAACCACGCTTAAGAGTTGTTCCACAATGACCATTATATCAGCACACTCACACAGCAACCGTTATCTATGACAGTGGTTTTCCAACTTTTACAGAGTTTAGCTCATATTTATCTCTTTGAGATCATCGCAACCCTTTTATAACCTACATGCGTTCATATTCTAATATTTAAACTATTAATTTCTCTGAACATTACCCCCGTACAGAATATCCGTATTTAACTTCGCTTATGATATAGGTATAATCAATATGAAATGTAACTTTATTTGCAAGAAGTGAGAAAGGGGGAACACTTTATGAAAAATCACACCCAGGTAAGAGTTTGAATCCTGATCCCAACACTAACATTTCATACTAGCGTGACGTTAAGACCACGTGCTTGATTTAATGATTATAAAATAATGATCATAGATTAGTGTGACTGAGATGTCTCAAAAGAGATCCATTGGGTATTTTGGAGGTTATGATTGCAAAACCACTCGCGGTAAACAAGAGACTTCTACTCTAAGACGACCTCGGGGGTCTTGGGGTAAAGTGCTCGTCTCAGGAACCAATTTCCCTGGGTTCAAACCCATTCGTGATCAACGAATATTTTTTAGCGATAAAAATCCGTAGCACAACTTTCTTCGGAGAAGAAACAAACCATATAGTAAAGCCTACCAAGAAGGGAGATAAAAATGTTATACCAGTAGCGGCTGAAAAACAAATTCCAGGAGGGGGGAATACATCCCCCCCCCCATACGCGTGCACCTATAAAACCTTCTGTGGGCACTGGGATAAAAATTGTGAATATACTAAAAATATTTAAATTGTAAGGAACAGAGTTTTGTTTCATCTTTAACGCAACATCTAAATTTACAAACATAAATATAATACATTCAAATTAAAAAATAAAATGTAATTTATTCATATCAATATAAATAATTTGTTAACATAAATACGACTAAAAAATTTGGAATTTTATTACATTATTTGATAATCCCTATCTTATTAATAGTAGACATTATACAATGAGCCAATAAGCTTAAGTACTTTTCTTTTAGGAAGGAGGTCCAAGGAAAGTAAATATATATGGAGAAATTGTTGTTATTTTAGTGAGGTAAAATAAACATATTTGAAATGATTAACTATACAACAATTTTATAATTTGAACTCATTTCACAGCATTACATAAAACACTTACTATTTAAATAGAAACTGAAGGCATCTTTGGTCATTACCAAATTCATTTATTACTGTTTCTACAAAAGCAGTTTTTTTTAAATAAAAAAATGTGTGTGGCAAACAAGTAGATTAGAAAACGTTAACAATATTTTCTTGAAAAGAAAATATTGAATAAATTAAATCAAATTAGAAATTTTAGGGGAGAGGGGCAAGTACCCTTCCTTGCTCTTTTCTGCAGGCAACCGTAGGTTATAAAAGACAAACCAGCAACACTTAAAGCCCAAAACCACCGACTTTCCACATTTTATAACTACCCTACAGTACAAATAATTTAATATAGTCTTAAATTAATCAAAAGCGAATAAAATTTCTCAAAGATTATTAGAGCATTCCATAAGTATCCTTTAAAATGTATAACCTTAGCAAATACTAGTTAATGAATGCTCATTTTAAGAGCACTGCCTACTTGAAGGGACATATCTTCCAACTGTGGTAATTTTTTTAAAATGAAAATTGGATTTCTTAAGATTAAAAGCCATTAAAACAATACTAAATTATGTTGAAATGTTTTTTTAAAACCATGTTAAGATACCTTTATATAAGACCTAGATATGTTTCTAAAAATAAAAGTAGATCAAATAACCCACGACATTTTGCATCAAACGTAGAAGAAAAAAGTAGTTTCCAAACTTTTTTAAATAAAATATAGTGATATTAATTTTATAGAGACAAGTTAAGGATGTTGCCTACGTGTGACGTCACGGCCAATCAAGAAAGGAATTCCCTTGCTAACTAACTTAGGTTTTATTCAGCGAGTTATATAGATGTGACGTTTAAACCAAAACGAAAAATTCTTAAATATTTCTTAAAATAGTCCTACATTGTCACAAAATTTTTTTTATTTTTTCCTTAAAGTTTTTTTGTAAAGTATTTCTGATAAATCATCTTCAACTAAGGCTATTTGTGTTAATCACGAAATGGATTATAGAAATTTTCCCGCCAGGATGTAGATTAAAAGTCTCTTATGTAGCATATGTCTATCTAGAATAAGAAACAAGAAAAGGACAATTTAATAAGTCAAGGCAATGTTTTCAAGGCACAAATAGTAAAGTGATTGTTTAAGCTCGTCAGAGGAAGAGGGGAAATGTTATCAGTAATCAAACAGAAAGCCTCGCAGGGTGAAATACTCATTCTTTCTATTTCTTAAGTTGGTACCTAAGTGCTATATTACTTAGACTGCATATATTCTTCAAGTTAAGATGCAACCCGCTTAACCAAATACTTTGAAATCGTTAAATAGGAAACGTCATAAATGATCTCACACCCTTCCCCGACTCAATTTTGTTGCGAAACTTAATTTGAAATAAAAAGCCACTTCGTATCTCCACGGGATTTCTAAACGTCTGCATTGCGTCTAGACGCTCTGGTTGGCGATCCAATTAAAGGGAAAAGCGTCAAATATTTATCTGATAAAAGAATGTGAAACTACATTAGGGATTAACACCATTCCCTGGCCAATTAAATTCGAGTCCTCGTAGATCTAGCTAATAGCTCAAGAGCAAACCCATATCGGTGGACAGACCAACTAAACGTCAAGATCAACTATTCTGGTATCACGATGATGGGGGTATCAGGTTTTTATATTGGATGGATGTATAGAGGATGTCTCCTTTAAGGCGATTGGCCCTTTTAATGTGGCAGGGAAATGCAGAGCCACGGGAACAAACGTTTATCTTCAAGAATTTTTATTGTTTTGCAATTTTAATTTCGGTTAAGATTTGTTCAATAATAGAAGAATGTTTATTATGTTATACTTTTTATATACACAACTATTTAATTTTAACAATGATCCCAAATATTAATAATTTTAAAATTTTTCAATAGAAAACTGCTGGCTGCATAGTAAAAAATAAGAAAATGTAACACCTAATAAATATCGATACATTGTCTTAGGAGAGGTGTTGAAAAATATTACTAAAAAGATGTCACTAGTTCTCGAGAAAACTGATATTTCCAAACGTATGATTTCTCCAAAAGACCTGTCGAGTAACTAGCGCCATCTACGATTCACATGAACCATCTGCTCTTGTTGGTGAGTAAGGATACTTTGGTCGTTTGTGGAGCCACGACACGCCTTTCACACTCCCGCCGACCATCCCACAAAATAGGTTTTAGACTTGCACTCGACAGGGCCAAGGGCCTTAAGGTCGAGAGCTTAGGAGGCGCGAGAAAAGCTCATGGTTTTCACAGTTTTCCTAGCAAAACATTTTGTTTGCAGGAATAAATACGGTAATCATTTCTTTATTAGAAACAAAGTGTATAGTTTTCTTCACATGGTGACCTCAACATTAGTTGAATATCTGTCAAGGGTGTCCTGAAATTTAATGACAACTTGTTATCTTCGTTTAAAAAGTTTCTCCACCAATAGTTCTATGCTCATGATAGATATTCAACAACTGTTGAGATTACCATATGTAAAAATATAAACTCTTTGTTTATAATTGAGCAATATTTGATTTATTTTGGCCAAATATTTTAAAATATAAATAGTGTATAAACTTTTCTTGACTCCCACCTTAATAAATGATCTTTCACGCTCTCTCCACGAAATTTCGGGTGCGATTCTTCTAAATTATTTCCTTTCTCTGACAAAATCCATTAGTTTAGTCAAATGGTACCAGTTTGGGATATACTTATACTTAACACCACGACTTACTACCCGTTCGGGTTATACGCTTAAGTACTAATTACGCTACTGTGTTAGGAATTGGGAAGGTTGAATATAGAGGATGTGAACACTCATTTTCTTGGAGGAAGAATGGAAAACCATTTAGGGAAAACCACCCCAGTTCACCTGAATGATATTCGAACCTTGATCTCCCCGTTCTTGGTAGTCTAGCTCAAAATGAAACTAGCACGTTAATTAACTACGTCACTAAGGTGGGTGTTTGGGGTATACACATAGATTAATTAGGTTAATTAATATGGATGAGGAAGGTTGAATTTTTAAATGAAATGTAAACAAATTTAAGTAGATTGAGAGTGGGAAACCATTTAAGAAGAACAACACTCAATCAATCCAACCAGGATTCGAATCCCAATCTTTCCGTCGTCCCTGATAGTCCAATCCCATATGAGATTATCACGTAAGACCATGTGACCAAATACGCGGTTTGAGTGCGTATATTCTGACTGGGTTGTGAGATGGGGTGGTACGCCACACAATGAATACTTTCTTGCTCCTTTGCCTAAAAATGAAGACATTTACTCAAAGCTCGTATGACATTTGAAACGAAATAATAGGCATTTTTGAAGACACATTTTGAGGGGGGGGGGGGGGGAAATTAACATTTCTGTTCACCAAAGAGCATAACAACCAATTTCCCGGAAGTTAATTTAAAACATATTTTGGTCAATAGCTCAGAAACTGTGTTTTATAGATATATTTTGAAATGGATGTAACTCAACTCATCCACTGTTATTGTTCTACGGAAGAAGGTAAACACATCAACTGGTATACCCTCTGACGCATCAACTCATCCACTCAACTCATTCAGTGCAAAAGCGTACTGAATAACCAAACCTGACCTAACCTAACTACTTGATTTTAATAAAATGCATGGAAAATAATTGAATGTAATATTTAAAATTTTGACGACCAACTGTGTTGTGAAATTTTACTACTTGATTTTGTTGTGTGGGGAGAGGTTTTTTTTATGATATACAGTATGTACTTAGAACGCTTTTGCACCGAACAATCCAAGTTTGGGCGGACGAGTTGATGTGTTTACCTTCTTCCATAGAACAATAACAGTGGGCGAGTTGAGTTTCGCCCATTGAAATAGATTATTATTATTATTATGATTATTATATTATTATTATTATTATTATTAATATTACTATCACCACGTCTCGGGTTGTACGCACTTAGTCTAATGTGTAATGGTAGGGTGATTGGGAGATGAAATGGAGGACATATAGTTTAACGGTTAAACGTGAAATCCGAACCACGGTGGAGGCCTTGCCATTCCCTACATTCACAAGTTGTGATTAATACACGTCTTGTCAGAGGTAGAGGAAGGGTTTGGTAATCAGATAAATATGTGCCAGGACCGAGGATTGAATCCCGGATCCTAGCAAAGAAGTCCGACACCTTACCTCTAAATCACGAGGTCACCCAATGGATTAGAGTTTCTATCTTTAATAATACAGTATAACATCGCTAATCCGAACAGATTGTGGCCGGAGTTTCTTCGGATTAGTGAAACATCGGATTAAGCGGGAGAATACAGAAGAGTCAGTCAGGGATTGTGTATTTTCACAAATCTTAAATTACAGTTGAATTAGTTTTAAATAATTTACATTAATTCACAGTAAAAACCCACACTGTGTTGATTACAACACTTGTATCATCACTTGTTTCTTACCATTTGCTTTTAACTTTTAGTTTGCTATCAATAAACTGTATTTAATTTACTTTATTTTTTCCCTAAGTTTTCCAAGAATTGTGTTCGGATTATCAAGAATTTCGGACTACTGGGGTTTGGTCTAATGGAGTTTTATTGTACTTCAAATTAGCAATGATAAGTTATTTTGTATTCCGAATATTTGCGGAGATCAAATGATGATCAAAATTGTAAATATACGCGTCTGTAAATTACCCTTAAAGTCATTTTAATGGGAAAATGAGAGTGTATTTTTTTTTAGATAAAGTAAGTTAAACAGTGCCTAGATACAAACTTCGGTCAAGTATTTTATTTTGAATTTGAAAAACAATAAATATATATATTTTTGTATCTTTACACACACATGTAAACTACCGTTAATTTTAGGATTCCATAGATAATTAACAAAAACCCTTTGAGGAACCTTATAAAAACCCTAGATAATTAGTCTTAGACCGGTAAAATTGTTTAGGCTCTGGCCCCATTGATAAACAAGTAGACAGACAGACGACATTGCAAATTACACTTTTTCAGGATAAAGGGGTAATGCAATCATCGACATTCATCAAAATCTTGAACTCGATGTTTTTAGACGATCACAATACTTTTTATACTAGACTAGATAGCTGTTGCCCGCGGCTTTGCTCACGTGGAAGTTGATTATATACAAATACGAAAATAGACATATGTATGTACAGATTAATTTAAAATATTACGTTACGTTGATGACCATAACTTGACCTCAGATCAAAAATAATGCAAGTCCAATACAAACTTTCACCCCCTTTTTTTTATCCCTTATTAAATTAAATTTCCAAAATTCCTGAAACACGTATTTATTTGTTTTACGTCAATAACCGAAATACAAAATTTTGTTTATGTAACTTTCAAAATGGCGGACTTTCATACCTATTATAATACATATTATCATCCCTATTTTGACCCTTTTTGGATGGAATTTTCTAAAATCCTTTCTTAGTGGGTGCTTACATAACAAAATGAATATACAGTCCGAATTTAATGCTTGTAGCCTTGATAGTTTGCGCTCGGCGATGATGAAACAGTCAGTCAGTCAGTCAGGACATGTTATTTTATAAGTATAGAAGAGTGCCGGAAAGTAAGAGCCAAATTCAAGCAGATACCTATTAGAACTTTTAAAACTAAACGACGGAATGTGGGTGCTGTGAAATAGGTTTCAAACATTGAGGCTAAAAAGAAATTGCTTCTTTTCCCTAAAACCGATTTTGGTGGTGTTGATATTGTATTACATCGTTAAATTGAACGTTCATCAAATTCCAAACCATAGTATATAAACACGATACTAGAATGTGAGATGACGTATTTCCATAGCATACGTTGACCACAGCTTTCAGAAATTATAAACAGTAGAGGAAGTGATGGATTGGTCTTGCGTTCAATAGAAGGTTTTGTAGCTGGGGTGAAAGGGGGAGGGAGGGGTAAGGTCTGTTGAACATTGGTATCGACCAAATCCGGGGAGGACTTTTCTATAGTTTGAGAGATAAGGTTTTCCTATTATTGGTGACGTCATTAAAGTCCAGCAAGTTGGAATCCACGCAGGGGTTTTCAGTTTCCATCATGGGTTCTTATCATGGAACAGTATACACATTCATGGAGATGCAATAATGGCGTCCTGTAATTACTTTCACGCGTCAATCAACTTAATTAGGTCAATGTACACATTTATTAAATTATATGTTTCTCTTAAAGGATGTACTGTAGGCCTACACTCCATTTCTCTTCAAAGTAGAGATTTAGAAAAAGTATAGTTCCTTTAAAAAAATTATATTTATATTTTTACAACGATACCAATAATATTCTTTATTCTTTTTTTCATATACTTTCACTAATGTGAATACTTACATCTTTGTTAAGGATTGGTTTCGAAAGAAAGGATCATTTGTTTATCGTTATGTGTAAGTCTTAATAATTTAATATATATTAAACACAGATTTTGAAAACGTCATTAAAAGTGTATGATATTTCATTCTGATATAAACAAGAAATATAACGAAGACCAGTTACAATACTATAATATTTTTAGTATAGGTTTAATATACTATTCTAAGCTCTTACGCAACCCTTACCTCCTTTATTGTAAAACTCAGTGCATAATTATGTAATGTAAACATTGGTATATAAACACTTTAGTGTTATTAATCATATCAGTTGGCAGACAAATGCATCGTGTGTTGAATGATCTCATCGCTTAGTCAGCCTTATATTCATGCATAACTCGTAACAAATAACGAATAGTGCATAAGACATATTGCGCAAGGAGTTGAAATACATTATTTTAGTTATTATATTCATACTAGATATATAGTGAATAGCGTAGAATTCATAAAGTCTACGTTATGCTTGGAGTGTAGTATAAGACACTCATTCAGCTTGTGACGTATCAGCAAATAAGAATGTGTGGAGATAATACATACAAATAAATGCCAGTATACAAACAGACGAAAATAATTAGCAAAATGTAATTTACCTTCATATTTGAAATGTCTTGTGGTAGTCGTATTTATTTGTTACTCTCAAACCTTCATTGTTTTAGCATCAATTACTATGATTAAAATTTTAGTAGAAATATTACATTTTCACTTTGTTATTGAAAACTGGTCTACAATAATATGAATAATAATAATAATAATCAAATCAGAGCCAAATAATAATCAATTTTGAATATTACAAAAGAAAAACTTAAATTTATTTGGATTCAAGTTTCAAAGATACATTAACTGTTTATTTGTTAAACTGTTTGATGAGCGTTGTTTTTTTATGAACCCTCTATTGAAATATTTCGGGTGACAATATCTAAAATTGAAATGAGGTTAGGCAATTCTATGCGGATAAGATACAATCGATTTAATTAAGACGATATGTACTAAGTTTCTTTATAAACCATTGTATTTTCTTATGGAATTTGCTCTATGTGCGCTATAAACTATTTACTATTAACTATGCATGAATATTAACCCAGCTTTAGTCTCACGCAAGAATGGTGTTACTATCCCCCTCCCCCCTTAACAGAGGAACTGGTTCATATTTAATTGGTCTAATAACAGCAAAGGGGAAGCAAACTCCTTTCGGGTGTTAAATAATGAAGCTCTGAATCTCTTGTTCCCTATCGTTCTTGTATTATTGGATAATAAAATCAATCCACTTTAAGCGTTTTCGTGTAGCGCGATTATTATATCAGAACCAATACTCGTGTAACGCGATTATTATATCAGAACCAATACTCATGTAACGTGATTATTATATCAGAACCAATACTCGTGTAACGCGATTATTATATCAGAACCAATACTCGTGTAACGTGATTATTATATCAGAACCAATACTCGTGTAACGCGATTATTATATCAGAACCAATACTCGTGTAACGTGATTATTATATCAGAACCAATACTCGTGTAGCGCGATTATTATATCAGAACCAATACTCGTGTAACGCGATTATTATATCAGAACCAATACTCGTGTAACGTGATTATTATATCAGAACCAATACTCGTGTAACGCGATTATTATATCAGAACCAATACTCGTGTAACGCGATTATTGTATCAGAACCAATACTCGTGTAACGTGATTATTATATCAGAACCAATACTCGTGTAACGCGATTATGTATCAGAACTAATACTCGTGTAACGCGATTATTATATCAGAACCAATACTCGTGTAACGCGATTATTATATCAGAACCAATACTCGTGTAACGCGATTATTATATCAGAACCAATACTCGTGTAACGTGATTATTATATCAGAACCAATACTGTGTAACGCGATTATTATATCAGAACCAATACTGTGTAACGTGATTATTATATCAGAACCAATACTCGTGTAACGCGATTATTATATCAGAACCAATACTCGTGTAACGCGATTATTATATCAGAACCAATACTCGTGTAGCGCGATTATTATATCAGAACCAATACTCGTGTAATACGTATTGCATTTTCCTGGTATTTTTTTAATCTCAAAATGTTATCCCCTATGAAAGAACATGATTATATTCACCCCACAATAGAAACGTTCCTGCGCCACTGTTGGCACCTTTTAGTAGGCAATACACTTGTTTTGAGCTGGGCTGACGGTGTGAGTACGAGTGACTAAGACAGTTTGGACTCAGTGCGCAGCGCCGTGACTAGTAAGTCATGGGTGAGTGTTGGTCCGTTTCAAATAAGTGCCGTATTCGGGCTGTGAGGATGGACCCTTGCTGAAAGAGCCAAGCAAGGCTTACACATTTATAGTAACCGAATTGATATGTTTGTTGATCACATTCTACTGACACTGAAGCTGACTTATTTTTAATCATATAGACTGCCATCACATTTTGAAATTGTACTATACATACAAATACTATCAAATAAACAACAAACGCCTAAGTGTTACTCGCTATAACTAAGTTCCACTTACTTCCTTTCCTCTCCAAAACGACGGCTCGATAGGTTGCCCAAGATAAGGCTGAACACCTTTGGGGTAGTGACAATGGATATATGTAGTTAGACCTTTGTTTCGGAAGTGACAAGGAATAAATCATATTTAATCATATTGTGTTAGGATCTCCATGGTTGATTGATGTGTTCATGGATAAGCTAATTAGGTGGGTTGTGAAGACGCGGTTGGTGTATAAATTGGCAATGTGAATATGAGAGTGCTGTTATGTGATGATGCTGTATTAATGTCTGAGAATTAAAGTGACTTGCAGAATGCATTAAATAATTTGTCTTGGGTGTAAAGGCAGAAAAAATCTTTGTATAAATGTCTTCAAACCTAAGGTGATATTTTTTTGATAATTAAACATCAGGGAATTATTGTCAACCTAGCATGAACGGGAAAACTGTTAGAACAAGTGAATAAATTTGTGTATCTGGGCAGAATGTTTAAAAATGGTACAATAGCTGGTTAAATCGACAGATGAGTGAATGAATCTCGGAGAGTAGTTGAATATATATGCACTAGTGTAAGGAATGGAGTAATATCAAAAGAGTCAAAGATGGCATTATAATATAAAAGTGTGTTAACGCCAACATTGTTTTATGGATGCAAAGCATTGTTTTTTTCATTAGAAACACAAGAGCAAGATGAATGCATTGGTAATGAGGTATTTAAGAAATATAGGGGGAAAAAACTAGTATGACATAGTCATTAATGAATGGGTGCTGAAGGAGTGAGGGAATTCAATATGTCAATGTGAAAATTACGGTGGTTTAGGAATGTTGAGAGGAAGAGTGTGGATCGAGTGACGAAGCAAATATATGGAGGTTGAGTGTGTGGATCAAAAGGAAGGGATAGGCCATGTAAGACGTGGCTAAATGTTGTAGATGAATGTGGGAGAAAGAGAAACATTAAGAGTTTTAATAACAAAAGAGCATGCATGACTCGGTGTATGGATGTCGTTGAAATGTGAAGAAAGTTAGTGAGGATGGATTAAGTATGGAGTTGTTTTTTGAGCTATATGCACAGTTTCTTGTCTACCACTAAGGGAACGACGTGATTAGGATATATATATTAATATAATATATATTATATAAGTGGAAAAGACCTATTTATTTTGACACTATAATTATTTAAATAATATATATAATAAATATATAGATAACGAAAATAAACATTTTCAAACATAGAAATACTAAAAAAACGTGATACTCTGATAAAATATCTTACTATTTGGTTAATATTGATTTAGTACCCGTCACGGCCATAACCAGACATTAAGGGGGAACTCCCACCAATATATAAAATACTTGTACTACTAACCTCCTTAAATTTGATGGTAGTTATTATTTAATAGATTTGTAAATTTTTCTCCTATTAAAATAAAGGTTGTTTATTACAACAAAAGTTATTTGGTTTTTTAAATCCAACCATTAAAAAGATATAAAATATTGAACTTTAACGTTTTTAAATAATTTTATATTTTTTCTTCCATGATTACGCCCAAAATACCTTTTCAAAAATTTTATGTCTCTGTTTTCAAAAATATTGTCTCTTTGGCTATTTCCTGAATAATTTAGATTTTTTTTAAATATTAAAATATATATTTTAATTAATAATTTGAACAATGGTCGTATTTTAAAAAATTATTATTTATTAATTATTATTATTATTATTATTATTAGCACCGCGTCTTACTACCCGTTCGGGTTATACGCACTTACGCTAATGTGTAATGGTATAGGGTGATTGTGAGATGAAATGAAGGAACTACAGTTTAACGTGGAATCCAAACCACGGTGGGGGCCTGGCATTCCACACATTCACAAGATGTCTTGTCAGAGGTGTAGGAAGGGTTTGGTAATCAGATAAATCTGTGCCGGGACCGAGGATTGAACCCCGGCCGCCAGCACAGAAGTCTGACACCTTACCCCTAGACCACCAGGTCACCCCATTTATTAATTAAAAATAAACTTAAGAAAATATGTAAACAATTATTATTTCACCCCTTGCATAGTTGAATACCTTTTCACCTGAACAGTTTTCTGAACCAGCACATCAAGTGTTGTATTTTTTAGAAGAGAATATCGTTGTTTTTATATTTGGGTCTACCACCGGTTGCTGTGTGTGTCTCGTGAAGCCATTTCCTTCCACCGCTCAACGACCCGCTAGCTCCCCTCACAGTTCCATGAGGGTGTGTTGCAACTGACGTCCCAAACTGGTTTTCAAATAGACATTCTTCAGTGAGAATAGTTTTAATGTTTTTGTTTTGTTTTTTTACTATAAAAATGCAATACATTTTAGGTAATATTATTTTATTTATTTAGTCCATGTGTGAATTTTTTTTTTGTGTTGATATATTTGTGATAGTTTCAAACAAATTTATCAAGTTTCACTAAGTAAACTAGTTTGAGACTTCTCTGCTATGGGTCCGGGGTTCAATCCTTCACCTCTGACAAGACGTGTATTAATCACAACTTGTGAATGTGTGAGTGCCAGGCCTCCACAGTGGTTCGGATCCCACGTTAAACTGTAGGTCCTCCATTTGATCTCACAATCACCCTACGCATTGCACCTTAGCGTAAGTAGGTATAACCGAACGGGTGCTATATAATAATAATAATAATAATAATATTTTTAATTTATTAATAATTTATTAAATTTAAAACAGTGCCCATGGGGAACAAAAAACCACCACTCTATAAAGTACAAAACTTCAAACAAATAAATGAAATAGCTATTCCTCGGTAAGTGTTAGAATCTAAATTGTATCTATATCGAATATGAAACAGATATTTAGATTAGCTAACAATGTATACATCTTCACTCCTAATAGTTTAATAATAGTAATAATAAACACATATTTTCTCATTTATAACTTTTCATTAAAAATATTAATAGTTTATTTAGTGCAACGTAGAAACTAAAACTATTAAGTTCGTAAGAAAATGTTTTCATAAATCATAACACTAATAAATATTTTAAAGAGATATTTTATCGAACATTTATTCAATAGATCTGAATCGTTGGGTGCGCGAGGTAAGTTTCAGGATCATGTTTGGTTTGCTTGTAGCTGGAAGTTCTGGGTTCAAATCTCAGTCACGTGGGCAGAGGGCTGTTCTTCCCCAGTGTTTATCCACGCTTCTTTCACGCAAATGCGGATACGCTTACTTTAATATTATTTTTCTTAGCTCTATTTCGTTATTATAATTAAAATGTGAATATCACAGATGGATAGTAGCAGGGCCGGATTAATGATAATAATTTGTTTGGTATTAAACGTATTAATTTGATTATTTGAATTTTTATTCCGTGGGTAAGGAACTGGTCCGACAACTAGTTTTATTTATTTGTTGTATTAACGTACGCTTTCTGAACCAAATGGTTATATAAGTACACGAGAATTTCTATGAGTGAGATCGAAAGGGCCTAACAATTTTGCCGGAAAGGTATTTTCACAAACCTTACAGGGTTATCTTACATACTACAATTGACATGGGACCAATGGCTTTACTTTCCCTCCAAAAGAATTTATCCTATGAATTGTTATCACTCGAAAGAAATCCTTTGACCCGACGGGGTTTTAACCCACGAACACCGAGTCTTGAGGCGAGCACTTTACTCCAAGACCAGTGAAGTCGACCAAACTGCTAGCATTATTATATGATTGAATGCTAATGTATGAAGATAGCGCAACAAACACAAAACAAAATATTGTTCGAGAATAGGAAATAAAAATTTCAACTAAAATCATTCATGGCTGCACTAGTGAGTACGTAAACTAAATGCAAGGCTCATTTAGCCTAGCCTACTGTCAACGGAGAGATCGGGGTTCAATTAGATTTTTTCTTTCTAAATGTAATTCTTTTATTTCTATATGCAAGTACAGGTACATTTCACCTATATTCTACCTTCATCACCCCTAACCTATTAACGGGAGTAAATTTGTATAGTTCGAAGTTAGTAAGGCAATGAGCTAAAAACTAAAGTCGAAGAACGTCGAGCAGGACCTTATCTAGGGTGTTGTGCTCATTATAGGATACGGGGAAAACCTTACTAAAATGCCAAATAGCTATTTGTGCTAACTTTTATGCATTTTTTTAATCTGCATATGGTTTTTCTCATTAAAAAAACTTTACACGAATCAACAAATTTAGGAGCTTTGAGCGTAAAATCACCACTCCTCTTTTGATTAGAAAAGATGTCAAATATATAATCTCAATAGATATATTGTATTTGTTTATTTCTAAGAGAATTTTAAATATTTTATTTCTATAAACTCATTAGGTAAATAATAATATTTATGGTTTAAAAAAAAGTAAACTAAAGATTAGGGCTAATGTTAAAGGGTGTTAAATTAGTGAAGAACATTTTTTAAATAACGGCTGTTTCCATAAGCTACGGATTTTTTTAAATAGTATATTGTCTTAGGGTTAACATTTATGACTAATTCCCTTTTTAATTTACTGTTTTTACAAACTTGTGTGCATTTTATGTATTTGAAATATCAATTTTTTGTTGAAAACTACAAATATGTTTTATGTTACATACTGTTTTTGGTTTGACAAATGCTGTGCATTTTTATTAATTTATTTTAAACAAATATTATTTAAGCAAATTTTTTTTTTGTCACTACATGAACGTCATTGTTCAAAGCTTGATTTATTTATCTGACCATAATATAATAACTGTCAGATAGCTACACTTCTTTTGTGACTAAATATTATATTGTGTTTACTGGGGAGGGGGTTAGAGAAGAGACTTATTTCAAACAATGGTTTAGGGTTAAATCATCTCACTTTTATATTTTACTAGCAGACTGATCCATTCTTTGTACTATATCAAACTATTCAAATTAGGACGTTCAACATCCGGCTGCTAGCATTTATATAATTACTCCTTGCACAATACCCAGCTAACTATGGCAATCATAATTTAAATTTTACCCTCAGCGTTCACTCATAAATTTTAAATTTTAACACTTCTTATTTTCTGTAGTACTCCTTCCACCTTTTCCCCAAATTTCAATTTTCTACCGAAGTTAAAACGTCTTTCTTATTTTGACTCCCTCCTTCAAGTCCTGGAGCCCAATTTTTAAATTCCTCATTTTGTAAATTTTCCTTGTTAAATGAGGTGGTCCTTCTAAAGATCTTCAAAATTTCAATTTCCTATTTCGAAGGGGCTTAGATTTTTCTGAAAACACGCCTAAACTCACTTTTGTTTTTTATATATTACTAGCATGAAGTACAGCTTTGCCCGAAAGAATAGTTTAGGGTATCTAAAAAGATTAAAAAGGGTAAAAATTAACTCAAATTAATTTTAAGGGTTATGTAATACGTTAAAAATAAGGTTTAAGTATATAAAAGGGGTACTAAGGGAAAAGTGATGGACAGACAGACGGCATTGCGGAAATAATGTTTTTGGTTTCAGGGGGTCACGAAACGTTGACATTTATCGAAATTTCGAGTTAGATTTCTTTGACAATTACAATAATAGTATATATAGATCGTTCCTTGTATTTATTTTTGTTATTTTTAAACTGTAAATAAGGTATTTTAATTCAATATTTATCTGGCTTTGGCCTTGCATACAATATATCGAATCTAGTATGAATTTGCTTTTTTTCATTATGGAATTCAGGGGTTATTTTAAAGTGTAGAGCATTTATCCCTTTTGAAATATAAATCGTAAACCTGGTTTTAAAAGGTATCTTATGCACTCGACATATCTTTAATGCTTTTTATTTTAACAATCACATAATTAATGTATTTATTAAACTAGTCTTGGGGGAGACCAATTCCCAGTTTTCCCTCTATTGGGTGTGCCACTGACCTAAATATACATATATTGGGTTTTATATATAAATATTTATATATATTATATATATAATATCCAAGGAAGGAAAAACAGAGAAATTCTGCACTAGTCTTTTTTTGGTGGTATAGCTTCAATTTGAGAAAACACTCAAATGTTCTATGTTAATAGGCTGCCATTTATAAATTATCAGAACTACATTATATCTATTAAAATAACTGAATATTATGATTTTGGTTAGAATATTTTTGACAGTATTTTATTTTGTGATAAATTAATGGAAAACTATCACTTTATAAACATTTTCACGTAAATTAAAATGTATAGTACTACACAATCTTACATACTTTTTCATTTAGTAACCAACCAAGAGTGGTTTACTTCCATTGTATATTACAATTAGGAAACAAATTTTCATAATTTGCCGTCAGTAACCCATAAGGAAATGTCTGTGCGGTGCACTGTACCATTTATTTATTTTTTCAATCCTCTAAACACTTTAAGCAAGATTGATCCTGCTAATTTTAAATTATGGTGCTGCGAGTAGAGACATGCCTACTTTAGTGAGTTTTGTTTAAATCTTTATATTAATTGTATAAAGCCGAAAATGACCGAACTCGATTGAGTATACACATTAATTTGGACCCCCTTTGCTTATAAATGTGGGCAGAGGAAGATCACAAACCAAACATGTTTGTGTCCTTGTATATGTGTGCGTGTGTGTTCAAATAATCACACACACACAAGTACGATTCTAGAATTGTTAGTTTTAATTGTTTAACTTTTTAGAAATTCAAACCATTCTATTCTCAATGAATAGTTCTTAGCTCAGGCTTGAAAAACTCCTAGCTATTTAAAAAAGAAGTTGGGCTATATTAGGTTTTATTGGGTTTGTTGTGGTGTGATTAAAAATCTTATGTATGTTATTTGACTAAACCAATCATTCTAACATATTAATTAGTGCCTAGACTGTTACTTTACAAAAACAAAATAACGTCCACGCCTAGCAATAATATTATATTTTATAAATCAATTTTTTTAAGGAATTAAAACAATATACATTAGCAAAATTCAAAATAAGACTTTCATGCAATTATGTTAGTAAAATTTAGTTCTTACAAAAGAATGTTTTAAATTTAAATTGTAGTGTATTTATTAAAATATTCAATAACATTAGTTTGATTTAGTCCTATGTTAGTATGTTTAATTCCATTTCCAATCTATCTACATTTTTATTTAAAGTAATTAATCATATTTTTAATATTAAAAGGAAAATAGACTAATTACTTTAAAAAATTAGACAATTGCTTTGTATTCAAAATATAATAAGTTTTTTGTTTTTATTAAGTGGGTATTTTTAATAAAAATCCATGTGGTTTTTTTTTCGGGTGCTGGATAGAATTGTAACAACCTTGTCTTAGCTAACTCTACTTGCTCTAATTATATGCAATTGTAACAAAGAGCTATTGCATCCATATTATTTATCTTTACATTTTTATCTTTCTTGTTAACTTATATTGTTGACGTGACTCTATATGAAATTTATTTAATCTTATTATAAGACCACTTTTTCAATTACATTTTTACATACCGTTGTTTGATACTTGTAAACAATAGGAAACCCCCAAAACAACATTACTCAATCATTTAAGGAAATCTTATATTGTTATATTTCATTTCAACATTAGTTAATCACTAACTTCTAATACTTAATTTGAGTAATTTTAAATATTAGACACTTTACAAAGATTTTTGTTTATTAATATATAAAGAAATGTTTAGTTTGTCATTGGTTTTATTTATAGTTCTTTCCCTAACGCTAAATGACTGGACTTTGTAAATACTATGGGAATTAAACACACATGGAAATGTATTAACTTTTTCACAATTATTTTGTAAGTATTGTACAATTTTACTAAATATAATTTATATTTTTATTGTCTTTAGGTTGAGTATACTATAATTTTGATCGTAAGAAGAGTAAATGACTGTCACAAACGTTAGTAAAACTACATTGATTTATTCATAGCTCAAGTAATGTTATTTACATCTTTAACTTTCTATATATATTATAAATAGGCCTAACTTTAAAATAATAATTAAGTAAAATGCCATCAACTTTGACCATCATTTTTTGTTATGTATTTATTTGTATTTTCTAAACCTGTTCTTCCTAAAAGAATTAGAGTATACCTGGCCAAACACATTGGGGGATGGTTTTCACCTTTATAGTTATCACATTTCTTTTTTTTTACATCCTTGTCAGAAGGATTTTGGTGCATTTCCAATAAACAACCCTTCTTAATTTTAAATTATTATAACTAAAATCCTTGTATATAATGTTAATGTAAAAATAATTGTTTTTATCCAAAGTAGTTTTAATTTGGTCTATTATGAATTATTATTAAAACAATTTAAAAGATTTACCCACATTTTAAATTATTGGACCTTTTATTTTAACTATTAACTTTCAATTAGAATTATTTATTGTATTAATTAATGCATAATATTAAGGTTATAGGCCTACACCTTAATTAGAAATACAAATCTAATATACTATTATTGATAAATAATAATATACTATATTATACATGTGTACACACTGAAATAATGTTGAATGAAAACTACTACAGCTATGTATAATTTTGAGATAGAACCCAAATCCGGCCTCGCGAACATTAGCCGAGAAAAAAAGAATAAACTGACCCTCTACTTTCCTTGTCTCGGAATCTATTTTTGGAAAGAATGTATACCTGCTAGTCAGTCAACCTTACAGGCGACGAAATGTCTAGCTGTACACAAGCGGGGGAAATGGAATTGAAGTTCTCTACACGTACGAAGCGTAGCGGATTTAAACAAAATAGACGGTATGGGGGTTCCCTCTTAATTACGCTAATGACTAGGGAAGTAGGTGTATTATGAATTAAATGCTTGCGATTTTTCGCAGAGGGAGAGTGGGAAACTATTTAGTAAAAGCCACTCACAATACACATGACTTGAATTTGAGCTCAAATCTCCCCATAACGGACAATCCAGTCGAACACTAGAGTAAATCACTAGAACATTCGACCACGTATGAGCAGGGCCACCGTTTAGGGGTCTGCAGACCTTGCGGCTACACAGGGCCCCACGATTTCGGAGGTCCCACGTTTACTTAGGTTAAAAAGGGAAAAAACAAGTGTAAGGGGGGGGGGGGGAGTTCTTATTTGCACTCTCATATAGTAGGGAAAAAAATGTGTATGTGCTGGGAGGAGCAAGCGCGAGCCCTGGGAACTGGATTCCAGTACGACTGAGTGTCTGAAGGAACACGGGGGATGCCCTTGAGATCCAAAAGACAGATTTACAGTCGTATGAACAAAAGTTAGTGGAATTATTATGAGCTCTGAGGGTTCCCTGCACCGTATGACCCACCACCTTGGAAACAAGAGAGGTGGGTTTTGGTTGATGGGCCCTCAGAGTCAAGATGGAGAAAGGCGGCTGCCCTGCAGCCCTCTGGTACCATCTGGGTGATGGTGTTCCCCGGCAGAAAAGGGAATAGAATAGTTGAGTAATTTAGCTTAGCTTAGTTAGTAGTTAATATAGATAATTAGGGACGGGGGAACTAGATAGGGGGTAGATTAGGAAATTCAGCTGCCAAGGGTAGAAAGTAGGCGGGGCACCAACTCTGATAGGGCGCCTCCCCAGGTGGTTATTATGGGATGCCCACCTCTGCTGAGCGCTTGGCGGACTCGGGAGTGAAATCCCGAGCATTGTGAAGGGCCTAGCGGGGGAGGGTACCGGGGCGTAATATACCCGGGTGGATCAAATTGAGCTAAGGGTAGTTGAATTTCATTTAAGTTAAGAGCCAAAATATGTGTTGAAATGTTAAAAAGGAAATTCATATTAAAATTGTATAAATAAAGTAAAAGTTGTGTGGAAAAACGGCCCGGATTTAAAGATTGTAAGATACCGGGTCTGTAAACACTGATAAATAAAAATAAAAGTCTGCTTGTACAGGCGATCTAGAATATATTAACAGTGTGTACAAACAAATTAAAGCATAATAGTGTGGTTTTATTTGATGAAAGAGCTCTGCATTTTAACTCCACCGATTTGCATTGGTCTGTGTGTTTGTGGTGGATATGACTCATTATAACCTAAGAGCGCATTAATGATTTAATTAAAACTTGCCATAGTTGTTCTTTGTACCTTTATACAGATAAAATTTGTTGGGAGAGAAAATAGAACAATTGGTTGGGTATAAACCAATCCTCATATGTATAAATACACGGCTTCTAGCATTATTTATGACATTCTACCTTATAGAGAATTTCATGTTATTTTAGAAGATTTTAAATTAGTGTATAGGCGCAATCTACTGTATCATATTTAATAGTATAATAATAATATTTAGCACCGCATCTTACTACCCGTTCGGGTTATACGCTTTAAGTACTAATTACGCTAATAGATTAGGAATTGGGAAGGTTGAATTAGAGGAAGTGAACCCGCATTTGCGTGGAGGGAGAGTGGAAAACCATTTAGGAAAAACCACCCCCAGTTCACCCGTCCTAAGCAGTCGAGCTCAACACGACAAGCGCGTTAGCCAACTACGCGACAGAGGTGGGTAACTACTGTATCAACACTAGACCTTTTGTAGGGGCTATTGGGTGTAGAGGGGTACATACTAATTGGGGCCCCACAAACGGAGTTTTTCTAATGCCCAACGTTTGATAAGTGTGAGCCTGCATATACGTGTTCAGGCTTAATACTTCCCAACCTAAATTAATCCATCTCATGGCTGATTGAACTGTAAAATACGTAGGTTCAAAATTAAATACACTCAAATCGCATCAAAGCGAGTTCTTCTGATTTTTCAATTACAACACTAACATTTTTAAAGTGAAATATATTTTTTTTAAATAAACATTTATAAATTTTTTTGCATTTTTTTATTCTAGTGTTTTATATTAAGATTCCGAGTTACCACATTATGACATGATACGTGATTCGATCTCTAGTATCTGCTGAGTAATATGTTATCTCTATGGTGGTACAGTCTTTTAAAATAAAGTATAGGTACTTAGTGGTTATTCCTAGAATATCATTTCTCTCAGAAATACTTTAATACGACTATTTATTGCAGCCGTAAATATTCATTAAATATTGGAAACAAGCTTCTTTTTTTATAAAAATTTGATGATAGAATAATTTTCTTCATTTTAATTCCAAAAATGTGTTCTGCACTGTACATTTGGATATATATATATATACAGAGATTTAAAATTCAAATACAACTTATATTTACGATTTTTTTTAAAGCACCGTGTCTTACCATCCATTTGGTTTATAAGCTACGCCTATGTACTATTTACAGCAATAGTTTTGTAGCTGAGGGCTATATTTATATGAAGTGTACACGCATTTGCGTGGAGAGAATAGTATAAAACATTAGGGAAAAACCAGCCTCAATACACCTGTCTAAGATTCGAACCTAGATCTCCCCGTCATCGGCTGTCTAGTCTACCACGAGAGTAACGCGTTAGACCACGCAGTCACAGAAGCGGGTACTTACAATATTAAATTTGCACCCAGAAAGGATGAAAAAATAATCAAAATCCGAGATTTCAATTTCTGCTTCAAGGAACGTTGAGCTTAAAACAGTGAAGTTTTTTGGGGTTTTGTTTTTAAGGAGTGATTCACTTATCACTCACTCCCTGAAACTACATTTTACCAGAACACGACTTAAAATTATCTTAATTCTTGAACATATACAACATCGAGTCCCCTGGTCGTTTATTCTTCGACGGGAAAGGTGGAGTTTCATGTTAACCAATGGCACTTTTATTTATTGCTACACCGGAAATGGATCACAGGACCCTTATATCAGTAAGCAGACCTACTACCAACAAAACATAAGTGTGATACTTAAAGGAATGCTAGTTATAGGGCTGTCTTTTGACCCTTCAGGTTTATAGAGGCGTTTTGTCACCGCATAAGACGTAACATCCACAGGCCGGTAGCACTCAATCGCCCGGGATGACAGATAGTTCCGGAGATGGCCGGAAGGAGTGCATGTACAAGCGAAAGGGGGTTGCTACGATAGAGAGGGGGTGGATTGTGTCCATAGTCTAGGCAGACCACTCAACGTCGACAAGGGGAAATCGATCAACGTCAAAACTTTCTTTATCTCTCTCACCCCTTTAAGACTGAACCAGGCTTTGTTGTCCCTAGTGACCTGGTTAGGGAGGTTCATCCCCTTTCCATCCTTCTCTTGTTTTCGGTAAAAATGGCGTTTAGGAAGGTTGGCCCTGTGAGTGGCACTAAGTGGTCCTTCTCGTATGAAATTAGAAGGTGTAGTTTGTGTTCGTGGACTGATATTGAAGGGTATCATTTGTTCTAACAGCTTATCTCCTCGACTAAGTGGTTAGGGAGGCTCATTTTTTTATGGACCTCTGATTCAATAAAATTCGGTATATAAGGTTATGTATACACTATAATCACGATTTTTCTACCAAAATGGCGCATTACAGACCGGATAACGGAAAAGCCAGATAATACTGAATTAGAGAGTAAATAATCTTCAATATGGGTTTGCATAAATTAAAAAAAAAAATCGCGGAGCATTTAATTTTGTTTTAATAGAATCTGCCATTTTTTATTTGTGATTTAAAATAGAACTACAGTAATTGTAGGTTGACAGTAAATAAAAATTACACGGGAAATAATTTTGTTAACTCTTTACTATACGGTACTTTATTTTACGAATGGAACATCGGCTAAAATGTGAAAATAGAGCGTCAAATGAGTTACATTATAAATTCAGTAGATATTTTGTAGTAGGTATGAACTAGTGTATTTATTTTAAAACGCACTTGTTAACACCGAGAACCAGTTCGGATAATAGAGAGGGCCGGATAATCGAAGGCTGGATAATTGTGACTCTTATGTACTTGTTTGTAACTCATTTTGGTGGTAGAATGATCTAACTATGATAGCCTTTTTCAAATTATGATCAGCTGAGCACTTGGGGCTCCGTCACTTATTTAAGGATACGTAAAGCAATTTTAAAATATTCTTTATTTGTTTTTAATACTATAAAATAACATCAATAACTTCAATTCGGTATAAAGTGCATTTGCCAAAGGCTCAACCAGAACAAGTGAGGTCTTATACTTTTATAATTTTAAAATGTAACTGTTTAATTTTTTATGGGGGCTTAAACATGTAATATTTCTGGTAGAAGGGGTCCTTCTGTCTAAAAAGTTCGGGGATCCCCTGGTCAAAGCGAGTGTTTCTAAATTTTTTCGAGAAATAAGACCAACAAATGGAAGCCATACATATTGGAAGACCACCAGGGGCCTGGAAGAAAGGGGCAGGTGTGTTTGGAAGAGTGGGGGGTGGGGGGGGGGGGGGGGAGGTTAAAAGTTGTGAAGTAAAAATATTCTTTTAAGGTCATTCCATATTATTATATACAAGAAAAAAATTAATTTATTGAATTAAACTTTGAACAAAATATAATATAGTTAAATTAAATTAGCAAGTGATAGTTTTTTTTTCAACAATATAGGCCTCAAAATTAGTTGTTAAGATTTTTTGACTTATGGTTGATATATTATTCCTTTTTAATGTGACTTGTGTCTACCGAGAAAAGTTTTTAATAGAGAAAAATATGGTTATTTCACATTCAATCTTTTACATTATAATTATTATTTATTATATGTGATCATCATTCTTTGATTAAATTTTATTTTGAACATTCTTGGATTCTTCGGACCATCAGTGGTTAGTACCACGCTTTGAAAAACACTGGTCCTAGACGTCACTGCCGTAATAGAACGGGTTGTTGAAGACTGGAATATTAAAATTCATATCCTGGTTGTGTATATTGAGGGTGTTATTTCCCCACTATCTAGTCACATCATTGTGTTACAATCAGCAACAAAAGCCATCGCAGTTCTAGAACAAAACGTGGTGGAGACAGCTTGTGTAGTCGGCACTTGGTCTTCATGGGCTGTGATCACCATTGGTCAATTATATTAAGCAATTCTATTTTTTCTAAACTAATTTCCACGATTGAAATCTATAGTAAGAAATTAGTAAATTTATATATATATATATTATACACTGTACCTATTACATGGTGATAACCCTTGACACCTTCTCTTAAATCCCGGTATGTATAAATCCATGAAATAAAAATATTTTTTCTTTGAATGGTAATAAAAATAAATAATAGAATTAATAAAACCATATATTTTGATTTAAATTTTTTCAATGTAAATTCTATTTTTATCTATAACCAAATAAGTGGATATAATCAACTAGATGGAAAATCTGGATTTTAAGTAAAAAAAACCATATATCAATACTTTGCAAAAACCAATCGAGACGCTTTATCGGTCTTTACTCTTGATCACATATGTTCCCTAATAAGTTAGCTCCTGAATTATTTCTAGAGTGATCTTTGTTGCCTTGACGCCTAACTTCCTTGATCTAACAGATCCGGACTACTTGCTATAGTGTACTGCTGTAGTGGTACTTGCTATCTGTCCACCTAGGTACCTTGATCTAACAGCTCTGGACTACTTCTTGTATTGTACAATACAAACATATATCTAATATCGTTAGAGTTTACTTAAAATGCTTTATTTTGAAAAAAAAAAGAATATATTTATAGATGGCATTAATACTGTATTTTTTTCCACTGAAGGTATATTGTTCAAAACGAACCAGACTTAACCACATTAACTCTATGAAGAACATGACTCCTCAATGGCACATCCTGTATATTGCATAGTGGAGCTTGGTAACATATTTTGTATTTCATTTCATCATGGGAACCAAAGTTTTATTGGTCCGAAACAGGAATTGTGCATTTACAATAGTTTGTTTTATTTATAATCGTATTATTTTGTTGGAAGTCTTTTATATAAAGACTATGTACTTTAAATCAATATTTAATTTACATTAAAATATATTTAATTCCTTTATTAGTACCTTGTATTACCATCAGATTGGGTTGAGCAATGTACCTAGCTAGGGTGCTGGGGATAAGGAGGAATAAATTAAGAGGTAGTGCACCCAAATTTGAGAGGATGTAGATTAAAAAAACATTTAGCAAAACCCATACACAGTACACCCGACCGGGATTTGTCCCTGGACCTGTCATCATTGGCTGTTTAGTTTGTCCAGTTATGCCTAGATTTATGATTAGCATTGAAAGTAAAATGCTCTAAAAATATATTAAACATCTATTTTAGTAGAGTTTACTTTAGGTGTATTTAAAAATAAATGTTACGGATCCACGCACATATTATCTAGCTCCATTGTTTAAAAATGGAAATATTTAATCAAACTCGTAATATATGTGAAACGAAATAATAGACACCAGCAAACCCGAAAAAAATAAACGCCATACTTAATTAAACATTTTGTAACTACCAGTTTTAAATTTTGTAATTGTATTAAAGAATTAAAGTCCTCATTTATATATTTGGACCAATAAAAAATATGAATATTGTGTCCACGTGGGTCAACACTTCATTTTAAAATTTCGACTTCCTGTTAAACTTCTCGAAATTTTATTTGGGGTTGCACAAGTCATCGCATTGTTATTAAATTCCAGATATATAAATTTTGACCAAAAAAAAACAAACAAATATTCACTATTGAGTCAAAAATGATAGAGATAGATCATTGCTGAACAAACATTTCCCATAAGTGGTTAAAACGAAATAGTACATAAACTTTTTGAGAGATTTACTTATTTACTTACTCTATGGTATTAGAGAATTATTGCATTAAAACTTACAATTAAATATAAAAAAACTGTATTCATATATTTGTCAATATCTCAGAAATATTGTTTTTTTAAAAAATATATTTCAACCAAAAGATTTTTTTTTTTTTGAATTTTGTAATATGTTATTTATTATCTCAAATAGTTGCGTAGATATGTAATTTCCTTTTCTGTAAAGTACCCAAAAATTAATTTTCATGGGAAAACGAATATAGCCATTTTGTTCATAAACTTAAAACAATGCCCAGGTGTGAATTTTAATAAAATCGTTAGAGCCGATTTTGAAAAAAGATCGATTCTTTCTATTTTTATCTTTTAGTAAACTACTCTTATCTTAGGGTTAGACAAACACACAGACTGACATCATTGTAAAAATCACTTTTTGGGGTTTGGGGCGCCCTGATACGTCGACATTCATCAACATCTTGGATTTGATTTTTTGACGGTTGCAATACTTTACCTTTAGTTTCCAAAAATGTAATATATATATATTCAAGTATAGTTTGGAAGTTATAGGTTTTATAAAAATATATTTCAAATAAAAGATTTGTATTATAAATATACCTACATATTCTTAATGATAAGCAATATAGTGTCTTTAAGATATATTATATTATATAAAATTAGAATTTAGGCATCAGTACGAAACCCTTAAATTCATTTTGACAAAAAATTTAGAGTAGACATTTTGTTTGTAATATTGATAAATGCTCATAAATGAAATTTAATAAAAATTGTTCGAGCCGATTTTGATAAAAATGATTTTTTATCTTTTCACCCTTAAGGAAACTACCCTTAATTTTAGGGTTAGTTTTCCAATTTCAATACCCTTCGGGGGGAACTTAATTAAAACCCCTGATACCAAGTTTTAGCCCAATGTGTAAAATAATTTAGGCTATATCCCAAGTTACAATATAATATATATATGTATATGGACAGAAAAACCAACAGCATCACGGAAGTAGTTCGGTATTTTTACTATCACAATACTTCCTTTCCGACGGGTCGAGAGAAAGTCAAAATTTAAATATTATATTTTGAATGTGTTTTAATTTACTAAGAAGATTATATAATGTTCTATCAATTTATTTAAAGGCTGATGATTTCATAGTAAACACAACTTCTTCTATGTACCCAAGAATGCTAAATTACCCGAATGTTGTTTTAAGAAGAGGTTAATACTACATTAAAGACTAAGGATTTGAACAAAGTAGGATTAAAGAGGAGCACTTAATATTATAAAAAATATGTTAATTAAAACAAAGAGGAAAAATACTATTTAAAATATAACGTAGCATTATACAAAGTTTCATTATCTCGGTTGTACTTTAATTATTAAATTCCTTGGACGATCTTTATCAACATTGTATTAATTGTGAGAGTAGAGAGAATTTTCTAAACTGAATATCTGTAATATCGAACCTATCAGCTAAAATAAACTTCAATAATCGATCAATTAAGACTCTCATTAATCTATTAAAGATGCACTAAAGAAAAAATGTCAGCATTCTTCTTATAATAAAACAATTAATATATTATATTAATACGTTGAGCATGTGTCATTTGTCTTTGAAATAGTAGTTTCCATCATCGTATATAATTGTAATTTGTTAAGTCAATTGATTAGTTGTACTCAACTTTAAACTATGGCCACCAGTAATATGTTTGCCAACCAAACTACTCAGAATATGATACAATAAATAGATGAAGGGTGGTGATTTTAGGGGAAGTTACTATTGATGCAAGTCGACTGTTATTTATTTGGACGGTACAGTTTAGTAATATTTTAATTTTAAATGGATGTCTACAATATAAGTATATCATTTGAAAGGAACAAATGGGAACGTCATATGAAACACATTTTCAATTTATCCAGGACAACAGTTATATTTCAAAGTCCTTAAGGACCCCAACGAATATTTAATTTTTAAATTAATTTAATTATAACAGATACCTCTTTAACTATAATATAAAGCACATTAGAAAGGTCACATGATTGTTTAGCAGATGGCAGCACTAACTCAATTTGAGTTAAAATTGGTTTTCCATTTACTGTCATGTCCTCCTTACTCCAACCACAAAAGGACAATTTTAGGCAGCTGTTTCATTTACTGTCATGTCCTCCTTACTCCAACCACAAAGGACAGTTTTAGGCAGCTGTTCCATTTACTGTCATGTCTTCCTTACTCCAACCACAAAGGACAATTTTAGGCAGCTGTTCCATTTACTGTCGTGTCTTCCTTACTCCGACCACAATAGGACAATTTTAGGCAGCTGTTCCATTTACTGTCATGTCTTCCTTACTCCAACCACAAAAGGACAATTTTAGGCAGCTGTTCCATTTACTGTCATGTCTTCCTTACTCCAACCACAAAAGGACAATTTTAGGCAGCTGTTCCATTTACTGTCGTGTCTTCCTTACTCCGACCACAATAGGACAATTTTAGGCAGCTGTTCCATTTACTGTCGTGTCTTCCTTACTCCGACCACAATAGGACCGTTTTAGGCAGCTGTTCCATTTACTGTCATGTCTTCCTTACTCCGACCACAATAGGACCGTTTTAGGCAGCTGTTCCATTTACTGTAGTGTCTTCCTTACTCCAACCACAATAGGACAATTTTAGGCAGCTGTTCCATTTACTGTCATGTCTCCTTACTCCAACCACAAAAGGACAATTTTAGGCAGCTGTTCCATTTACTGTCGTGTCATCCTTACTCCGACCACAATAGGACCGTTTTAGGCAGCTGTTCCATTTACTGTCGTGTCTTCCTTACTCCGACCACAAAAGGACAATTTTAGGCAGCTGTTCCATTTACTGTCGTGTCTTCCTTACTCCGACCACAAAGGACATTTTTAGGCAGCTGTTCCATTTACTGTCGTGTCTTCCTTACTCCGACCACAATAGGACAATTTTAGGCAGCTGTTCCATTTACTGTCGTGTATTCCTTACTCCGACCACAATAGGACCGTTTTAGGCAGCTGTTCCATTTACTGTCATGTCTTCCTTACTCCACCACAATAGGACAGTTTTAGGCAGCTGTTCCATTTACTGTCGTGTCCTCCTTACTCCGACCACAAAAGGACAGTTTTAGGCAGCTGTTCCATTTACTGTCGTGTCTTCTTTACTCCAACCACAATAGGACAATTTTAGGCAGCTGTTCCATTTACTGTCATGTCTTCCTTACTCCGACCACAATAGGACCGTTTTAGGCAGCTGTTCCATTTACTGTCGTGTCTTCCTTACTCCGACCACAAAGGACAATTTTAGGCAGCTGTTCCATTTACTGTCGTGTCTTCCTTACTCCGACCACAATAGGACAATTTTAGGCAGCTGTTCCATTTACTGTCGTGTATTCCTTACTCCGACCACAATAGGACCGTTTTAGGCAGCTGTTCCATTTACTGTCATGTCTTCCTTACTCCGACCACAATAGGACGTTTTAGGCAGCTGTTCCATTTACTGTCGTGTCCTCCTTACTCCAACCACAAAAGGACAGTTTTAGGCAGTTGTCCCATTTACTGGCAAACTTCCCATTCTCTCACCAACACCTAGTTTAATTAATAATTTCATTATTTCATAATAATAATAAAGTAACTTCATGTCATCAGCCGGCGAACAAGCCATTAACGATCGAGTGGCCGCCGTTTATTTGCAATGATAGTGCCAACATTTGCGGATAAAGGGTGTAATGTGGTCAGCAAAATGAACCCTCTGACCATTAAATTTAGTTGTTTTGTTTAGACTGGAGTTGATACAATTCCCTTCAAGGACCTCCTTATTCGTCCTCACTAGGCTAAGTTCGACCCCGTTATAGATAAACTGCTTCACAGTAAAATCTGGAAACACTTTAAGATTAAGTCCGGGATCGAGCCCGGAACTTCAACCACTAGAACACAGAGATGGCTTTCCATAATAATATAATAATAATAATAATAATAATAATAATAATAATAATAATAATAATAATAATAATAATAATAATAAATAATAATAATATATAATAATAATAATAATAATGATAATGATAATATATGATGATAATAATAATATAATATAATGATAATAATGATAATGATAATAATAATGATAATAATAATGATAATAGTAATGATAATAATGGTAATAATAATAATGATAATAGTAATGATAATAATAAAGTCCTTAAGAATATGTTAAGAACTAAATAATTCAATAGTTCCATATACTTATTTTATTTAAGAACACATAAAGATGAGTTGGATTGTTAGTAACAGTTAATTTGTGGAGCTTGTGTGTCATGATAAAAGTCTTTCTACTTTGAGTCACAAAATAAAATGGGATACCATAGAAACCACTCATTCACTGAATTCTTGTAGAGTCTACTCACTTCAAACGATTCCACGGTTAAAGAGTAAATCTGACGAGCATCACAAATGTTATTCCCAGTATACTTTTATTGTAAAGGCTCAAAACATATTTTACCTTGAAATGAGATGAATGAATCATCTAGAATTCTTAGCATACTTCTTGTCCTACAAGGCCCTCTTCACATCTAATATAGAATTACCATCTTTTCTATGGTTTGAAATTTCTTTTGAGGTACTGACTTCAAAGAATCACGGAGACATGGGCTACGACATATATATTTTAAATAATTTGACAAAAAAATATTAAATGACTTTGACCTAATTATTGTGATATACTTATTTTTAACCAAAATATTAATAAAATAGGTCAACTTCTGTTTCTTTAAAACAAATAATAAACATTCTGCTGTCTCACAATATTTTAATAGGGGCATGTTATTTTAAAATATGATTTATTTGAGAATAAAGCTGGACGATATAGTAAAAAAAAAATTAACGGCCAACCTAAATTTAAAACCATATAAAATAAAACAAATGGTCTGTTGCACAGCAAATACTTTACTTAAAAACTGATACATTTGCTTATATCGCATAGTGAAAATAAATAATATACATTGTTATTGAAAATAATTAGCACCTCGTCTTACTACCCGTTCAGGTTATACACTATTGTTATAGAAATATTATGTAAAAATAAGAGCATCATATTTCACAGAAGAACATAAATGAATTAATATACTCGTACACAGTAACAATAATCTAATATTGTGCATTTGGACTACATCATTTGTAGACCCATTTGTGGATAAATTAGCCGATGTACCATTATCTAAGGGACCCAAATGTACTGACCATACATCCTTTCCATAGAGGCTCTTTCCATGTCCCGATGAGGTGAGATAGTGGTGATAGAGAGTATGAGGGTGTGGAACCAGTGGAAAATCTTAAAACATAACTTGAGCCTAGCTAATCAAACCGTGGTGACCATTGGGGTAATTCCCCTTTCGGGAAAAGTGTACAAGGTAACAGCTGGGAGTCTAGCCTGGGACCCCTAGTTTGGTAACCAGGTGCACTGGCCACACCACACCACTGGGCCGGTTAATGTTCACGGTTAAAGGGAGATATTTAAAAAATAGGTACATGATTATTATTATTAGCACCGCGTCTTACTACCCGTTCGGGTTATACGCACTTACGCTAATATGTAATGGTAGGGTGATTGTGAGATGAAATGGAGGACCTACAGTTTAACGTGGAATCCGAACCACGGTGGAGGCCTGGCATTCCTCACATTCACAAGATGTCTTGTCAGAGGTGAAGGAAGGGTTTGGTAATCAGATAAATCTTTGCCGGGACCGAGGATTGAACCCATAGAAGTCTGACACCTTACCCCTAGACGCCAGGTCACCCAATAGGTACATGAATTTTCACCAAAGAGCAAAACGAGTCAATGAGATATACCAGAAGATTATATTTATAATTAATTGTTTTGTTGCCACTAGTTAGACACTAGTTTTTTATTCATTTTTTAATTACGTAATCGAATTATGTAATAGATACACAAATTCACCCCCTTTTTATTAGATTTTGGTTTTGGTGTTAGTTCATTTTTAGGGTTTTTAGTCTTCTATACGAATCGAGAGTTTCTATCCCAACAGAAAGTAGTTCATTCGTTCTAGAAGTTTCATACGCTACTGAGTCATATTCTAATAAATGGAAAAAATGACACCTGAACACCGGAATAGAACCCGGGAACTTTAGCTTATCGCACCATTATCCTATCACTGAGCTATCCAGGGTTAATGTCATCTTTGAAGACATTCTTCATTCATACCTTAAGGCAGAGTCTATGATGGACTAATCGTAATTCGCCGGTGGCTGTGGTATCAATGCTATCTTTTATAAGCTGATGATATCCACACTTACATTTATTTTAGTCATTTATTATTTATTTAAAACAAATAGATAAGAAAGTAGAGATCAATTACCTTTTCTATATGAGGATTTTCACCTTCAATAAGGCCGTATACTTAAATATACCTAAAAAACCTAATTTACTAGCGTTTATTGATTTTGTTTTAGTATAGTGCCACTACTCACGCATGAACTAATAGTAAAGATAATTTAGTGTTTGTTGTACGATAGTTAGTTTAGTAATTATCTGTGTTGCCAGAAGAGATATTATAGCCAAAATAAGTAAATTATAGTAAAATAACTGCAAGTTTCGTTCATTTATGATATAATATGTTTTTCAAAATGTAGGTATAAGCGTTTGGTATCGTGTTAAAAAAAATGTCTTATATATAATTTTATTCGTGGTATTAGAAGTAAGACATACTAAAAGTGTACATCCAAAACTTGCAAGAAGTAATACATTTTTGGACAAGACATCTCAAACTTGCAAGAATTAAAACAATTTTGTACAAGACATCCCAAACTTGCAAAAAGTAATACCTTTTTGGACAAGACATCCCAAACTTGCAAGAAGTAATACATTTTTGAACCAGACTACCAACACTTTCAAGAACTAAAACATTTTTGAACAAAATATCTCAAACTTGAAAGAATTAA
The DNA here is from genome assembly GCA_039000515.1 of Timema cristinae. Classification (NCBI taxonomy): domain Eukaryota; kingdom Metazoa; phylum Arthropoda; class Insecta; order Phasmatodea; family Timematidae; genus Timema; species Timema cristinae. Next base: position 11,527,592 of record JBCFYV010011135.1, read on the forward strand.
AACATTTTTGAATAAGACATCACAAACTTGCAAAAATTAATACATTTTTGAACAATACATTCCAAATTTGCAAGCTATACATTTTTAAACAGACATCACAGACTTGCAAGAAATAATACCTTTTTAAGCAAGACATCCAAAATTTACATCTAATTGTTGACAAAAATTAATTCTAGTTCCAATGATTGATCATGTCTTTTAATTATTATCGTTAATACCTTATTTTATATTATGACCCTTAGAATAAAGTGATTAGTACTATGTAAATTTCAAGGGAGAGCCAAAATAATGATAGATGTCGTAAAGTTTTGGAAATAATTATATGCGTGAGTGATTGAGTAAGGAAATAATTAAATGTATGTATGAGACTCAGAGGTTCTATCAAGTTTGAGATTGTGTGTTAGGGTGGTGGTAAGAATGACTAAGGCACGTGCCCTCCTCAAATAATATTAATTAAATTATGTATATACTCTCTAAAACCAGACATTCGCAACCTGTTTTGTATTTTTAAACTTCTTCTTAGCATACAGAATATGAATTTTCTACTATACCATATATTTTGTTTAGTTATTGGTTTTTAAAATCAAAAGATATCCCCCTTCTCCTTCTATTTCTCAAGTCCAAATTTGATTATTTTTTTTAACTTTTCTGGCTATCTAGGTTTGTCTCTCTTCATGCTTTAATATTTACATTTCTATCACAGAGAGAAGTTAATTTTTCAAATTATTTTGTAAATTTCGAGTCCCCCATTTTGAATTAAGTTTTAGTATATTATGATTTATGGAAGGGTTCTTGTTTTTCATTTTATTGAATAATTTAATTTATAATATAGTACTTTGTCATAGTATATAAAGTTAATACAATTATATTTGATTTAGAAATTCACAAATAATTTTGTTTAATTTATTCTATTTATCTAAATAGGATGCAAAAATAATGGAAGTGAAAGGAAGACAGGGAATATAACCCGTTCTTATGCCATATAGCCTTAAAAAGATAACTATGTTATGATATGGTTTGCTTCAATTTGAGTAGGCCTACGATGTTCGCGTTTTGACATGAAAAACCCCCTTAGAACTTCTTACAGAGGCAATCAATGTTCAAATATGTTCCAGCAGTTTGTACCTGTCCTTCCCTCCACCGCTTCTATTTATATCCTTGGGGCCCCCCTGTTGGGGGTGAAACTAATGCATAAGGCAACTAGCATAGCAGAGTATTACCGTTGAATGTATATCCTACACAAGAAGTCAGTCGCCAGCCCAGCTAAAATAACTGACGAGCTTAGATTAGTAGAAAATATCTCGCCGCTAGGATCGCTTGTGTTCTCCAACATCAGAAAGTGTCATTCTGATAGCCTAGAGGTAGACCGGCTAGAATATTCTCTTCTCCGTCGCTCTCTACAAGAGACTTTGAAGGGTGGGATCAGCCAGCAGTCCTTTCCTCCCTCCATTCCTAATAATAGCAAACGACCTTGGAGTGAAACATGGCAAAACTTCATTGTTCCCTGGCAACTTTCCTTAGGTTCTCTTTCAAGCCCATTAACATAATTTGTTTTAAGATTTATGAGTTGTAGGCGGGCAATTCTGTCTAGCATCATGGCACATATACCTGCCAGTGTGAATGGTAAAAACACGACACAGCCAGCACACAGTCCCTGTCAGTGTGAATCCACCTTAAAAATTCGAGGCATCTTATTTCACTTTATATACCCAGTAGGCATCAATTTTAAGTACTTGCAAGCTAATAAGCCATAAATGCTTGAGTTTTAGTAGGTCCCTTTAACACGAGAGTGACACCATGGACAAGAGTTTTTCAAATGGTGGCCGGTGGGCCGCATATGGCCCGAGATACTTTTTTTTTGCGCCCCACGAATTCTATTGGAACAGTAATCTAATGTAGTGGAATGTATGTTTTAACGAGGAAATGGAAAATTTTGAATTATGTGGTAAATAATTATGAAAGTTCCAACACGTTAATTTTTAATGTCTTCCTTACATATCCTGTATTAATTAGACTTATTAAAGATAGTATATTTTACTAGGAGATATAGCTAACTATGTAACTAAACATGTTTAAATTACAGCTTCTTATTTCATTCACTATTTATTTTGGATCAATGTTAACTAGCAATAACGATATTAAATTGGAACTTAGGAATAATATTCAGTTGAAAAATCAAGCTATTATTCGGTCAGTAAGTTGTTAACATCTCGCCTGCTGTTAAGGAATGTAAGACTCGGAATATACAAACAATAACTTTACTGGTTGTTTTATATGAATGTGAAACATGGTCTCTTATCTTGTATAAGTTTAGTTTTTTAAAACAAGGTGCTTAGGAAGATATTCCTAGTGTAAAACCCAATGTGAAGAGACCAGTGGAAAGACCTAGACGCAGATGGGAGGATAGCATTAAAATATTAGCTCAAAGAGATAAGGTGTAATGAGGTGGCCTGGTCAGAACTGGATCAATATATAAATAGGGTGTATTGAGGTGGCTTGGATAGAACTGGCTCAATATAGGGATAGGGTGTATTGATGTAGACTGGATATAACTATATCTATCTAGGGATAGGGTGTAATGAGGTGGAATGAATATAACTAACTCAAGGTATAGAGTGCGACATTGAACTTTCGAGCTCCTATTAGCATAGAATAATAAATAATTATTAAATATCTGTATTATTTTAATAACCTTACAAAAATTAGCCAATTATAATGCTGGATTGGTTGATTCAATTGCGATCCTCGAACTTTTTAAGTTATAAATCTCTACCTTAGACCATGCGTCTACTTATGAGCGTGCGTCATATGCCCATCAACTCTGTGATACAGTTGACTAGAAATTGTAGATTTACACGAACACTATTGTACGTGGATCATCTCTGCCTTAACAATAATGAAGATAAAGCGTTAATAGAAGTTCCTGATACCGAAGAGTGTTGAGATATTAAATGATATTCCAATAACAACTGCATTAAAAAGGCCGTTTTTGACTATTTTAAATGGATTCACAGTTAAGCATCGTGCACAAATATTCATTCTGTCATAATAGGGACATAATGTAGTTATTAACAAGAAACTTTGTCACTTTGTCCCCCATCGTCACCGCGGAAAATGTCGAGTAATCATTCAAATACGAATGCAGTGCACACCTTTCTGCCATATCGTAGGTGTTTTATTTTCTTTTTACTCCCAAACCTCGCGTGAGCCGGGAGCTGAGTTGGGCCTGCTATGACGAACATTCTTAAGAGGTGACTTCAAAATAGAATCAATAGAAAATACATATTTTTAAATAAGGCGCTTGTCTGTCACAGAACACCCATCGTAGTATAATGATGTAAAATAAACTGCTTGTTAGATATATTCCATCTTTACGTTTGATAAATATATCATGTTTTACGTGCACAGAATATTGGTTTTCCATAAACTGGGTTGAAATGGGAATCGTGAGGTAGAATTCAATAGTCTTGCAAATTCTAATTTAAAAAAAAAAGTACTAAACGTGTAGATTTTTTTTTTTATTTCCTATCCATCTCCAACGGATGCACTGGAATGCCATATAAATCGATGATATGAAATGAAACGAGATACCATCTTCGGTTGATTTAAATCATGGCGCTTCGACAAGACGGGAAATACACAGATATGTGATTGTAGTGGGGTCAGGAAATGGGAAGGAAAGCAACCGGGATGTCTCTTTTTTTATTATTACTAACATTGATTATTTGTAGAGCTTGTTTCACAAATTAAATGGCTCAATGGTAAAGTTGACCATTCATCCCAGATTTTCGGAAATTGTCCAGAAAATAATCCATGACTGATTTATATTTCGATTTTGTGTCTGATTTTCTTATAAATATAATACCATTTTAAAGAAGATACATTATTAATATCACTGATAGAACTATCGGATTTGATCGGGGTAACAACACATGGATTGCTATAATACCTTTCTTTTCTTAAAAAAAATACAGAAAAGAATTTCTTAATATTATTATTTCTTCCGACCAAGTTTTTAGTGAATTTAAAAAAAATCCAGATAAAAATATTTTAATTCACACTTTTGAGTTGAAAATGTTTGTTGACAGGGAGTACGAATATTAATATTTCAGCCCTTAGCCGATGGTAGATATCAAGAAATACTTACGACAGACAAAGAAACTCTTAATTTTATTATAATGGCTGAAGTTAAACTCTAAATAATATACTCTACAAAATTGTTAAAGTACTATCAATATAATCAAATTCTAAATAAGCTATTATTGTATTTATAATTTCAGTGCGTAGGCTATCAAATTAATTTCAAGTACTGTAAATTACACATTTAATAAATAAATATATTTACTGTATGGATAATTTAGTTTATGTCCCAGCATCAGAGAACACGTGATACAAGGTGTCCCATCTGTATAGGTTAAACAGCCGAAAAAACGGTAGGTAAAGGTTTGATCACATCATGTATACTGAGGGGGTTTTAATATTTGGTATTGCAATTTATCTTTACGCAAATGCGGGTACCCTCCCTATAAATTCAACCTTCCTCATTCCTAAATTATTATGACTATATTAGTAGGTTTATATAGGAGTAATAAACCAAAAGGATGGTAAAACGTGGTGCAAATATATATTATTTATATTTACTTAAATATATATAAATTAGGAAAATTAAAAAATATATATATAAATTTAAAAATAAATTCAATAATGTGAGTATTTATAAATTAATAACTATAAATATATTTGTAGGTTAATTTATTTATAAACATATAAATATGTATACATATTTCTATGTATAAAAAGGTTTACTTAAACATAAATCTATATATAAATATATACTTATATATTCACATTTGTGTGTATATATTTATTCATATACATATTTATATATATATATTTATAAATTTAAATCTCTATTAATATATAGTATCCAAATATAGATTAGTATATAAAGACTAAATATGTATAAATCTATATTTATATAAATACATATCTTTGATTTCAGCTTTGACTTTTTATCACGTGTCTCAATTTTGGCTTTAAATTGTATTTGAATTTAAGAAGTGAGGTCTGATATATCAATGTACAGAGCCTAAAATATTATTTTTACCATATTATAATTACTTATGGATAGTATGAAAAATCATAAATGTTTTATTGTATGATCTACAATCTATCTTAGAAGATCTATATTTATATACATCATATTATATATATTTAAATATTATACTATACATTTTTATATATTATGATATTATGGTAGAGATACGAGATGGAAAATTTTCCCAATATTTTTTTCCGTAAAATTTTCCAAAATGCACAACTTTCAATTATTATTTCTGTAGATTAATTTCAAATAATTAAATGGATAATAATAACTGTAATAATAATAATTATTAGTAGTGATAGTAGTAGTAAAAACACCTGTTTCAGAGCCCACACGGTCCAACGCGCTATTCTCACAATAGACTAGGCTGCCGAGGACAGGGAGATTGGGGTTTGATTCTGATGTACTGAGGGAGATTTTTCCTAAATGGTTTTCCGCTCTCCCTACATATGTGGGTGCAATTCCTCTAAACTAACCTTCATCATCTCTAACACATTAGCGTTTATTGGTACATAGGCGTATAACCCGAACGGGTAGTAAGAAGTAGTGCTAAAAATAAGTAGCAAATAAACAAATGAATGCGAGCCTCTGTAGACCCGCTATGTTCATAAATCGTATTTCAATTTTTTATCATCAATAAGTTAATTAAAATAATTTTATGGTTGGTCCGACATTAGTCTCCCCCCATATCCTCTGTGCTTCCCTACTTCCCCTCCACCTCCATCAGCCCACGCCCCCATCTAATAGCCAACTCATCTCTTAACGCAATGTATTTTGATTATTATTATTATTATTATTATTATTATTATTATTATTATTATTATTAGCACCGCTTCTTACTACCCGTTCGGGTTATACACACATTAGGCTCTAGATGCCACCTGTACAATTAAAACCCTCCACTGCAAGCCGCCACTGCAGAAAATCTTAAGGAAATTGTCTGGACTACTCTTTGGTAAAAATACGTAAGACGCTCAGTTCCCGATAAAAACTACTTGAACGTTCTGAAAACATTAGAAGAAAGAGGTTTTGTGGCAACGCTGTGCCTTACATTATGAGTTGGGGGTAAGGTATAGGGCTAGGTAAAGAGTCGAACTCAGTAGTGTCAAATAGGCCATGGAGTACACACACGTAGAGTATTGGGACATGTCAATGGTCACGGGGACATCAAGCTGGGCTTGCGGCACGACTGTACGCTGATCGCTCTCTCAACAGACGGTATCCAAGTGTAAATGTGTTTCACCAGCTGGAATTGCGTTGCTGAGAGACTGGTCAAATGGGACCAGCACATCTCGTGGATGCAGGATGGGCATCGGATCTTGAGGATGCTGTACTAACTGCTGTCCAACAGGCACCAGCATGGAGCACACGTGACATTGCGCGGGCTACGAACGTATCAAAGTTGGCGGTACACTTGGCTATTCGTGATCAGGGCTACCACACATTCCATTAAGTGACAGCGCAGCATTTGGTGCCAGGTGATCTTCCTTGCCGAGTAATGTTCTGTGAGTGGCTTCTGAAACAACCTGATGCGGATCAGGATTTTGTCAGTCGCATACTGTATACCGATGAAGCTTGTTTCACACGCGATGTTATGACTAATTCTCACAATAACCACCTGTGGGCACCAGCTGACCCGAACACCATTCAATTTTGTGCCTATCAACAGCGAGTCCACATCAATGTTTGGGCCGGTATTGTTGTTTTGCCACCGGATCTGCTGAATTCTCAGTATTAACGTTTCGTCATTGCCACCATCTTACCTCGCCTGCTTCAGGATGTCTTATTGCCTGTGTGCCAGGATGTATGGTTTCAGTGTGACGGTGCACCAAAAAACTATGCATCAATAGTGTGCCGACTGCTACACGACACCTACCCCCACAAGTGGATGGGCTTTAGGGAGAGGAGGGCGTGGATTGGCCACCGAGATCACCAGACACCTCACACAACTAGATTTATTTCTGTGGGTTCACCTAAACTCACTCGTTTACCTACCATATGACCTGCCACAATCAGCCGAGGACAATATCGCACGGTTACATGCCGCTATCACACCAGTTTACGTCTCCATGCAACGCGGCATGCATCAAACGTGCGTCAAATGCATTGCTATGCGCGGGGCAAACTTCGAACACCTAATGTGAGGGTTCGACAATATTACAGCTGATGTAACGTATTGTGCTTAAAGTTGAATAAAGTATTTTTCTGTACTTTCACGTTATTTTTCTCGTAAACCAAGGGCCAAAAGATTTTACCAAAGAGAATTTTATATTTAGTTTAGGCCATAGAAAAGACTGGTACAGTCCACATCCGTGAAATTCCAGACACCCATAAAGTTGCTTCAATATCATTTAAAAGGGGAAAAGACACATGGCATTTTGTTTGTTATTATTATTAGCACCGCGTCTTACTACCCGTTCGGGTTATACGCTCTTACGCTAATGTGTAATGGTATAGTGATTATGAGATGAAATGAAGGACCAACAGTTTAACGTGGAATCCGAACCACGGTGGAGGCCTGGCATTCCCCACATTCACAAGATAACTTGTCAAAGGTGAAGGAAGGGTTTGGAAATCAGATAAATCTGTGCCGGGACCTGGGATTGAACCCAGGCCACCAGCATAGAAGTCTGACACCTTACCCCTAGACCACCAGGTCACCTACTTTTGTTTGTTATATTGAACAGTGCATATATATAGACTTTAACCGAAATCATTAAGTTAGATCTTGAGAGTATCGATTCTTTTTGTTTGTTTGAGTAAAATACCCTTAATGTTATGATTGTATAGTTTATTCCAAAAAATCTCTTTGTTGAAACTTATGAAAACTCTAGATAACAAGTTTTAGCCTGTCAGGTGAAATGTATTCAGCGATAGTCCTGGAAATAGACATGCAAATAGCAATCAAAAAAAAAAAAAAAAAATCCGTGTTCAGAAAGCCAAGAAGCGCCAACATCAATCAAAATCTCGAAGAGCATTTTTTTTTTTCTGTTCCAATATTTTCTCTCTAGATGTGTTTTCTAGATCGGTGAGATTTTAACTCTTCTAATTTATTTCGGCTTATTGCTTTACATTATTAATTAACTTCTTTCTCTCTAACTTGAAAAAATAACAATTTTTTTTTCAAGAAGAAGCAATGCCTCAATTTCATCTCCCAGCTTTATTTTCATGAAACATTTTGTGTAAAAACAGTCTAAGACAAAAATATATATTAAAAACTTCTTCCAAATACTCGTTTCCCGTCTTAAATTGTAAACATGTGCCATTTCAGGACAAAAATTCAATGTTGTAAATGATAATGTGGATATAAAAATTCAGTTCTTTTTATTACTTTTTTGTATAATGAATGGTTGCCATTAAATTATTTATGAACATAAGAAGAAAAAATATCATAAACGATAGTGAAAGTGTGTCAGTCTTCTTTATGGGAGTGAAAAATCTTAATAAATAGTTAATGACTTTCATAACAGATAAAAAAAAATTCATTTCACTTCTTAAAAATAATGTTAATGTATCTCCTGCTATAAAAGAGGATTTAAGACAGTTTTGCCATTTTAAGTAATTTAAAATAATTCCAAGGAAATTTACTGGCTATATGAAATAGATAATGGTCTATCCATTGAACTTTGGTTATAAAAATATGACTGAAGAGTATAAGATTTTCCTGAAGTATCCAGGAAGAAAATATCACTATATTAATTGTTTATAACTTTTAGAATATATTTCTATCTTGCAGTGATTTTAGTAGTCGCTTAAGGTTAAATCTAATTATTGGTTTTAAAAACATTAGAAAATACTTTTAAATCTTATTTTTGTTATGTTTTAAAATCTGAGCTCTATATCAACTCTTTACCCCCACGCGCATCACCTTAAAACTTACTTGTAAAGTAGTTATATGTAAAGTAGATTAAGATTTCTCGATGTTGTTATCATTAATACAGTCTTAAATTGTATCTTGGTATTTAAATTTGAAATATACCTCTTATAGTATCTACTTGGTTTTCAAGTTGATATCTTTCCTTGGAAATAAAATTAAACAGACAACAAATTAGAATTATAGTAACTTATATTAAATAGTAGATTATATTAAATAGTAAAGATAATAGATAGTAGAGTCAGAGAGAGGATTACATCTGATTGACTGAGCTTGTGACGTCACTCAGTAAATAAGACAATGTGTTACCTACACAAAGCTAAATGAAAGACAAACTAAGTTGTTAGATATCAGGTCACATTTCCTAACATAAAATTATAAATAAACCTTCAAATTTCACCCCAACGTACAGTACAATTGACGTCATAACTATACTTATTTAATTATTTATACATGTGGCTGTTTTAGTATTAAAAAATAACTGCTCTGTACTAGGTGACGTCAGCAATAACATAATCAACTTCCTCCAATTGGTACTGCTTTTCTATTCTTTTTACATTAGAATAATCATTGTTCCGTCTCATAACGTAAGTCAACATTAAAGAAAATATTTTTAGGAACTCAATCGATTGCTTAGAATTACATATTAAGACCACTTGAGAAAGCTATTAAATGAAACACCTTCTGAGTGATGAGAATATTCTCCCCTAAGATTTTTTGCCCTTTATTTAAGTATGACAGGATATTAAGATCTGGCATAAAGCAATTAGGAGGCCTAAGCTTTTTCTAAAAGGTGTTGGAATTGAAATTAAACAATATTAACCAAAAATAAGCTACAGTCAAGAATTTAAAAAAATGTATTTTTGGATTTCAATAAAAAGCGTTCCTAAATTCGTCTCCATTTCTCCTTGCAAATTATGAGTGCAAAGGATAATAAAAACATCCCTTAAATTCAAAAACCCAATAAAAACTTATTTATTATTAGAATAAGGCGATAAAATTATGTCTAATTGTCAATATTAAAGTTACAATTTTCTACGTTAAAGTTATGATTTTCCTTTTTATATTACAAAAATAGAAGACAACAAATGTTGCCTTCCAAAAAAAGTCACATATTAACATAGCACTGTCATTTTGAGAGAAATACAATTCATGGCATCACTGGAAATAATTGTGCATTGAATCGCCTTTTCACCATCTTATCTGCCAACTAGGGTTTCCCACATATGGAATATTCTACGTCATCTTCACTATTTTCATTGTCCGTTGAGACTTAAGGAATCTCATCTGGACTATCAAGACTTTCACTGTCAGTGGAGGAGTCTCTATGGAAGGTCTTCTTTTGCTTATACTTTTTTCTATCTGACAGACCTTTATTTCTATTGTACCAACTCCTTGGACCACCAGGTCCTGGTTAAAACGCATATGAGCCTCACGAATCGCCACTGATCGGTGACGTATTTCAACTTAGTCAAATGCAGGGATCATACAAGAAAGACACACTAAACTCTATCTTGCTTTCATGAACTTGATTACTGTCGTGCTGCACAAATCAATCCTTTGTTAGCCACTCTGCACGGCCACCAACAGGTCTCTTCCACTAGACTCCACTCTCTGAACTCAACACGTCAGCCTCCCAGTCTTGCTACAAGTCAACTTCTACTTCAAGTGACCTCTTGGTTCAAGTGACTGAGCTCTAGCAGCCGACCCTCCAAGCTGCGCTGCGCAACCCTATGCCAGCGCCTCTGGACGTGACGTCAATACTGCTTGAACTAAATACTAACCTGGTGCCAACCTAACCAGTACACCATCACATTGCTTAGGGTAGAAAAACTTGAAAGTAGTTAATGTTCGAGGTTTAAGATCAGATTAGGTAGAAACTGAATGGGCTGACAAGGCTGAAATTTTAGGTTTAGGATTATACAATGGGTTTTATCAAGCTTAAGCTTTTTAAGTGACATTTTCTCATATAATTTTCGTTTCTCTTCTGCTGCTTCGAGAAATTTGACTTTATGGGGAATACCTGTGACGAATGAAGCTGAACCAGGCCGGTTTAAAATGTTGGTTCAATAACTGGAACAACTCTGATGTCTTTAGGGCTTATTACAATATGCGAAGGCAGAGCTTCGATCTCTTGTTCATTGTCATGTTGCCTGTTGGCGATGAAATCTTCATCCGGAAAAATGTCAGGCCTGAAAGGAACGATGCCGATATTCTAGAAGCCATTGACAGTGGGCGGCACAGTCAATGCTTTCAAATAAGCCTCTGAAAGTGGTGAAACTACTTTTGGTTTTCTCACAATATGGCCGGAATGATTAGCCAAGTAGCTTCCAATGGCTTTGTCATAGTATGTCTTCATTGGGATCGTGAAGGCTACATTAAAAGGCTTCAGGTTGTCTGTAGAGTGTGAAGTAGATAATGAGATCCAGGCTTGCAAGCCCTATCAATCACCTGCATGTTTCTTGTATGGGAACAATGTTCATCGATAACTAGAACTATAGAGCTCTCCTTTGATGCCTCACAATGGAGATGAAGCCCTTAAAGCCACTTATAAAACAGAGGTGCTGAGATCCATCAAGAATCACTAACGTCACCAATGCACCATCAATAAGTTTCAGTTTCCACCTCTTCTGAGAGAAAATAATCAAAGGTGGTATTTAGTGGCCAATCGTGGACACGCAGGTAACCACAGTTATTGTGGTACCTCATTCTGCTGAGGACATTTTATATACACTCTTATTACCTTTAGTAGCTGTCAAAATTTTGGTTGTTTTGTGATGAGCCACAGACACGCCCGTCTCGCCTACGCCTTAAACTCTTGTTTCATCAAAGTCTACTTTCTCTAGCTCAGGTTTCAAAATCGAGAAAAATTCAACTACACTTTCTTTGGCGAAAACTTGAATTCCCCATCATCGATTGATAGTTTGCTCAAACTAAGCTCTTGGTGCCCTTTGAAGAACAAACGTGTCCAATCAAGCCCAGCTTTTCCTGATTCTGCATTAAAAGTGTGGGGTGGATTTTTTCCTCATAGCCAGCTCCTACGCCATTCGAAGCAATTCAAGGAGTCAGACCACAATAACTTTTTCCATCTCTAAGCAGAATTTAACAAGTACTTTTTCAATTGCTGGCTACAGAGTAGGCTTTCAGCTGATAGTTCCGCCTTAACATAATCTTTAAAATTGCGTGAAAAAGCCTGGCAGCAGTCTTGTAACCTATCTTTATCCCCCTAATAGCATTCACCATCTCTACAAATTCTTCTTTTCTTCCTAATTTACCTTTTAGTCATTTGAAAACCACGAGATAGTAAGTGATATAAACGTTGAAAACCAATATATGAGATTAAAAACAGCGTTTCATATTTCGTTCCAGGGATGAAGATCAGACCATTCTAGGGGGATGAATATAGAACCAAAGACGCTAGTAAACGTTGTTTGTTTCCTAAGCCAAACTGTAAAAAGATGCATGCAACTTATATATATTACTTATAGATACTCTAAGGTATATTTAGGAGGAAACTGATGTTAAATAAACATAACTTGGATGTGTTATCGCTCCGACAATTTGATCATAAATTAGAAATTTGATGATAAAAAGTTTTCAAACTAAAGTTACTCAAAACACAATCACGAGAACCGAAACACAACTCGTAGAGCTCTCTACTGCATCCTTTTTCACATGTTCCAATGCCTGCTATCAGGTGGACACCCGACAAATTGAATACCCTTGGAGACACATTTCCGCAAGGGGAGTAATATCGGGCTGTTTAGTTTATTACCAATCCAAAACCAATTAAAAATTTACACTAATAGAGAAGAGATGAGAAAATTTGTATTTAAGAATAACTGCGTATTAAAGGAAGCGTGAAAAAGCATTTAGTTAAAAACAGCTAGGTATACCCAGCTGTGGTAGAATGCCAACCTCCCAGTCACTGTAAAATCAGAAAGGAAGAGAATGGCGCCTTCACTCATGTCCTATCCGTTCGAGTATTGGGGCGTTTATACCTAAACTGTTACATTTAACTATATACTTAATCTATGGCATTAACAACTCGAAAGTTAACAGCCGCACTTTTAAAAGTACGTCACTTATTCTTATCTAGAGCTAGTTCAATCCAGACCACCTCATAAAAACTTTTTCTCTTTCTTGAGCTAGTTCTATTCAGTCCACCTAATTACATCCTATCCTTATCTAGAGATAGTTTTATTCAGACCCCCTCATAACATTCTTTCTCTATCTTGAGCTAGTTCTATCCAGACAGTCTCATTACATCTTATATCTATTTTAAGCTAGCTCTATTCAGTACACCTCATTACACCCTATCTCTATTTTAAGCTAGTTTTATTCAGTCCACCTCATTACACTCAATCTCTTTCAGGCCTATTCTAATTTCATCCTTCCATTTTTGTCTAGGTATTCCTAATGGTCTCTTCCCATTGGGTTTACCAGGCAGTAACCTGAACAAAGTTCTAGATTCTACCATTTAAGCTGCATTGTATTATGTTCAAGAAAATATTATTAGGATGATTAAGGTAGCCCCCACCCCCCCACCCCTCACACACACTACCATGAAAAGATATTATGAAACCATTTAGAAAACCACACCCCATGTACATCTGACCGGGATTGGAGACCCAATCTCCCCATCACCAGCAATCCAGTCTTACACAAGAGAGTTAATTATATCATGCGATCAACAATGAAGGTATAAGATCTTGTTGAAATATTTATAAAACTCCTACAAGCGAGCTATACTGACAAAGCAGCCACCACCATTAGCGAAGATGTGCCAACATTTGTGTATATAGGATACCATGCCGTTAATCTCAGTTTTATTGACCGTATCCACTACTTATTTATTCAAGTATCTTCTCATTTGTGCTCATGAGATTGAGTTGATTCCATTTCAGACCCATTGCTTTATAGATATACCTGGCAACTCCAGGGATCAAAGCCAGGTCCTCTGTGTCAGTATCCAGGGAATATCACCATTCTGTATCAGGGATGGTCTGATCATATAAACAAGAACAAAATGATTTCAATATTTTTTTTTAGCACCACGTCTCACTACCCGTTTGGGTTATACGCCTATGTATTGATTTACACTATTGTGTTAGGGATTAGGAAGGATTGATTAAGAGAAAATGCACCGCATTATCGTGGAGGGAGTGTAGAAAGCCATTGAGGGATAACAAACTAGTGCACCCGACCGGGACAAACACCAATCTTTGGAGGTCTAGCTGAACACGTGAATAGCACGTTAGACCAGGAGGCCACTGAAGCGGGTTATATAAATACAGCATTCATATTGTCATAAGCCGAATGGCAGGAGTACAAATACGTATCCAGGTTTTCTTATAAGAATCTTAATCAAGGTCTCTTTTTAATTAAGAGTTAAGTGGTCAGAGCACCTGAGTGTATATCCAGAGGTACCGGGTTTGATCTCCGAAGCTTCCAAAATGTTTTCTGTGAATGAGTGGGTCTGTAATGGGGTCAAAATAAGCCTCGTGAGGACAAATGAGAATCTATTTTGGTAAATAATCAGCAGACATGTATTAGAAAACTGAGACTATCAGCCAGAGGGTTCGTTTTGCTGACCACATAACACCCGCTATCCACAAATGTTGGCATTATAATCGCTAGTGGCTGTGGTCGCTCGGTCGGTATAGCTTGCTTGCAGGCTCACACTATGTATTGTGGTTTTTTCAAGTTGCGAAACAAATTGGAAGATTAGATGATTGTGGTTGTATAACACTATTTTTAATTTGTAAAATATATATATTTAATGCTTCTAGATAAACATAAATATTTAGAAAAAAGCAAATTACATTATATATTTGTTGTGCATACATATTTAAATTTATTTATATTAACGTATATTTTGTATCAAAAAGGCAATTATCGTTTTTCACATTGCTGTCCTTCCTAAGCTGCTTAAGGTGGGATGGAAGGGAACGCAAGAAAAAGCCAGTGTTTTTGCAATTTTTATGTCAAGACTTTTTTTAATCCAAGTAAATCACATGTTACTTCTGTAAAAATAAGGAGTTTAATTTTCTTCAAATATTGGTATCAATAGTTGTTGGGAGTCATTCAAGGATGTCCTGGCATTTAATGACAACTTTTTCTATTAATTTAAATGTTCCTCATCTAATGCCGCTCTGCTCATGACGGATAATCAACAATTGTTGATATAACCAAGTAAATAAAATTAAATTCTATATTTCTAGTAGAGAAATATTTTATTTGTTTTGGTAAAAATATGAGTGTATGTATACAAACTATAAAAAGCACTGACCATTTATTTCATGACCTACATCCTCACCTGTGAGCACTACCACACTCTAAATATCAATGCACGAAATATAAGGAAGGGAATGAACAGTTAGCCCTGTGAGGCCTCTTGTTTATCTGCTAATTTAACACTTCCCCTCTCCCACTGACGAGCATACGAGCATAAACACACGCTCTGCTATTTTCACCTTGACAGCATTGATATGCATTTCAAAATAAACATCTACCCTTGTATATAATAATATGCTTCAATGGATTTTTTTAAACCTACTTTCTGGGAAGAAGTATCCTACTTGCTCTTTTTGATAACAAGCTCCTTGGCTGTATTATATTTTAAAATAAAATGTTTGGCTATAAAACACTTCAAGATTAAAAATATAAGTTTGTGTCAATGTAAGACTTTATTTTATAATTCTTTAATAATTTAAGGTTTTTATTTCAATGTTGTATTCTTAAAACTCACCGAATGAAATCTAAATACATTTCCATGGGAAATATTATCTTGACCTGCCGTTAGGTCATAGGTAGGCAACAAAACGTTTCTGGTCAAATACTGTGATGTTCAGGACAGTTTTTTTCAAAATGGATTTAGATTAAAAAATTATACTAAAATGTATAATTTAGATCAGGATGTTGATGTATTTTTATCTACTGCATAAGATCATTAAAAGCACGTTATCTTCTATCTCCCTCTTAATAAATCCTTCATTGTGATCTCTGCCTTGATAAGACTTCTATTTTCTCGATTATAAATTACGAGGAATACAGGGGAAAAGGGGGAAAATTCACCTTAAACACATTTTCCAAGAAGAAAACTTTTATGTCTCAAACACCATTAGGACTCCAGAAAATATTTTTTGAAATTAATCAAAATATGAGAGGCCTCTTTTAATCATAATCCAAAGTGTCTTATAAAGGTATCATGATTGTCTAATAGATTGCAGCACCCATTTGAGGTAAAATTGGGCTTCTCCTTAATTACTCTAAAGCCTTCATATGTTAGGGTGGCTCAGAAACAATTGTACGATCTGTGCTGAGTAAAGTGATGGACAACGTGCTGAGGTTTGTCTGATGTCCGATGGAGTCACATTGTCTTAAAAAAAA
This sequence comes from Timema cristinae, assembly GCA_039000515.1. Classification (NCBI taxonomy): domain Eukaryota; kingdom Metazoa; phylum Arthropoda; class Insecta; order Phasmatodea; family Timematidae; genus Timema; species Timema cristinae. The sequence goes on from JBCFYV010011135.1 coordinate 11,543,962, forward strand.
AGTAGTATTGTAGCATTAGGCTACAAGAATAGAATAAATATATAGGATTACTTACCCCATTTCACCACCCCCAGCGTCGGTGCATTACACGTTGGGAGAAAACAATAACACAACTATTCATACACGAGACAAAGCTTAGACTGATCGCCGTGGCAAGTTTCAAGACATGCCCACTAGAGTTGTATGTGTTGTTAACTTGTGGCAAAGAACTTGAGTTGCAAAGAGATCAAGTTTCAAAGATATGGTACTCGTCGATGTTCTCGAACAGTCCCGGAGCTCTGAGAATAGTGTAGAATCAATTGTAGTCATTCATATTTTTTCCCCGAGTGTTCCACCCAATATCCCGTTATCCAATGTGTTCTAGGTTGTTTTACATATATAGTGCCGAAAGGGCAACTTGTGGACACGCTTGGACTTGGTTATTTTTGAGGAAGGAGAAGATACGGTTTAGTATAAACAAAAAGTAAGATCAAATCTTTGGAATTATAATATTTTTCTTTTGGTATAAATATGTTTTTTTATTTAACTTTTAAAAATTCTCTTTCGGCTATCTCTTAAATATTTTACATAAAAATATCATTTTTGAAATCCATTAAATTAGATGTAATTTAATATAGTTGAACTTATCGATTGTTAAGAGGATATCGATATGGTAACTAGTATTAATGAGGATCGATTTAGTATTTGGAAAACTATCAATACTTTAACTTTACTAAAACCCGTCTTGGTGGCGTAGTTGGCTAACGCGCTACTCGTGTTGAGCTCGACCGCCGAGGACGGGGAGATCGAGGCTCGAATCTCGCTCGGGTGAACTGGGGTGGTTTTTCCTAAATGGTTTTCCACTCTCCCTCCACGCAAATGCGGGTTCACTTCCTAAATTCAACCTTCCCAATTCCTATCCACTAGCGTAATTAGTACTTAAAGCGTATAACCCGAACGGGTAGTAAGACGCGGTGCTAAAATATTATTATTATTATTATAACTTTACTAAATAAAGTCCTATTTAGTTTTTGTCAAAGACGATAATTACCATTTTTTTAAATTCTTTTGCAAACAAACGAAACTTATGAGGTGGGCTAAACTTTGCTTTATTCTCGGAAAGTTTTCTTTTGATAATAATGTCATAAAAGGTTTAACTTATAATTATTATTTGTGTTAAAAATGTTCTTGGGATATGTTATGATTAGGAATTGTTTTAGCGTTAATTGTATAACGAGAGGTAGGTAATAAAATTAGTGATTACAAAGAATATTTATGGGCTCATTCAATAAATTGTTGGAGATGTAATTTTTCTAATTGACCTTTTTTGAGAATAACGTAATAATGTTAGTTGTTCTGTAAGTATAGTTGTGGATTGATGTTATTTTTATTAACAAATGTCATGGTTAAGCTGAAGCCTTATTTGACTATAATGTTGTTCTCTACTTCAGGTGCTTAAAATATACTTTATAACATCTTACGAAGCTGCCAGAATAATTTAACTAAATTCTTTGTTTAAAGCTTCATGTTCACTACAAATGTTATATCAAATTAAATTCTATATTGAATAAATATCAACATAAAACCACTTAAAGCATTCCTTAATGTTATGACTCACCATACCCTTAGATCCTTATATATTTATGTGTGCTATCTCTTTTTTTAAATTTTGGAATATATACATTTCTATTTATGAGTTCTATGAGGATGACCCTCTATACTTTTACCCCCGAAACTGATGTGAGTTGTGTGATCTGAGTTTTCGAATGTTGGTTCTCAGATATTCAAAAATTGAACTCCAACCGCTCATTCCTATTGCCCCCTTTTTCTGTTCCTTTTTGTTTATTGTTTTTTTGGGCCTCCTATTTATTTCTTATTTTTATTAAGGAGGGTTAAGTATTTAATTTGCTTTTATTTTGCTAGTAAATATTTACTTTTTAAATTAAAGTGTTATTGTTCATGTTATTAATCCTCTAATATTTTCAGCCTCACTCTGTATAAAGTTCATTACTAAGGTATCAATATTTTCTAAGATACGACAGCAACAACTCAATTTGTGCTAAAAATTGGACTTTCTTCCTCACCCCCACCCCCCCTGTACCCTTACTATAAATTCGAGCCGTTGAGACCCTTATAAAGCTCAAAAGACCGTGAGCAACGTACAAAAGATGATATCTACCACCTACGTCTGTCTAGTCCGTGCTGAGAGACGAGAAATCTAGAGCTACAGGGGAAATATACCATCTGACCTATTTTCCTTTTATCCAGAGCATCATTAGGATGCGATCAGGTGGATCCTCACAGAAGATGTCGTTGTCAATTCATATTCCGTTGCCTTTTACAAGGAGGATATTCTGATACACATCTATATATAGTTTCCTACAAGAAAAAGAAATCATTCAAAGTAAAATAGAATTTATTAGTCTGTTTGTCTGTTGATGTGATGGCCATTTTATGAAAAACTATCTCAACTTTTGAACGAATAGTTTGAATACAAACCCACTTCTTCACTTGAATATGAAATACCTGTCATAATGCTTGGACGGAAAATATCAGCTATGGTTAGGATTTTTTTATTTTATTTTTCAAGACATCAGGACCCTGTTATAGCTACTTATAACATTCCGTGACAAACGTAAATGATAAGTTATATATACTATGTATAATAAATGGTCTGGTGCATCACACAGACTTTCTATTTGTTCTTAAAGTATATACATTTTCTAAAAACTAGTAAGATTTGTGAGACATAATATTACAGGCCTACATTTTTGCATAGACACCACACAAGGGAGAATAAATTAAATAATATACGCTGTTACGGAAACATTGCGCAAATAATAACTTATTTATCCACCAAAGAGCAAAATAGTTAATTTATTATCTTGAAGGGCTCCATAAAATTATATTTATATGATCATAGAACAGAATCTAATGGTTTTATAAAATATATATACCGATTTGAAATATGTTTATTTTCAATATTCCTACAACTTTACGATGAAAGTTACTTTGTATCTCAAATATCTGCATGGATATGAATAAAAATTGGAAATTTATGTTTATTTAAAGTACCCTCCAAGTTATTTTCATATGAAAATGAAAATCATTTTTTTTTTTTGTTATGTTAAACAATGTCTTGTTAAAAATGTAATCAAAATCATTTGTGTGGATTTATGGAAAATATTTTCTGATCTCTTTTGTAAACTATCCTTAATTTTAGAATCAGCTATCTAATTCCAAATGCTCCTCAAGGGAACCTTTTGAGACCCTGGATATCAAGTATTAACCTGATTTGTAGAATGACTGCTCTAGTCCGAGATATAAACAGACAGATGGCATTCAGAAACTGACATTTTCAGTTTCAAGAGCAGAAATGTTGACAATTATTAAAATCTCATTCTATCATTTTTTTTTTACAGTCACATTACTTCTCCCTACAGCTACTGTCAACGTCATAGCGTGTTGCCAACTTTGTAAATCTAATTAAAACAATACTGCTCTAGGCTTAATAGCAATCAAATGAGTACGGTTAGGTTTACTTATTAGAATTAATATCCTTTTACAATATCTATTAAGCATAAATAAAATTTAGTATAGTTTAAAGATTCATAAAATTTGGATTACCTGTTTTAAAATTAACTTTCCGTAAATTCCTCATCTAGTAGCATATACGCTTCCAGTGACGTCAAGTTCAAGGTCCGACTCCAGGTTGATGTGATCTGAAGGTTTATTACTCTCCCTCTATGCAAAGTATGTTACATTTCTTTTAAATTATATCATACTTACACTTACTCCAAAATGTATATCTACATGTGGTACCCATGACGAGAGTAAGCGATAGCTCAAAAATAACATTTTAATTATTTTTTTTGCTCCAGTTTTTCAAAAGAAGAATGGCAATAGAAATGTCGATACAATTATTAGAAACACTATATTTCTTAAATGCAAACGTCGTATTAAGTAACATAAATTAAGAGCAAGCCACTTTTAATATTCAAGCCATCCGCTTCAGTGGCTGCGTGGTCTAAGGCGCTACTCTTGCAACATACTAGGCTGCCAACGAGGGGAAAATTGGAGTTCGATCCCGATCGGGTGTACTGAGGTTGGTTTACCACTCTCCCTCCACGCAAATGTGGGTACACTCACTCTAAATTTAATCTCCCCAATCCCTTAGTGTAATTAGTAGTCTACACAGTCATATAGCCCAAACGGATATTAAGAAGCGGTAATAAATATATATATATATATATATATATATATATATATATATATATATATAATATATAGGTATATATTATATATGTATATATATTTATTTATTACCGCTTCTTAATACCCGTATATATATACTCACACACTAGAACCTCGATAATCCGAACTAATTGTGATCAAAGTTTGTTTGTATCAATGAAATTCTGATTAAGCGGGAGAATACAGAAATACAATATTTTGACTAACTTAATAATATATTTAGCGTATAACCCGAACGGGTAGTAAGACGCGGTGCTAAATATAAATAAATAATATTATATTTGAATGAGTTTAATCAAATGTTTATTTATTTAACTGATGAATAACACGTAGTGTGTACTATAATTATTTTTATTTAGAGGAAAACACATCATGTTGACTACACTATGCAAATACTAAGCATTTATTATCAAATATATATTTTTAATTCTCTTTTAACTTTGAGCTTATTAATAAATACAATATATTTCATTTGACTTAATTTACTCCCCCTTTTTCCGAAATGTGTTTTCGAATTATCGGGAATTTTGGACTATCGGGCTCCATCCAAACTGATGTGTATATATTCAAGCCATGAGTGTTCAAACTAAAACCAAGTAGCAATTATTTAACATAATAAATTATGTTTATTTTTATGTTAGCTCATTTGAATGATTTTTTTAGGGTTAAACTTTTTTATGTATAAATATTAAAATAGACAGCGTTTCGACGTTTCATTTGAGAAATAGTTTAATTTGATTTGGGCTTCTTTTTAAACGCTTTTGGCAAAAACAATAATTGAAGACACATTCATTCTAAAGCCATTTTTTTTAAATACCAGCATTACAATGCCATTTTATGTCGAGAGAATAAACAATAATGAATATAAACAATTAGAAGAAAAATGTACAAAGAGGTCTTAAAAGTTAATGAATAATCATGTCTTATCCAAACTGATGTTTTTCTTAAAATTTTTATAAAAACATATAAATATACTTTTATATAATTTCAGAACAATTAACAATCCTACATCGGTGGACAAGCAGAATAAAGGTAAGGCTCACTTAAACCATTCTTCAGCCCCGTTCGGGTGCTTGTAAGTTTTATCCCACTAAATATTTTCCTACACTATATTCACGCAAATTCAGGTGCATTTTCTCTAAACTCCACCTTATTGATTTCTACTCAATCAATGTTATTAAAGTGGATATAGCCAGAATTGGGGGTCATAGAGATTAAGGCATCAATCTCGAAATATTTGGGTCTGCCAATGTTGGGAAGACCAGTGTTCGATTCCCGATTGGTGTAATAAGATTGGTTTTCATTACTGATTTTTCCACCTTCCTACACACAAATGTGGGTAACTTTTCTTTAAATACAATCTCCTTCATCCATAATACATTAGCGTATTTAGTACATAGTGTATAACCCGAACAGGTTTTAAGTTGAGGTCCAACTTTTAACTCACTCAGTAACGTGTCTTTCTACTAAGCTAAGGGTCCCGGGTTCAATGAATGGCTTAGCTGAAAAATGTATAATTGGTAAAATATGGGTTTACCCTTTCATTGTGATGACTGATGAATTAACGTACTGGGGTAGGGTTTTGTATCTGTTCTAGATATAAGTTAGTTCATAAATCGTGTTTTTATATAATAAGATGGTTCAGAAATTGCACGTTAAATACCTTCTAAAAATGGAATTAAAATAATGAGAGGCAGTATTAAAAATAACTGCGTAAAGTCTGCTGTGAAATAAAATTAGCTTCCTACTTTTGAACTAAGCAAACATTTAACCGGACTGTTATTTTAACATGCAGATTGTTTATGTAATGTTTTAATTTTTAAATTGTAATTATCATGGAATTCATCTAGAGTAAATAACAACATTATCAGGAAATAATAATATTGATATTTGCTAATGTAAAACACATTTTACAACAGTGTATATTTGTTTTAATTATCATTAAATGATTGTTTGTCTTATTAATTTCCGCTACTGCAGTATTTTATTGGAACCACCGCGAATTATAATTTATTAATCGTCTGGTATTGGGTTTAGTGCACATGGCTACAAATCTAGGTATCCCGGGTTAGATTTCAACAAAGGTCTGGATAGTTAGGTTTAAATTAGGTTTAATATTGCACACTGGTTCCACAACTATAAACTCACTATCACCATCACCTCATCTCTTCGGGACGTGGAAAGAGCCTCCACTGAAATGATGTACAATTAGTATGGCTACTTTCGGGCGTCCCCTGGGTAACGGTAATTAGTACTGGCTTATCTTTCCACAAAATGGGATAATTTGTTCAATTAAACTAACAATTCATCAACAATCCACTCCGAGAGTTGAATGGCCTAACGATCGAACGCAAGCTTATTGAAATCGTTTAATAGTAAGGACTACACGAACATTTTAACTATCAAGCGGAACGCATTTGATAAAATTCAATATTCTCAACACATTTCATTTTAAAATTAAACTAAATTTGAAATTATTACTATAGAAATAAAGTTAAAATTATATAAGTTTTTAAGACTGAATAATTTTTAGAGAAATTTTAAAAATATTTTTCTATAAATGGTATAAATGTTAGACTTAAATTCTTAACTTTAACTTTAAATCAATCATACATATATGACCATTCTCGCAAGCCCATCACCTCCTTAATCTGCCTTAAAATATGAGTTAAGAATGACCCTAAGCATGGAACGATCCCTTGATGGCTCAATCGTAGAGCATTGTCGAGCTAAGTATAAGGTCCTGGGTTTCAATCCCCATGTAGAGGTGTAATTTTTCAATTTTTTCGAATATGAATCATTTACGTCTTATTTACATAATTATAATCATTCATGTCCCAAGACTTGCCTTTCCCATATACTTATTTGTATAGCGTTGCTTTCTTAAGTCTGAATCTTTGGTTGAAGTATTTTTATTATGGTTGACAAATGAGTGTTCGTAAGTTGTGATAGCTCTTGTGTTTACTCCTTTCCGTAAGAGAAAGCATCTGTTTACACATTTATTGGCTGCGAAACACAGTACCCAAGGCCGTAGCCAGCCAATAATTTCAGGGGGAGATTGGTGAGCACATCCCCCAATTGCCGGAGGCTAGACATTTTTAAAAATTATGAACAGTTCTAGAAGATATCTGAAGTGATTTTATGGCAACATTACCCCCTAACTGCTGAAGGCTGGAAAAAATGCATATATTTAAATAATTCTAGAAGCTTTACGATTGGTTTTATGGCAACATAACACCAAAACTGCAGAAGGCTAGAAAAAATTATAAATATTAAACACCTCTAGAAGCAATCTGAAGTTTTTTTTATGACAACATAACCTCTTGATTGCCTAAGGCTAGGGAAAATCTATATATTTAAACAATTCTAGAATCTCTCTGAATTTTTTTATGGCATCATAACACCATAACTGCAGAAGTATAGAAAAAATTATAAATATTAAAAATCTCTAGAAGCTCTCTGAAGTGCTTTTTATGGTAACACCAACCCCTAATTTGTACTTGTGCCTTAATTTTTATATTGTTTGAATCATAAATAAAAATAAATATTCTCTTCGTTAAATTTCGCGGGGTTTGAACCCCCAAAATCTCTCTGATTACGGGTTTGACTATACCATTTTAGTTTGCAAAGATTTACGTTTTTTGGGAATATATTTCTGGTGAGTATTTCTTGTAGTTTCACCAAATAATTGCCAATCACCAAATTTAATCATCTATAATGAAGTTAGGTTATAAAACAATTATAACCAGATATATCGGGCCACACTGTTTGTTGGTCCATCAAAAGGTCCATGGATGCACATATTAATAAACTGGGCCACATGCAGCCCCCAAGACTCCCGTTTGACATCCCTGGTCTAAGGCATCACTTTTGCAATAGGCAATATAACCGATTAAGTGGATATCGGGGTTTGAAATACGGTTAGGTGGATTAAATTTCTCTAAATGGTCTTCCACTTTCTCACCGCTTAGTTGCAGTTACACTTCCTCTAAATTTTACCTTACTCATCCCTAAACACTTTAGCGTCGTCGTTGTATGCGTATAGGTTTACGCTATCTAAGTTAGACAGGGTGAAAAATACACAAAAAATGTCAAATTTAAATTAATAGTAAAAACAATAAGAATGTTGCCAATACAGCGGATACTTGCTACTCACAGTTGATTTCATGAGGTCACGGGTAACATTTTATGAATTAGACGTAATCTCAAAATTTTCAAAAATAATAACTAGAAAGAGCGATATCTAATACTTTATAACGACTTAACATTACACTTTCCCCGAGCATTATAATTCTATATAGTAAAGGAACATTTTTTTTAATTAATTTTACTGTGGTATTCGCTGTCAAAACGTAGCTAAATTAATTATATATGTTTCTTTTTAATATTTGACAAGTGAAATTATATTCTATCAAAAAGAGTTATTTGTGTGGGTATCACCAAAGCTTGAAAAAATTTGAAATAAAATGAACAGGCGGTGTCAAAACAGATCCTTGGTTTTTGACTTTCAACCTTTGGAAGCAGTAAACTAATGATATTGTAAGCATTACTTAGAACGGACTTTTTTATTCTATCTCAATTTAAAATTATTATGACTTATCTTTATTCATTATTCACTTCGTAAAACTGAGGTAAATAAAGCCATTATGAAATATTATATCTGTAACGTTTTAAATTTAAAATATATTATTATAATTCATTTAGAATTATCAATAAATGATTCGAACTAGTTTCAAAATTGAAAATATTGGATTCGCATGGTCCTATGGCCTATCAATAATTTTAAAATATTTGAAAAATTACAAGGGTTCAATTTCTATGTATGTATGTAATTTATCAAATTTATGTTAATGTAAAAAATTATAGCAAATTTCATCTTACATAAATTTAATCATTAGAATATCCCCAATAAAGGATCATATTTTAAAACCGACTTCATGTAATTATATGTTGGGCGCAAACCCCAAAAACAGCCAATGAGAGGATTTTTTGCTTAATTCTAGGATTAGACGTTTTAAAATGACCCAATTCCGAAGTTGTATTAAATTTATGCTTTGGCCGTTTCCAAACAGCTAAACCTAGGATTGTGGAAGTTATTAAACGACCAAAGGTTTAATTAACATTTTGAAATAACATTTCAGTTCGTATCTCGACTAGATAGCAGGTGGTGCGTGCCCAATTTTGGGAAACCACATGAATTCAAGAGGGCAAGTGGATATCATTGATATGCAAACAGAACCGGACAGAGGTTACAAATTTATTTATCACTATCAAGTCCACCTGACCAAATTGGTTTTTTGAAGCATAACCTAACCTAATTTAAAGACTGTATTTTATGCTATATCATTTAGTATTTGCACAATCCTAGGTTTTGCCATTTGGATACGGCCAGAGCCCAAAATTGATTAAAATAAAACTCTAGACTTTGATAATTTTAAAACTTCAAATTCTAGGACTGAGCAAAAATCTATCCATTGGCCGTTTTCGGGCTTTGTGTCCAACACACACACGCATATATATATATATATATATATATATATATATATATTTGAGCAAAATTGCTATAGTCATTAGTCATTATACAATACTTTTAAGTAAACTAAACTCAACTCAACTGTTCTGTGCTACTATGCTCTTAGCGGAAGCGTTTGGTCAGGGTTGATAATAACAATAATAATAATTACAAATCAAGGAATTTCTCAACCCCTCCCCCCCCCCCCCTCTTCTCCCGACGTCCAAGTAGAGCTGTTGTGGACCTTACTGTCGGAGCACATTAGTAAGTAGTATAGCGATTTTCTTTCTTTAGACTCCAGTCCTGATGTGAGGCAGCCTCCCCGAGACCAAGGCGGTGAAATTAAATCGAACTCAGCGGTGTTAGTTGGAGTTCATAATTTGGTAGCCCCGCCTCCCCTTTGATCCCCATGCTCCGGTGGAGCCGTCTGCCTACGCTAAGGCCTATTCTACACTAGCGGTTAAAACGCTAGCAACCACTCCTTTGAATGAAACCCTTGTTATCAAGTTAGAAGATAAGTTTCCAGCATTTTGACCGCTACCTCTGGAGGCGTTAAAACCACCTAGCGGTAGAAACGCGAATTAAACTACAACAGGCAGTTGTGCCTTAATGTCACAAGTCTTTCAGCAGGAATAATAAATAATCTTTCTCAATATGATATCATGTTTTGCAATATTTTCATTCACTAAACCAAGTAATTCATCAAATGAAACCACATACATTTTATAGTACAAAAATAACTTCTCTGGGTACATTCTGTGTTTCACAAACATAAAATGAAACTGTCCTATTGAGAGATTGTTTGGTAATGTGAGGTAAGTCCACCAACGTCTCTTGTGACAAGTTTTTTTTTTGCTAGTTTCCTCCAACAAAATAAGTCCCGCGATACAGCCGGCCTGTACAATATCCATTTTTAAACCATTCTGCACAATTGGAAGCAACAAAATCTAAGCCACTAGTGTAGAATCAGTAGCGTTATGATAGCTGTTTAACAGTCGGGTTTTGACAGTCGGTGAAGACTAAAGATTATGGGGGCGTAAGCTAGCGGCAAAACCACCGCGTTCTAACCACTTGTGTATTTATTTATTTAGCACCACGTCTTACTAACCGTTCGGGTTATACGCTTAAGTATTAATTACGCTGATTGATTAGGAATTGGGAAGGTTGAATTTAGAGGAACTGAACCCACATTTACGTGGAGGGAGAATGGAAAACCATTTAGGAAAACCCCCACCACCAGTTCACCTGACTGAGATTTGAACCTCGATCTCCCCGTCCTCGGCAGTCGAGCTCAACACGACAAGCGCGTTAGCTAACTACGCCAACGAGACGGGTAGCCGCTAGCGTAGAATCGGCCTTAGACTCAAAGTAACGTGGCCAGTAAGGGTTTATACTTAGCTCCCATTTGTGATCGACAATCTAGTTCTGCCCTATTTAACTTCCTCTTGGATGTTAATGACGCGTCAAAGCTCAAACTTGTAGACGCGGAGTTTCTCACGTTATACAACGTGTATCTAAAACATTGCATCAAACTTTGGCAGGCTACTCCTTGGGTGAAAATAGAATAATTCACATCAGCAACCTAGGGTCCATCTTGAATATTAAGGGTGGTATACACCCCTAAACATAGAGCTTAAAACGACAATTGTGTGAAATATTATGAAAACTGATTAAGGTATTAGCACGAATCTTTGTATACTACTTATTGAAACCTTGATCATTAATAAACTAAATGTGCTGTAACCGTTACCCACCCCCATCATGTAAAAAGGGGGGGGGGGCTTGTAACACTTATTTCTGCAATAAAATGTGTCAGAGTAATTATTACTAATTTTGACTTAATATTACAAAATAAGGATTAGAATTAACAAAAAAAAAAAGGTGCCTTGGAGAAACTGTCTAGCTTTTTCCGTTTTCTAGATAATCACACAAATTTGAGCTCAAGAGACAAGTGTAAATGCCTGCCAGGTAGGCAACCAGAATTGCAGTGTTACTTCGCACTGCAGTCGTTTAACAATTTTTACCGGCACGTGTGACTATGTATCACGTAAATTTGGTAAACAAGGCTGGTTTGTGTGTAATGATGGAGAGACTCAGATACTTTTCCTTCTTCATAAGCTCTGATGTGTTGCTATTTATCACATTAGTAAGTTATGCTTACACATTTCACACTTGGGTGGGATTTTAATCATTACACTCACTGGAGTATTGAAAGCTAAATTAAGAAATACTAACCATAGTTCTTGTGTGTTTTAATTCCTAGCTTCAAAAGCAGATTCATAGCAAGTGTTCAAAATAGTGGCCCCTAACGTCATTGCAATATTGAGGTGACGTATCAATGACTGGCGTAATCTTTCGAAAACACGTGGAGTTTCTTGAGCCTTATCACATGCAGCAACTATCCTGGCTAACAGGTCTTCCTCGGATTCAATGGCTGTCTCGTACACCAAAGCTTTGAAAAAGCCCCACAGAAAGAAGTCTAACGGATTATGGAAAGGAGAGTGTGGTGGCTACGCAACAGCTATACTGGTTGCCTACCTGGCAGGAATTAACACTTCTCTTTTGAATCAAACATGCATGATTATCTTGGAAACGGGGAAAGATAGACAGTTTCTCCAAGACACCTTTTATTGTTAATTTTTACTTCATGTTTTGTAATATTAAGTCAAAATAGGTAATACTTACTCTGTCATATTTTATTGCAGAAATAAGTGTTACAAGCCCCCCCCCCCCCCTTTTTACATGATGGGGGTGGGTAACGGTAACAGCACATTTAGTTTATTAATGATCAAGGTTTCAATAAGTAGTATACAAAGATTTGTTGTAATACCCTAAGCAGTTTTCATAATATTTCACACAATAGTCGTTTTTAGCTCTATGTTTAGGGGTGTATACCACCCTTAATATTCAAGATGGACCCTAGGTTGCTGATGTGAATTATTCTATTTTCACCCAAGGAGTAGCCTGCCAAAGTTTGATGCAATGTTTTAGATACACGTTGTATAAGGAACATTTTCAGGCTCATTTATTTTCTGAGAGTATCCGACACCTTAGCTCAGTCGGTAGCGTATCTTCCTGCCGAGCTAAGGGTCCCGGGATCGACTCCCAAAGAGTTTATCGTTGGTTAAATGTGGGGCTAGCCTTTAACAGTGATAAATTAACAGCCGGGGACTGGATGTTGTGTCTGTTCTAGTCTTAAGTTAGAGTACAAGGTATATGAAGCTATGCCAGCCTTAGAAGGCCGGAAGTGGAGAATATATGGCTTGAACAAAAACTGACCCTGTCCACAGGATGGAAACAGTATTGTATGTAATTATCTGTGAGTTTACTTTAGGTCTCCCTTGGGCCACAGTGTGCGATCATGTCCTTGAAGGGAAATAATATTCTTGGTAGAGAATTTGTTTGGCATTGCTAAGGGATTTTTTTACGTTTTTTGTTTTTGAGGATAGAAATACAAAATCCTCTCTTTTTTTGCGCAACTGTGTGGATTGCGTATTTCTGAGATCAACCATATGTTAATATTTTGTTGTTCTTTGAAAACTCTATCAATTCACTCTAGTTTATCTGCATTTTTCTTATATTTTCTAGGTTTTTCTTTATTTGGCATTATAAAGGAGGCTATCAACTTATGCTTGTTCCATAAAGTTATAAAATAATGTGACTTTTTAAAGTAGAAACTTAATAATGGGGCATTATATTTATAATTTTTTCTAAAAAAAACTCACAGTTTATAATTGATTTTATAAGACAGTATTTACGATATTTTCGTGTTTTTTTAAAAAAACTTAATCCTAATATAGAATCTTCTGAAAAATAAGGATTGTTCTAGGAGTTATTAAACCCTAGAATGTCCAATTTTATAAGAAATACCGATGTGAAAGGATATATTTCGCCCTTATGACCGAAAATATGTAATGGATGAAGTTTTATCAAGAAATATTGCACGAGTCTTATGCCTTCCAGAATTCCTTGAATCAAATATTAAAGGAAACTATTCACCTCCTTCTTCCTTTGTCTAGCTTCTCAACAAAAGAAAACCTCCCGACATATTTGTTGAAAGAAACAATAGAGTCCGGGGAGAAAACCCATAACCTACGGTCTCACTAATCTCACATATTATAAAAGAAAATACTAGGACCTACTTTAGTTTGACCCAGATAGCGAGTAACTTTTTCATAAAGCGATCCCCCCTGCCCCCTCCCGTGATTTTTAGGAAAAAGTATTTTTCCATTAGGTGATGCGTTCCTCACATTCTATAACCACGAGTGTCTTACTCAGAGATTATTTGGTTTAGTAAATTACATTCCATTAGAGTCTTAACTTGCATTATTCTAGATCAGTGGTTCTCGAAGATTAGGGAAAATTGCACCCGGAAAATTGTACCTTCCCAGAAAAAATAATCACTCCATTAGGTGGGAAAAGTACGCCCCACACAATGTTTTACACACTTACAAAACAAGTACATCCAAGGACCTAACAAAGTGTTTGAAGAGTCTAGCCTAGATTTAAAAAATTGAGTAAAAGTTAATCAATAATTAGTTCGGTAACTTCAATTTATACGTTAACATCAAATGCTTACAGATACACACTAATCTTTAGTCCATTGAAAAACCTAACCTAACTTAACCTAAGCTAACCTAACTTAACCTAAACAACAGGCAAAGATACAGGTGCGATGAATCGATGTATGGCCTCCTTAAGACCTCATGAGTCGATTTGAAATACCCACCCTCCTAAACTGAAGGATGCGATGAATCGATCTACGCCGGTGAAAGTGGTAAGGTCATGAGGAAACTGACAAGACCTTGTTAAAATTATTTAGGTGAGATAGACAAGGTCATGTGGGTGCACTTTTCCGACCTATTAGTGTGATGATTTATGGGAGGGCGCAGTTTTCCTCTTTTTCTGGGAAGGCGCAGTTTTCCCTAGCGCAATTTTCCTGACAACGGTTCTCGAACTTGTTGGTTTCTGAAACTCTTTACGCTCATCAAAAATTCTGAAGAGCCTCATAAACATCTGTTATGTGGATACTACCCCCTTAATGTTTAGAGAATTAAAATTTATAATTTTGAGATATTTTACATTTATTGAATTTAAGGTATTTAACGTACACTTTCGGATTCTGCTGATTATAACAGCACACGAGTATTTCCATAAGTGAGAGTTAAAGGGCCTAATAGATTTTCCGAGAAAGGTAGTTTCACTCACCTTCGAGAGTTATTTTACATACCACAATTGACATAGGGCCGTCGACTCTACTTCCCCTCCAAAAAAAGTGTGTTACGGATTTTTATCGCTAAAGAAAAATCCATCAACCCCAGTTGGATCTGAACCCACAAATATCGAGTACTGAGACGAGCACTTCAACCCAAGACCACTAGTTTGACAAATAATTTTATAAATATACATATATTAACTTATTTAAAAAAAATCATAAGTAACTTAACAAATAATATAATAAAACCCTTTCGTGTTAAATATGAAATATGCTTTATTCTTTACAACAAATGGTTTATTTATTGAATAAAAAGGTAGCAATGACATGTTTTCAAATTTATTTATGATGACTTAAAATAATACAGCTTAATTTGAATGTGTGCTCCTGAGTTCAATTTGTTGCATTGGTTTAGGTCCAAGTGTATAAAGTGTATAAATATTCTTAAGATTCGGAGTGCCCTTGAGGGGAGGGAGGGGAAGGGTCATATGAAGCATAAGGGTTTCGAGGAGCACATTTTGAGAATAGCTGCCTTAAAATGTAAGATAGGGTCATAGTGTAATATTTCATGATAATACTGCTACTTCTCAGTGTAAACAGAGTGGACATGAATTTGCGTGGAAAAGGGGTAAAACATTAATTAAAAACCACCCTCAATACAACAGGCTTGGATTAAAACCTTTATCTCCCCGTCACCGGTAAAATAAACCAGACGATACTGACACCTCCAATCTGCGTATCTACCGGTGTGGGTAAGACGTTAACTTATAATAACATCTTGTGAATGTGTGGAATGCCAGGCCGCCACCGTGGTTCGGATTCCACGTTAAACTGTAGGTCCTTCATTTCATCTCACAATCACCCTACCATTACACATTAGCATAAGTGCGTATAACCCGAACGGGTAGTAAGACGCGGTGCTAATAATAATAATAATAACTTATAATAAATATATAGTTCTATGATATAAGATCGGTCACCTCAACTCTGCTTGTAGCGCGTGTTGTGTTAAGGCTTTGTTTACTGTCATGGCGGGGAAAAATAAATCTACCATAGATGAAATTCTAACTTACAATTTAAAAATGAGAAATAGAGGGATATGAGAGTTATTATTATTAGCACCGATTCAAACTAATCCGTTGGGTTATACGAGCCTACGCTAATGTGTAATGGTAGGGTGATTGTGAAAGGAAATGGAGGACCTACAGTTTAACGTGGGATCCGAACCACGGTGGAGGTCTGACATTCCACACATTCACAAGTTGTGATTAATACACGTCTTGTCAGAGGTGAAGGAAGGGTTTGGTATTCAGATAAATATTTGCCAGGACCGAGGATTGAACCCTGGACTCCCAAAACGCTTGGAGAGTTAGTAGTGTTTTGGTTATAGAGTTATTTTTTTTTTGTAATTTGTATGTGGATATAATCAGCAGGTTCATAAGATACAAGTTAAAATAACTCCTCTTCCATTGACCACCAAATATAACAATCTATTGTTCACTTCAAATTGAATTAACACGTATTATGATTCATAGCAACCCGCTTCAGTTGTCAATAGAGATGAACATTTCCTGGTAATTATTATTATATTTATTTATTTTAGCGCCACGTCTAGCTACCCATTCGGTTTATACGCTTATTTACTTATTACTATAATGATTTAGTGATTAGGAATGCTATATTTAGGGAAATGTACTCGCATTTGCTTGGAGAGGAATGGAAAACCACTTTGGAAAAACATTTTCAGTAGACCCGACCGATATTAGAACCTCGATCTACCCATCATCGGCAGCTTAGTCCAACACGATAGTAGCGCGTTAGACCACGTGGCCACCAAAGCGAGTTACTGGTAATTATTCCTTCAGAAAAACTTTCCGTAACATATAAATACTGTATTGTAACATGTGGGACGCCTCTCATCGGTGGTCTGGAGACAAAGAAAGAAGGAAAAATATTCATAATGCATTCCATTTGATCGTGTATCAAATTAACTCACTTCAGTGGCCAAATGGTTTATGAATACCGAACGGGTCTACTGGGGTTAGTTTTTTCACAAATGGTTTCCCACTCTCCTTCGACGCAATGTTGGTATATTAGATTACCTATAAAATAACCGGCCCATGGTGTAGTGGTCAGTGCACCTGACTAAGAACCTTGGTGTCCCGGTTCTATACCAGGCTGTTTGTTACCTTGGGTATTTTCCCTAACGGTCACCAGGGTTTGATTGGTTAGTTTTAAGTTATGTTTAAGTGTTTCTACTGATTCCACTCTCATACTCACTCTCACCCTTATAATCACTATCACCCTCATATCACTATCACCCTCATATCACTATCACCATCATAATCACTATCTCCCTCATATCACTACTACCCTCATACTCACTATCACCCTCATACTCATTATCACCCTCATTCTCACTATCACCCTCATATTCACTATCACCCTCATACTCACTATCACCCTCATACTCACTATCACCCTCATACTCACTATCACCCTCATACTTACTATCACCCTCATACTCGCTATCACCCTCATACTCACTATCACCCTCATATTTTTATCACCCTCACCTCCTATAATCAAGACATGGAAAAAGCCTCCACGAAAGGATATGTTGGGTCGTTCCTTTGTCAATGGTACAATATATATAAATATATATACCTTTAAAATTCTTCCTTCCTCATCTCTAGATCACTAGTTTAATTTATCATATAAGTGTATAAACTGAACAGGTAGGGACGTATTGATTAAAGAAATTATAATATAGTCAAGTTGTAAATACAGTAATGTGGAACTGCTTAACATTATAAAGGCATTGTTCCTAATGACTATCTCTGGCCCGAATGGAAGATTGCAGTCATCGTGTCATAGAATCCCCCACTCTTTCAAAATACATTCCAACTCATGTGTCTGTAGTTAAGTGTGAAATTATTAACCGCGTCACATGGCTTAAAAAGAAAGTTCGGTGTCGTTTTCTGGAACTACTTCTCTATTCTGTACAGAGATGGTCCACCTTTTACCCTTTTACGTAAAACCACCCTTTGTAACGTCAATGAGAAAAATAAGAAAGAAAACCACGAAACTTTTGTCTCAAGGTAAGAAATATATAGCGCATATAGTTCTAATATATTTTAAAAGTATTTGTCCTGAGCCTAGCAAAAAATATTATATATATTAGAGGAAGGCTAAATCTAAAGCCCTTTTTCATCAATCATAGTTTCATAGTTCCGCAAATATGATTAAAAAGTCGTTTAAAATAAGAGAATGTCATATTTTTTCATTATTTCTTTTTATTATGTTCAGTCTCTGAACTGTATATATTTAATATTGTAAAATAGACTTTGTGTAATAGTTTGTTTAAACCAGTTCAGTTAGATATAGTTCCCTATTTTTATTGGTTTGTATGGGTTAGTTGTTCTTTGTTTACCACCTTTTTGAGTTTTCCCTCCTTTTTTTGAGAGTGGAAATGAAGGGGAAAAAAGGTCGTTTGTTCCTTTGTTAGTTAGTTCACCGTGGGACTCTGTACACATTGGGTGTCTACAATTACGATTACATATTTTGCTTTATAAATCTTTGTTCACGTGTGAGTAGGTGCTTCAAGCCTTAAAGGGGCCTCTTTGATCCAAAACCACAACAAATGTTCGAGAAAGACCGAGGAATTAACGCCTTGTTCCCTATTCCTTCTATGCCAACCCACAAGGTAAACCTCCATTGTCGCGGAACCTCATTTAGTAGATGTAAGCATTTATCACATTGTTATATTGATTACAGTCCACCTTTTATCGGTTTTCTTTTGTTGTTGTTTTGATGCTAATAGTTTGTTGACTGGAAAGAAAATAATAAAGCTCTAACTATGGGTTTGTTGGATAAAATGATCTCTGTCAGAATCTTCTGAAGTGATTTTTAATTTAACCATTTTTTTAAATAGCGCGTCAAATAATTAAATACTTTGTTGGAGATGAATGTCTGCACGGTGGTTTCTCCTTTACCGAGGCGGCCCTATTAAGGTCCTAAGGATAAGTTAAGCTTGGGTTATCTCAATTTCCTGGGAGCCCGCTTTGGTGGCCATATGGTATAGGCGTCATTCTCGAAATAGAATAAAATTTAGAGAACTATTATCATTTATAATACATTTTGTATCTAACATTTAAAATTGTAGGTAGGGATGTGAAAAAAAGTATCCATACTTTACTAATATCGATATTTTCCTTTCGATACTAGTATTTTTACTCAATACTTTTACTTATATTAGTACTCACACTCCAGTACAGGATTGGTATCGAAAGAAAAAAAAATTTGTTATCTTCACTCACGCTTGGATTAAATGTTTACAATGTTTAGATAAGGGTACAAAAAAGATTGGAAAAATACATTACTAATCATATTTAGTTATTAAATATCTTTCCATCAGCAAAATGTTCATAGACATTTTAAACGCTGGTATGGTTAAATCTTTTATAATATCCATTATACAATACTAGCTATAATACTTTCGAAGTTCCAACACGTGATATAGATGCAATAGACCTAAACATTTTCTAATATGATTAAATCATTATAATTTTCAGTGATTAACTACATATTAAAATATTATTATTATTCAACCGTTGAAATTATTTCTGGATAAAAAAATATTTTCCTAGATTAAAATTTTTATACCAATACTTACTGTTATCAATACTTTTATTTCGATACTATTTCGGTATCGATATTTTTCTTACAATACTTTAAATGAGTACAGTATCGATTCTTTTCCTTCGATACCACATCCCTAGTTGTAGGTTATAGACGTTAGTAAAACTTTTTTTTTTACAACCTATAAAATTATCCCGATATTTTTTTTAAATTCCCTTTGGGCTTACATTCTCTGTTGTTAAAAATGCATACTTTGAAAGTTTTTCTTAACTTCCACTAGCTTTCGTTCTTTCTGAAACATAAAAATTTTCTAGTAAAATAAATGGTCTAGTCCCTGTGTCAAACGCAAGTTTTATTAAAATAAAAAAGGGAGTTGTGTTCTTGGTTTAAAAACATTTATAGAAGAATTTTTCGGTCTCAATGATAAAAAATACAATTTTATTAAAACAATATAAATTGACTAGGAACATGAAAATGACTATAAAAATAATAATTAGAATACTTGATTTAAATTATTATAATTTCCATTTACTGAAGTGCCAGTGTAATGACTTGGGTTCACGATTAATGTGTTTTGATGTTTTACTGATTAGGTTTATATGATTGGTTGGCAGGCTATAGTTAGAATCTCTTATGTTTTTAATGAATTATTTATTCAGTGTCGTTGCTGTGAATTCACCAATATGCCACCTAAGAGC
Source organism: Timema cristinae (assembly GCA_039000515.1). NCBI lineage: Eukaryota > Metazoa > Arthropoda > Insecta > Phasmatodea > Timematidae > Timema > Timema cristinae. The sequence continues at coordinate 11,564,261 of JBCFYV010011135.1, forward strand.
GCGGATACATAAGAAGTGGAAGTAAAAAGTGGATACAAAATATTGCAAGCGATCGGGGCACAAAATAAGTCAGGTACAGGAGAGCTTAATTCTTAATTGCCATAAAAAAGTCAAGTGTCTGTTTCCTTTCTTTTGTTTGTGGCAGGAATGTAAAGGCTACTAGAATAAACAGATGTTCAACCTCATCCTTTGAAACCTGATTGTCCTATAACCTAACCTAACCTAACCAACATAACCTAACTTAACCTAAATTTAACTAAAAGCTCTATGCCAGTAAATTGAAAGCTGCTTGTGAGATCTGTGCAGTTGTCACCCATTTAAAAACATACCTCCTTGTGCGGTTTTAGAGAAGAAAAAGGGCCCTATAAGGTCACGAATCATTTGCACTGTTTTGTGCCTGCTCTATTTTGGGACCACGGGGTTTCACTGTTATGTACACCACGTCCAGATTGAAGGGTAGAAACTTATTGGTTCAGCCCGCGATGTATGCTATACCTCCACACATGACTGCAGAATAGTTTGCCTAGCCAAGCCCAAGGCTATAGTTAGAGAAAACCTTAAGGCGGGGTGCTAGTGAGCGTGAGTTTAGGGCAGTATTTTTGCAGTTTTTATAGCACAAACATCTTTTGGCTAAAATAAATCAAATATTTCTTCTATAAAAACATAGAGTTTAGTTTTCTGCACATGCTAATCTCAACAGTTGTTGAATATCTGTCATGAGCATGGCGGCATTTGGTGACAAACTTTTCTCTTTATATAAAAAGTTTTTCACCAAATGCCGCCATGCTCATGACAGATATTCAACAACTGTTGAGATTAGCATGTGCGGAAAACTAAACTCTATGTTTCTATAGAAGAAATATTTGATTTATTTGGCTAAAAAATGTTTGTGCTATAAAAACTGCTAAATTAATGCACTAAACTCGCGCTCACTAGCCTTATGTCCTTAAATTATTTCTTGACTGTTGATAAGGAGAGATGGGGGAGGGCTTATGTCTCTTAGCGATGCCCAAATGGTTTGATTTACTAAATTATTTTTACTTTATGGTTCTGTTCATGATAAAATTAATAATTGTTATTTACATATTAAGTTAATAAATTATGTTTGCTCTCATTAACATACGGGCTGATATTTTTTTTTTTAGCTATTAAAAATGTAACCACGTCAAACGTTATATTGCCACTGTTACCCACATTGATTTACTTGTTAATATAAAGCAAGTCTCCCCTCTTTCAGAATATTTATTCCTGTTTATAGTCAAATATACATTTTTAATGATTTATTATTATATTACACACATGTAACGTAAATAACAGATTAACTCTAAAAGATTTTTACTTTATTTGTAAGAAACTGAAATTAAAAAAAACTTCTGTAATTTAAGGGTCCCAATCCTTATTTAAAATATTTTATATTATTTCCGGTCGGACAAAAAAAAATATATTGAAAAAATCCTTTCCATTGAACATATTTTAGCTATAAAAGAGAATTTATTTGTTTCTTCAAAGTTATTATGAGTGTGTATAACTTTGTTGGACCATAGTTCGATTTCATACTTTATTTAATGTTACCAGAGCGGCTACAATATAACTATTAATAAAAAACTTTAATAATTAATACCTTGATCGAGAAAAGGTGTAGTTTATTAAGATTTACGTTGATTATCATTTTCTAATAAATTTAATGTATAATGTTAACTGTGATATTTTTGTCAAATATGTTTTTTTACTAAATCAATCCTAGAAATCCAAACAATAAAACTGACCATGTCGTAGGCAAGTATTAATATAATATCAGAGAAAGGAGGTTTAAATAATATTTGAAAAGCAAGGATAAATATTGTTTTGTTTTACGAGCTTAAAACAACTTTACATATCTATGCTTTTATAAGGCTTGGAATATATATATATATATATATTTAGGTAAAAAAATATTGTAGCTCTGTACTGTTTTTAAGAATATATGTCTATTGCCAAAGATACCTGGAATTTTATAACTGATTGCGGAGCATTTATTTCTATTCATCAGGATGTCTGTAAAAAGAGGATCTCGCATGCATACATTCAGGGTTTGAGTCTCAGTTAAAGGTAGGCCGGATTTATTTATATCTGTAACTTAGGATCTCTGGAACCCCTTAAACATTTGAGGTGCGGTTTTTACTTTTGTACTGAACCAATATCTAGGCAGGCTTTAGCATTATTTGTGTATAATCAGATGTTTCGGTGTGAGTCCCGGTGAAAGACAGCCGATTTCTTGTATAACTTTATAGAACCACACAATTATTTTGGGGTAATTTTCATTATTCTGTGGAGTATTTATTCAGACATTTTTTAGTATAATAATTATAATCGGGTATTTTATTGGGAGTCCCGGGAAGTGTCAGCCGGATATTTGTATATATCTATGGAACCACTTAACTGATTGAAATTTAGTTTTTTTTAAAATATCTATCCAGGCATGTTTTAGCATGATTTAATCATGTTTTGTGTTGCGAGTCTCGATGGAAGACAAGCCGGACATTTGTCAACAACTGATTCCGTAGTTAATTCTATTCTGTAGGATATCAACCGGGGAAATTGTAGCATAGACTTAGGTTTTGTGGTTCGAGTCCCTGTTAAAGTTTCGGATGGATGTTGTGTATATTTCATCTAGGATATTTATAACCACATAAGCGATTGCAGTGTAATATTTTTTCCAACTAGACTTATGAAGTTTTTATATCCAGGCAGGTTTAACATTAGTTTAACCAGGTGTTTTGCTGTGAGTCCCTAGAAATACTGAAAGGCCTAGCTATAATGGATTTTGTGGGTCAGCCTGAAGGTAAAATTCCGTTCTTCCGCGAAGGGAATAATATACTCCAGGGTGAACTATAGAAGAATATATATATTTAACATAATATTACCTATTTCAACCACCTTTACTACAAATAACTGGATGATAGTGAAGAAAAAGATACAAATGAAATATGATGCAACCACATTTGCTTGGAGGGAAGTTAGGTAACAATTTATTAATACGTGTCTCAATATTCCCGGCCAGGACTAGAACCTCGTTTCATCCCCCACTGAAAATGGGCCATATGAGAAAATTTTGTCCACATGAATACCATAAAATACCATAAGAATAACATAAATTATTTACCGCATTTCCTAGAATATTTATTTTACTTAGTAATTCTGTTTAATATAAAATATAAAATATTTTATTTTGTGAGTGTATCGAGCAGATATCACACGGATCTATAATATATTATTAACTTTGGGCTTTCTTCTTTAAGTTCAATCAATAATGTTTTTATTACAATGAGATTATAAACAACTCTCAGACCCGCCTCGGTAGCGTAGTTAGCTAACGCACTAGTTATTGTCTAACTAGACTGAAAAGGATGGGAAGAACAGGCTTCTAATCTCACTCGGGTGAACTTGGGTAGTTTTCCTAAATAGTTTCATACTTTATTTTCATGCAAATGCAGGTTCACTTCATATAACTTCAACCTTTCCAATTTCTAGCCATTATATTAATTAGTACTTAAGCGTATTACCATAATGGGTAGTAAGACGAGGCGCTAAAAACAAAATAAAAAACCTACCCTCAAAAGTTGCTTTAAGCACTCTTTCCTTGTCCTTTTGATTTAAGATTGACTATATGAAGGTTACCTAAGAAACAGTTAAGTTTTCCTTGCACTTAAACATATTAATAAATGGTTCGTTCTGTGTATGCTAGCTCGCCGTGAAGGTCCACGTATAGTAGTTAAATGGCGCTTGTCTAAAAGGAGGGTGTAATCACATTATTCACTTTATCAAGTAATGCACTAGCAAAATACTGACAATTTCTAATGCAGTAAACATTCATACATTTTATAAATATTTGTGTTTTGCAGTAAGCCAACAGTTATTACTTTTTCCAAGTTAATTTCAAGACCAAATAAATTATGTATTTTGTAGTCTGCACTACTATTTATAAGTTAAAATCTCATACTCCTCAAATACTTATTGGTTACCTTATTAATATTATGATTATTATTATTGATGCTTTCTAAACCAATAATCCTAAAATAAAATGATTTAGAGATTTATTTAACATTAAAATGGTGCGACAGATTAGCTCAATCGATAGCATGTTTCTCTATTGATTTAAAGACACTAGGTTTGATTCCTGACTTCGTGGAACTTTTATTTTTAGTCAAGCATTTGTTTCCCCTTCTAAACTGATGAGCTAATGGACTGGGAGTTTTAAGATAGTATCAAAGTAGTGTGCTGATTTTATCATTCAGTTCAGAAATGCACGTCAGATACCTCAAATAAATTTATAACATGAAACCTTAGGATGCTAAGCGTCTTTATAAGTGAGATTGGTTATGACTTTTTGAAGAAAATAAGAAAATTATGGTGTACTCATTTATATTAAATATAACTTTAGCATTAACTAGGAACCAAAATAATTAGTAAACAAACTTTCAGCAATATATCCATGGCTTATTAATATGCGTTGTTTGGCTAGTTTTCATTCTTTGCGCATCTTTAATATATGCATTATTAAGGATCATGTGTGCACTTGGTGCAGGTTATTTGGATTTCGTACCTAGGCTCACCATCTTCTCGTTTATGCGGTCCTGCTCCATCGTAAGTTGTCGGCAGGCGGAATACATGAGTAAAAGTACTGATTATAGAAATATTTCGAAAAGTATTATTTGCATATAAATAAAAAAAAATACAGTAAAAAACGTATATTTTTAAATATTTCTTTTTTTCAGTGTTTTCCCAACATTTTAAAAATTCCGTTTATGTAACTATTTGTTTAAATAAATGATATGATATGATATGCATACTATTATATTAAAATATTAAATATATAATATAAATTTGAAATCCTCATGGTAAAAGCTTTTAAAAAATACCCCACATAAATGGGTAAAAATAAAAATAATAATAATAAAACGTAAACTTACATTTAATTACTCACAAATTCTGTTATTCGTCTTTTTTCAAAATTGTTACCAACCCATTTCATTTGGGCACGCCAGGACTTACCTACAACCCAAGTTTTGGCTTTATATGTCTAACCGTTCAAATGTTGAGATATATGTGGGACCGAAAGAAGATATATAACTTTAGTTTTTCATAAGGGTTCCATTCAATGTACGGAACCCAAAATATGAGTTGTGACATTGAGTGTAACTTAATAGTGTTTATTTTTTTAATTTTATCATAATTCGTATAGTTTATTATATTTAAATTAAATAACGTATGGAATAAAAATATAGTCTCACAAAGTAATACATAGTCATAATAGCTTTAAAGAAACAAATAAACTCACTTTTATAACTAAAATATTTCCAATGGATAAGTTTTAATCAAATCGAGTTTTCTTATCTAATCTGGAAATAATTTCATATAAATATTTTATATAATGATTGGGACCCTTAAATTATATAGGTTTTTTAAACTCAGCTTATTACAAATAAAGTAAAAATCTTTTACATTTAATCTGTTATTTGCGTTTCATGTGTGGAATATAATAATTAATCATTAATAAATTCATAATTAGTTATACATAGTAATAAATATTCTGTAAAAGGGAAGACTTGTCTTATGTTACCATGTAAAAACAATCAATGTCGGTAGCAGTGCCAGTTTTTAATAGCTAAAAAAATGGCAGTCCGTATGTTAATGAAAGCTAACATAAATAATTAACTAAGTATGTAACTAATTATTATTGATTTTATCATGATCAGAACAATAAAGTAAAATTAATTTAGTAAATAAAACCATTTGGCCATCGCATAAAGACATAGCCCCTCCCATATCACTCCTCCCCAACAATCAAGAAATAATTTAATGACTTAAAGCCGTCTCTAGCTTAGGCCTCGGGTTGCTAGGCAAACTATTTTGCGGTCATGTGTGGAGGTATAACATACCGCGAGGGCTGAACCTATAAGTTGCTACCTTTCAATACCGACGGAGTGTACTTGTGCTCTTCGGAGCCACAGCTGAATCCACGACCCGATATTACACTTGCTGCTATTTCACTTCTTAGGGAACTAGGAGGATTGAAAATGTAATTGGATCAAGATTGATCCATTATAGTGACCGACGTGGGATAATAATTATGATCTCGACTCAGCTTCTGTAATTAATTTTTAAAAATATCTCTTGACGAACGCAGGTCCTAACAGCTCGTCGACTATTACGCGATTGTCGTCACCTCCTATTGCCAACAGATTTTTATTTTTGAATATTTAATTTCTAGAATATTCGAGTAATGGGATGCATTGGTCACTGTCACTTACCTCTCCCCCTTTGGCCTTCGAAAAGATTTTTCCTGGGCGGCCGGTAGAAAGAGACAAAGGATGTTGCACCACGTAGGTATAAGTAACTTATTTGTTGTGAAGTAAAGCGTAAATTAAATACATTTTGAATATTATCACGTTGTACTGGATCTAATTATCTCTATTAATTGATCAAAAGGGATGTATAAAATATAATTGCTAAACCAGCAAAAACAAAGAACTACTAGCTAAACTAAAGTAACTAACTAGTTTAGAATTTTTAGCTATTTTTCTATCACTCCGTCTTACTATCCATTCTGTTTAAATTAGGCATATGTAAGATTTAATTTAGATTAAATGTAGACATACTTGCATTGAGGGAGAGTAGAAAATAATTAATTAAAAATCACACTCTGTTCACTCGACTGTGTTTCGTCATCAGCAGACCAGTCTATTGATAATGTGACCATCGTTTCTCAAAATGTGTTCCTTGGAGCCCTGACTGCCTGAGACTCTGTCAGTTACTTTAGTTACTTTAGAATCTTTGTGTGGAGGTAATTTTTACTATACACACCAGTTAAAACCAAAATATTTCTACAGATTGAAGGCAGAAGACGACATACGAATACATCTGTCTTCTATTAGATCCAGATTTTAAAGAGGTTTGAGATTAATGTTAATCAAGGCCACTATTTTTATAATACTTTTATTTTCGAGGAAAATAATAAAATTACTGTTTTAATTATAACAAATAACAATTTTATTGATATATTAATTCATTTATAACTATCATTGAATATATATAAAACACTTTTGAAAATTTTAAGTAATATTGGTGTGAACATCAATAGGTACGATCTCACTTAAGCAACATCTTTTCGAGGCTCCACAATCGTTTTTAAGGGTGTAAATAGCTCCAAAGGCCCAAATGTTTTATAACCAGTACCTTAGAAAATTCCACCACTTAAGAGTTAAAAAAATATTAGGCTTTACACTAAGACATTTATTTTATACCCTTATCGGTGGACAAGCGACCTAAATATTAAGACCGTCTATTTGGATTTTCCGGTTATGGTGCGTTGGTGGTTAAAATCCTTGTAAGTAGTTGTGAGCGTATTTTTTTCCATTATGGTTTTATTCCTTACTCTTCACGCCAATTTCCTCTAAATCAGTGCTTTACAAACTATTTAAAATAGTGAATAAAATTGTAGAAAACACACAACCAATATCAACCTAGCTTTTATTGGTCGTTTAGACTGGAGTAACCATTAATTTAATTTTATATAAACTACTGTTTGTTTCCATAATTCTGTATTTTCCAGTAATAACAGAATGTACACATTTCAAAACTTTTCTCTAACCACCAAAAATTTGCTTACAGCCCACAGTTTGAGAACCACTTCTCTGGGTAAAAAAATCTTTAACTTTTTGAAGGAACCCTTAAATATTTTCCTGAAATCCCTATTTTTCTGACAGGAATAAATTCAAATTACACGTGTAAAATATTATGGTGCTTAAATAGCTCATACTATTGAATAAAATATTTCAAAATTATCTATTGCTTATTTCTATTTATTATTTACTCTCCTTCAATACCTAAGCTTGGCCAAAAATATTCTTACTAATCTCACTTTTTATTATTATTATTATTATTATTATTATTATTATTATTACCAGCCTCTTCTCTTCATCTTTTCCAATTACACGCTTTCTCTTAACATGTTTTTTCATTGTTCAAAAATTATGGACAGGCCAATAAAAAGCGGTGTAATAAGGTTGGAATAAGGTAAGTTTTACTTGACTTATTTGAGAATTTTCAAGAGAGGGCCCTTTCTTAAGATTTACTAACGAACCAAAAATGCTAATTTTTATATTTTATAAGCGTTATTTCATAGTTATTTATGAGTCATATGTCCTATATTAGGTAACATAAGTGTTTAATGAAGATCACATGACGTTACCTATTAAATCGTTAAGGTATATCTAGTCACATTTAAAGATGCCAGGTAAAATTATTCCTACCAAAATAAATATGGTATGCCCATATTTCTACTATGTTACGTAAATAATGATTTCAAACATATTTAACAAGCAAATATCATTTTAAAAATGTTAAAAATAATGTCACTGATTGGAATAAAGAATAAGTTCAAATACAGTAATTGGCTATAGTTGACTTTTGATCATATTTATTGATAAAAACTATAATTGGCGGTAAAATTGTAACTGAGGCTTATGATAACGACGGCGTACATTCAATAGAATCATTATTTCACTTTCTCATAGTCTGATAACGTCAGATGTTTCTATGATACAAATTGTACCATAATACCTCAGTGGATCAATTTAAGTACATACTTTAATCAGGTGTACGCCTCAACAAACTAAAAAGTTAGAGAAAATCAATAATGGTTTATATGTGTGATAGTCCTCTTAAAGTGGAAAATAGGTTTTCATTTGTTTTAGATAGTTAGCGTGCACGTTCTGAACAGATTTATTATATCAGCACATGACTTCTTATAAGCTAACTTAAGTCTAGAAGTAACATAACCACAATACCCAAGCTAAGGCTCTGATAAAAGTACCAATACTTAACTAATATTAATATTTTACTTTCGATATTAGTATTTATTTACTCGATACTGTTTTACGATACTTTTACTGATATTAGTATTCACACTCCGGTATCGGAAGACACATATTTATTGCTATCTTCACTTATTCTGGGCTCAAATGTTTACTAGTATGGGCTGTAGAGGAAGAACAAATGACACTATTTCTCAATTCTCACTCATTTTCTGTACATCAAGTATGAAGAACTTTATCTGATATGGTAAAACCTTTTATAATATGTATCATACAAAACTATCTATCATACCTCCAAAGTTTCAACACATAACATAGACGCAAAAGAACTGAGTATACTGTAATATAGTTAAATCACTAAAATGTTCACTGTTTAAAGAAATATGAAAATACAATTGTGATGCAAAAGTTGAAATATTTATTGAATAAAAAATAGTCCATATTAAAATTTAAATATTGATACTTACTAGTTATCGATATTTTCTTTCGATACCACATACATAACCTAGGCCATTAATTCATCGCTGTGAAACCCCACATTTCACAGATAATAATAATTTCAGCTATGCCAAGAATTAAGCAAGGAACGCTTAGATCAGCACCAACAAAGCTAAGAAGATAATAACAGTTATGTTAACGTTTATCCAACAGGTTTTATTAACGGTAGTTCTGTGAACAGTACACCACGCTTCCTCCGTGTTTTTATCGTTGCACAGTCTTACTAGTAGTTGTGTGAGCAGTAAACCTTGCTTCCTCCAGGTTATTTATCTTATACAGTCTTTAATCTGCTCGGTCACTACGGCTAAATGGATATTTTCTGGTATGTCTGATAGTACCATCATATTACCTAAAAATAACAATTATAGTTTGGAGCTTAATTTGAAAGTTTGCATTTCTTGAAAAATTAAACAACATTTTGAAAACATTTGATACACCCTTAATATTTAACATATTTAAAAAAATTTTGAAATCATTTTTAATAAACTTCTAAATTTAAAAAATTGTGATTATTTAATCTTCCGTCAAAATTATTTATATTATTAAAGTATATCATAATCTAAGTTATCATGTAATGCCAGGTCAAGAATAGAACAAAACAAAGAACAGAACATGCTGGCAAACAGTTATATACATATGTATAATTTTAATGGTATATTTATATACATATTATGTTCTATATAAAGCTTTATTATATTATACATACACAAACAGTGCACCATCAATATTATTGGGAACACTTGACAACATGTTTGTAAACAGGTTCTGTTAAGTTTAGACACTTTTTCCCAGCTAACTAAACAACGAACTGTTTTTTTTTTAAATGTTCACCAGAATGTTCTGTTCTGTGTTTTGTTCTAGTCTTGACCTGGCATTACATGATAAACATATTATGATATATCTTTATAATATAAATAATTTTCATGGTAGTTAAAGAATTACTAATTTTTTAAATCTACAATCTATTTAAATGATTTGACCAATTTTTTTTTAATATATTAAATATGAAAAGTGTATCAAATAGCTTTCAAAATGTTGTTTAATTTTCCAAGAAAAGGCTAATTTGAAATTAAGCTCCAAACTATAATAAGTTAATTTGAAGGTAATATCACTGTACTATCAGACATATCAGAAAATTAATATAGCCGTAGTGACCGACGAAAGAGCGGTTAGAAAGAAAGGCTTAATGTTCACACAACTACCAGTAATGCTGTAGTAACTCTCTCTCTCTCTCTCTCTATATATATATATATATATATATATATATATATATATATATTAATATAATATAATATATAAATATATATATTATATTATATATTATCTATATATTTATATAAAGAGAGAGAGAGAGAAAGAGAGAGAGAGTTACTACAGCACTACTGGTATTTGTGTGAACATTAAGCCTTTCTTCTACCCGCTCTTTTCGTCGGTCATATATTAATATATAATATATATATATATATATATATATATTTGACTCTGAGATGACCTTGAAGACCTCCACTATTTTTTAAAAAAAAATGTCATTTTGTCAGCGTTTCAAAACAAGACAACAACGTTTTATGGAATATTTTTTCTTAAATGCGTTTATTTTAAAGATATTTCATTGTCCCAACTTAAAAAAAAACATATTATTTATACGGGATATTGGAAACTCATAGCCCAAACTGCACATATAATTTGTTTGAAACAAAAGTAATATAAATTATTTATACATTTATATCCAGCAAACTATTGTATGCTAATACCATTAAATTATGTTCGAAGTCTCAGCGTAAAGCACCGAGGAGACAAAGCTGTGCAAGCATGCGTTACAAGATGTTGAATAGTAATTAGGCACCCAGCACTGCACATGTAGTAGTGGCGAGAGGACCGTTAATGATGGTCCTTAGAACGTATTTTCATTTATAAACTGACTGGTGTGTTATATACTATTAATATTGTGGTTTGTTCTGCTGCCGTGCTCCAACATGTCGAGGTGTGCAGTGCCATGCGCCTAGCTCCTATGCAACCTCTTGTACACGCATGCTTGCACAGATTGGCTGTCCCGGCGCTGTACGCCGAAACTTTGAAAACAAATTAATGGTATTAGCGTAGTTTGCAAGAATAAGTGTATAGTGAGTTTGTATTACTTTTGGTTCAAACAAACTATATGTGCAGTTTGGGGGTTGAGTTTCTGAACACACTGTATATAAATCATACGAATTATATTAATAATAAAGATACACTAACTTAGTGTATGCTTGAAACCAAGAAGTTTTATCACAAATAATTTAAAATAACGCTTATTTTATTTATTTTTGACTTGATCTATTTCAGACAATGACCAAATATGTTTCCATTGTCAATATTAATAACATGCTACCATAAGTCATCCTGAGTTTTTACCAAGGTGGAAGTTTAGGTGTTTTTACAGTTTCTATAGCAAACAATTTTTTCCTAAAATACATCAAATATTTCCTTAACTTAAACAAATAATATAATTTTACTTATAAAGAGACCTCAAAGCGGGTAGAATATTTGTCACGGCATTGAATAGGAAACTTTTTAAATGACGAGGACATTTGTCATTAAATTCCAGGACGCCCTTTATAAATATTCAAGTAATATTAATATCATCATGTAAATACAACTAAAATCTTTATCTATACTGAAGCAATCATTTATTTGTTTTGAACAAACAAATATTTTGCTACATAAACCGCAAAACCAATTAACTTATATCACGTTACACTCATCGCAAATGTGAGTACTTATCATTCAAATAATACTTTTAGCTCATAAAAATATTTGGATAGCCTGATAAGATAGTAAGCCAAGGAAAACACAACTGATGTCATATATATATATACATTTACACTTTTCTTTCTATTTTATAAATGAGCTATACGTATTGATAGTTTTCTTTGTATGCTATTGAATTATGTATTGATACATTTCTTTCTATGCTATAAATGACTTACGTATTGATCTATTTCTTTCTATTCTATCATTGATTTATGTATTGATAAATTTATATATATATGTTATAAATGACTTATATATTGATATATTTCTATCTATGATATAAATAGTTACGTATTGATACCTTTATTTATATTCTATAAATGAAAAAAAATGTGTTTATACTTTTATTTCGATACTATAAATGAGTTACATATTGATACATTTATTCAAAGATATAAATACATTTATTTCAAAGATATAAATGAGTTATATATTGAACATTTCTATCTATGCTATAAATGAGTAATGTATTGAACATTTATTTATTTATGTGCAATAAATGAGCTACGTATTTATATTTTTATTTCTATGCTATTAAGGATTCACTTAGTTATATTTTTATTTCTATACTATAAAATAATTACATATTGATACATTTCTTTCTATTTTATGAAGTAAGATTACGTTATCCCTGTTATAGAGCTAATTTAAAGATTTAAAATTTATGCCACATTGCTTCATGACTATAAATTTCGATCCTTTTTTTTTAGGAACCACATAGTATTCCTGACAAATGAATGGACTGCTGTAAAAAAGAAACAAGCTGGCTGTTTGCCAAATGAGATCCTTTATTCCCTTCGTTGCCAACTAATCTAACGGCGTCTTCTTTTGATCCCAGGTGTTTTTTAAAAGAAAAGTGGCAATTGTTTTTATTGTGACGCCCCGAAACAGTTTTACCGTAGAATTGAGTACATAAGGAATTTAAATTAAGTGAACTCTTCTTAGGACAAGTTTTCCTCATATTTCAAGACTTGAGTGTGTGGAATATTTTAGGAACATAGTCTAGAACAGTGGGCTAAGTCACATCCATAATTTAGGTGAGAATTTTCGCAATTATTTAATAAATGGTAGGGTGCACCACACAAACATTCTATTTATTTTAATTTAATATAGAGACATTTTCAAAAAAAAAAAAACTCGTCTATTTGAGAAAACAAAATCATATAGTGTTTTTAATAAATACTCCATCAAAGATTATAAATGAAATAATATAGGCCTACACTTTTACAGAAACCACTATACCAAAAAACATAACCATCGATTTCAACTGTCAAAGACTTTCATATAACATATATATTTGTTTCTAGCTAAAAAATTGCGGGTTATATAAAATATATATTTCATATAAGATTTTAAAATTGAATAATACAACAACATACAATGATAAGCTCATTATTATTTGAAATATATGCGGAACTATGATCAAGTGCACTTAGTCATTTTAATGAGAAATGAGATTTTACATTTTGTTTATAATACCTGGATATAAAATTTAATCAAAATCGTTAGGCCCTTGGCCCTGTTGAGTGCAAGTCTAAAACCTATTTTGTGGGATGGTGGGCGGGAGGGTGAAAGGCGTGGCGTGGCTTCACAACTGCTCAAAGTATCCTTCCACGCCAACAAGAACAGATGAATCACGGAAACTGTAGATTGCGCTAGCTACCTGACAGGTCTTGCGGAAAAATCAAACGTTCGGAAATTTGGGAATTGGCAATTCTGTACACTTTGGACATTGCCTTTTATTTGCTACCATCTGTATTTCAGCAGCACAGAAACATAAAGTTTATTACTAACCAAGCTACTCCACAAAATAAAACACAACACTGCGTTATATTCATAAACAGATTATTTATTTTTAATAAATCTCTAAATGAAAAATCCCTAGTTGGGCATATTCGTGTAAATTTTAAAACTACCACCAAATATACTTGATTTAAAATGAAATTTCAAGTAATTCCTTGTTCTAATAAACATGTTTAAACACAAAAATCAAGATTGTTAGTGGATTACAGCAAAGATAACTAAATATATTCATTTATGGTAAGCCATTTGAAAATGGCTGCCATTGATGCCAGGAGGAAAAACGGCGGTGGGCCGATAGCTAAAATGTGTCATTATGACATGTCCTTACTATACTCTATATTTCATGTTTCTATCATCAAGTGAGCAAATTCACCACCGTTCTGCTGACTAATAACAATATTACAAACAAGCCGACCAAGAAATATTTTGGAAACACAGTTCTAACGATTGAAATGTTTTAGAATGTCCTGTTGTGACCGTTATCTATTATCTTATTCAATAAGTTCATATAAATAATTTTAGTCTTAAAACTTTTTGTAAAGTAATTAAAAATTCCAAAATTTCAAAAGTAAACTTTTTTCAGTCAATAATGTAGTAAACAATATTATTTTATATAGATTTACAGATACATTTTTATATTATTTGTAATATTTATTTTAATTTTCCGTACTCAAGTGCATAGCTGATAAATTTGTTCATTGCAAAAAAAATGTATAGCAATAATTTGATTTAAATACACACGTGTTTGTATCTGACATTTAAAAAAAATATGTATTTTACAGTTTATTTTATTTTATTAACCTGTTCAGTTTATACACATATAATATAATTTCTCTAATTGGGAAGGGATGAGGAAGGAAAAATTTTAGAGGAAAGCTACTCACATTCTCATTGAAGGAAAGTGGGAAACCATTGTGGAAAGACCACCCTCAGAAGACACAATCGGTATTTGAACCCTGACTTCCCCATCGCTAGAAGAACAGTTTAACAGAAATGTGATGCCTTAGACCATTTAAACACTGAAGTGGGGGAAACTTAATTGATTTTTTTAATGAACATGACTACTTGGCACGACCCATCAGGTTAATATGACCTTGAACATTCCTGTAAACATCCTTGTGCTACAACAACTTGTGTATGACCTGTTGGTTTGACCTTGAACATGCCCATGCCTGTCGATTAGGGGCATGTTCAAGGTCAAACCAACAGGACATACGCATGTTGTTGTAGCACATGGATGTTTACAGGAATGTTCAAGGTCATATTGCCCTGATGGGTCGTGCTAAGTAGTAACATGTTTAGAAAACAGTTTGAATTTTCTAACAAACAAATAACAAAGCCCATTCAATACTTTTGGCAATAATGTATTGAACCTGTTTGCCTCTTTAAACAAACATCAATCGACACCTATTGGTCTTCTTAAACCTATATATTTCAACACCAACTTGTCTTCTTTAACAAATATGTTTTAAAAGCCCGCCTCACTTTTTTTATCAAACAACTTGTACTGATAAAGATTTGACTTTTTTCAGAAAAAATGATATCATCACTAATTTGATTTCTGTAACAACACTTATAGAAACCGATTCCAATTCTTAAAAAACCTGTATTTACACCAATTTTATTTCTTTATAAGACTTGTTTGACACCCATTTTACTATATAGTTTTTATCTATTTAGCACCACTTTCTTCTACCCGTTAGGAATATACGCTTTTTTACTAATTAAACATACATGTATTTGATAATCTTAGGTGGGGAAATGGTAGCCCTGTTAACAGCCCATTTCATCCCACACTTAAACTAAACACAGCCGATACATTTAGAAAATGGTGGAAATGAGAAAAAGTGAATTAGTTTTATTATTTTCAAAAATACAACAAAATAGGAAAAATATTATTTTAAAAGGAAAAAAACTAGATATAGGTCGAATTATTTATGTCTTTAAACCAAATCTTCAATTTTTTAATCTCGAATACAAACTCGAACTATCATATCTTTTTTTCAAAAAAACGGTAAAATATTTAAAATTAGATTCAAATAAATAGTGGTATAGGAATATAAAATTCAAGAAATGAAGGATTAAAGTAATAGAGGCTTCAAGAATTTAAGAATAAAATACTAAAAGAATCGAGAATTGAAGTAATCGAGGATTTAAGGAATTGAGGATTAAAGTAATTGAGGATTCAAAGTATCTAGAATTCAAGAATGCAAGGATTCCAGGAAAAGATATAATAGATGAATCAAGGATTCAAGAAAGCGAGTAATAAAGGATTTAAGAAATCAAGGGTTCAAGGAACCAGTAGTTCAAAGAATCAAGGATTTAAATAATGAGGATTCAAGGAATCGAGAACTCAAGGAATCAAAGATACAATTAATCGATGATCCAAAGACTCGAGAATTTAATAAATCAAGGATTCAAGAAATAGAGGTTTGAAGGATACAAGGAATCGAGAATTCTTTCTTCCTATCTTTAGGAAAAAACTGTTTCTTTGAAATATATTCTATGTTCTGTGTTGTCAAGTAAAGAACGCAGAAAACATCAATTCGATACGATTTATGGCTCAAAATTAACCGTGTATGAATCAACCTCGATTAATCGGCCATGAATCTGAATCCTAAGCGTCTAATTCCAATGAAGTGGGGATGATTAAAATCGAATCAAATGGGGGTAGATATTTCTTGAACAAGTCTATTTAGAAATGTATTTCAAATTTTCTTTTATGTTCTCAAGTTGATGGCGTTAAGGCACCGAATAGCTTAAAACATCACTTATTATGCAAAGGATTGTGAGGAAACTCGTCTAAAATGAAATCAAGTTCTTTAGATATTCAACGAGGAACGGACGTGACGAAATAAATTGAGTTCGGGATGACTTTATATAACTCGCAAATGAATGAACAAATACAGACCTAAGGACGGTTGAAAGTAATAAAACAGCCAATTTCCTTTACACTTCTCTAGAATATTACTATTCAACACCATCGCAGTAGAGTATTTAAATGATTTTATTGTAAAAACACTTAAGGATAATGAATATGAAAGTTTCATTTAGAAAATTCGATCCACCCAATTCCTTCAGTTTAAGCCATCACAACTATTCTTTAGAACAGGGGTTGACAGTTGGTTGATCTCGTGGAAATTTTCTGTCGTATCGTGTTAGAAAACTGCATAGTCATTAAAAGTCGATCTTTGACCTTTATAATCACCAAAATAATTATAATAAGTGATCTTTAATAGTATTTTAATGTGAGAAAAATCACCTTTATCGAAAATAATCGATAATGTTATATATAAAATTTAAATGTTTTAATATAAACACATACATATTATTTATTATAGGTTTGTTCTTTAAGAATAAATATAAGTATTTGAAAAAATATTGAATTAAAGCTATATATATATATATATATATATATATATATATTATTACAGTACAAACCCGATTCCAGGACAAACTAGTTCGGACTAGGCTGAATTGATACATCCTGCAGCTTGTAGGATAAACCGATATAGCCTGATGTTTATAGGCAGTACTATTAATATTAAAACCACGTCTTACTACCCGTTCGGGTTATACGCACTTAAGCTAATATGTAATGGTAGGGTGATTGTGAGATGAAATGGAGGACCTACATTTTAACGTGGGATCCGAACCACGGTGAAGGCCTGGCATTCCACACATTCACAAGTTGTGATTAATACACGTCTTGTCAGAGGTGAAGGAAGGGTTTGGCAAACAGATAAATCTGTGCCGGGACCGAGGATTGAACCCCAGACCCCCAACACAGGAGTCCGACATCTTACCCTTACACTGCCGACTCACTTTATAGGCAGTACTAGTATTCATTCTTCTTATGCCATGCGATTAATCGACCTTGGACATGTTGTATCATGCACAGTTCACGCGAAAATGTTGCTAGCTAACCTTACCTAACCTAACCTAAGCCTTGTTTGACTCAAACCCCTATATAATATATATATATATATATATATATATATATATATATATGTGTGTATATATCTACAGTACATATGGTTGGGTAAAACCTTGTAAGGGGGTCGAACCAGGTACCCACGTTCCTCCCCAGCTGAATCTGACTAACCTTTCAAGTTATACGCTTATGTAAAAATTACGCTAATGGTCTTAGGGATTAGGAAGGTTATATTTATAGCAGGTGCACCCACATTTTCGTGGAGGGAGAGTATAAAACAATTTAGGAAATATAACCCTTAACATACCCGTCCGGAACCTCAATCTCCCTATCATCGGCAGTCTGGTATACTTCGAGAGTAGCGCGTTAGACCACGCGGCCACCTAAACGGGTTGTTTAATATTAGTTGCTCCCAAACCTCATTGGCTTAAGATTAAATTCCGTGACATATTGATTCTCGTCACAGCATCTCATTGCCCGTATGTACTAATTGCACTGAAGGGTCAAGAGATAAGGAAAGTTGGATTTACAGGAAGTGCACCTGCATTTGGGAGATAGAAGAATGGATAGGCCTATACATTTAATAATAAACACCCTCAGTACACCCGACACTGGTATATAACACACGATCACCCCATTACCCTCAGTCCAATTTATACAACATTGATAAACTTATAAATGTTGATTGGAAGGAACAAATTATAATAATAATTTACAAGTCTAACAAATCAGTTTATTAATATTCAAACAAGTCAATAGAAAGTACAAAGAATTATGGGTAGAAATTATTTAAAACATCCATTGTTTAAACATGAGAATATAAACGGTTACAGTAATATAAATAGCTCGACAAAGGAGCATCAGTTGTGAAGGACATAGATACACCCTATAACCCACACATATAGGTCATAGGTGTGAAAAAGAAATCTTGTAACTCGTTAAAGCAGGACGCTAATTCATCAAATAGGATGAAAGGGAGCTACTCTAAGTCAATATAATTAAGTGGCAGTAATCAAATTTAATTACAAAATTATCATAGATAATTCTACTCCAGTCAACTGGCTGTGAGGCTTCCAACTACAACACATAATTTCAAATATAAAGAACTAAGCCACATAAATTTAGTCCCAGTTTAAGGAGCTACTAGGACGGTAATTAACATGAGTTAGTTAGCTTGAGTTAACTCCATAGAGAGTGAGAAATTACAATATTATAAGCTCCTAAAAGAGAAAATAGCTATAAGTGAACGGCCAGGAATCTAGACGTTACAGATACTACGGCCGGTAAATTGCTAATTAGTACTGCCTGAGCAAGCAATAGTATCTTTATTCTGTTACCCTGAAAAGAGGACAATAGTACTAGACGAACTAGTGATCATTTGAGACTAACGCTAAAGGTGCTACATGGGAGACGCACACAACTGAAAAAAAAAAAAGTGGGCCATTACTATGGACAAGTGGCACCTCCACAGGTTGCGCACCGCATTCCAGCACACAGTTAGACTCACCAGAGACAATTGTCAGTTATAGTCTCAATTAGGTCGTGAAACAAAGCAATAGATAACCTGGTACCCTCCATTATTAAATTATATTTGTAAACTAGCCGCTGCATGGTTATATATTCTAAGGAACCAAATCTTGACGCTAATATTTGAGACTAAGCCTAATAGACATAGAAAAATGGAGCATAAAATCCACTATTATAAACTATGCCTTAAGGGCATAGGAGAATAAGTCAGTAGTACTGACATACAAAACTAAGTCATATGGACATAGAACAGTAGCGCTCAAAGCTCAACACAATAAATTATGCCTTAAGGGCATAGGGAAACAAGTCATATGTATATAGAAAAATAGAGCTCATAGCTCAACATAATAAACTAATATACATTAATGAATCAGATAGCTGAAGCTATCATCTAACATTTTAGTGAGGCCTAACACCACTTAGATATCATATTCTGAAAATTGAAAAATGAGAATATAATATCTACGTGGTGTTAAGCCTCACTAAAATGTTAGATGATAGCTTCAGCTATTTGATTCATTAATATATCTATGCAATCCCGTACAATTATCATATTGTCAATTGGCTGCATAATGCCAACTACCGAGTCGCAGGTGGCTGCGTTTTCTGATGGCTGTGATCTTATATAATCACATGTTTATAAGCTGACGACTTCCACACGTCCATCATAGACTCTGCCTTAAAATATGAGTGAAGAATGACCACGGGACGAATCCTGGATAGCTCAGTGGTAAGAGCATTGGCGTACTAACCCGAAGGTCCCGGGTTCGATTCCCGTGTCCAGGTGTCATTTTTCAATTTTCAGAATATGTATAATAAACTAAGTCTTAAGGGCATAGGAAACAAGTTAGTAGTAGTGACATACAAAAACTAAGTAATATGGACATAGAAAAATGGAGCTCAAACTCTACGATAATATACATTATCCTTCAATACTTATAGTATCAGCCGTAGCTTGCCAGCGGCAAGGAGGTGACACAGACGCCCCAACCATCGCTGTCTTCAGTACGTAGTTTTAGCAGATGCTCGTGAATATTTCCCAGCAGTTACTCCTACGAGTGGTTACAATAGATCACGTGAACAGAGGACAGGTCGTTATACACCAGTGGGACTGATAAAATTGGGCAGGGCTATCTCCAAGTACCAAGAAGGGTGGTAATCTTCTAACATCACGTCACCCGACCACTAGCACTTGCCAATGGCTGTTGAGAACACCCCAACTGAATCCTCTCTCATTTGCTCATCGTCTGGCCCAGGTGTTAGATGTTTCTGTGTTGGTCTTCCAAGCCGAGTTGCTTCGTTCGCTGGGGCAACTTTTGATGAGTATTGGGCGTCTCCCGCTTGTGATATAGCAGTGAGTCTATATCAACCACACATTATTAGAACTTATTAGATCTGGTAGTAATAGTTTTAGACCTTTATAGGGCCTTATTGAGTGTAAATGTTAAAATGCATTTAACACGTTACAACTATTGCTCGAATGAGAAACTAGAAATTCGACCATTTACGTGGGCTGCATTGACTATTGTTGATAAACCAATATTTTTATTGGTAAAGAGAATATTAATTTACTTATTTTTTAATATTTTCTTTTACTAAATATTGCAAGGTAGGATAGTCAAGTCTCATTGACATCGGTGGGGAGGGCATGGTCCCGAATAGTAAATTCTAGAACCGTGTTCATAGTAATAATTGACAAACCAATGAGAAGAGATCATTGAGAAGATCTAGACGCAAGAGATAGGGCATATGAGGTGGACTGGGTATAACAAGCTCAAGATAGAGATAGGGTGTAATGAGGTTTAATAAATAGAACAAGTTAAAAATAGGGATAAGTGGAGTACTTTTGTAAGTGCAGCAATGACCTTATGATTTCCTAAATCATGTATTAATTAAGTTATTTGTGTAGACCGATGGTTGAGAAATTATTAATAAGGATAAATCAACACCAAAAATTATTTCTAACTTTTAATAAAAAATCTAGTTTCGGATCGTTAATTATTAATTTTGCGAGACAGCTTGTATAAATTCTCTCGCGCAATACAGCCACTATGGATGTTATTTATTCACCGTTTCGCATCTTTGGCTGTTATTTTACTGTCATATTTCTTTGATAAAAGAGATATGATGTAACTTTGACTATCCATCAAGGCTTACAAATCTTTTTAAAAACTTTTGACGTTCTAGAAGATATTTTAGCGTTTTATACAATAAAATTACGAGACATGAAGGATCAACCTAGACATGCAAAGCAGGTAAAAATGTGAGTCTTACCATATTAAAAGAAAGTTTTCATTTTTTCATGGGGTAACTTTGATATTCATATTTTTAAGAATTTCACGGCCCATTTGTAAATATGTTTTGACATGAATGTCGTATATTTTTGTAATCGAACTATAATATATAAAATCTGGAAAAATGGGATATAATGTATAACACATATTTTATTAAATAAGCTACCCCTATCACCCAGTCATGCTCCATGAATTGCGCTGACGTCTAAGGATGAAGGCAGCTGGAACTAAATTATTCTTGTCAGAATGTGAGTGTAGTAAGAGTGATGCAACGTTTTAAATCAAACCACATCTGTATTTAATTCCCAATCTCACCCAATCAATAAAAATCTTGACTAGATTAGACTGAAGGTTTTGTTCATTTTCCCCTTTATTTATATCATTTCAGTAAAGAATCAATGGCATGAACTTTCTCCCTGTTTTATCTTAAAATACACATTTACTAAAAACTCGTAAGCTTTATGATACGAAATAATAGGTCTATACATTGTTGTAGAAACACTATAGCAAATATAATAAATGAAATAATATAATCTGTCACTTACTCTATGACATTAGGAACACTGTTACAGAAAAAATGAGAAAATAGAAATATCTTTGTTCACGGTGACCTGGTGGTCTAGGGGTAAGGTGTCAGACTTCTTTGCTGGTGGCCGGGGTTCAATCCTCGGTCCCGGCACAGATTTATCTGATTTCCAAACCCTTCCTTCACCTCTGACAAGACATCTTGTGAATGTGGGGAATGCCAGGCCCCACCGTGGTTCGGATTCCACGTTAAACTGTAGGTCCTTCATTTCATCTCACAATCACCCTACCATTACACATTAGCGTAAGTGCGTATAACCGAACGGATAGTAAGAGGCGGTGCTAATAATAATAATAATAATGTTACTTACTTTATGACATTAGGAACACTGTTACAGAAAAAATCGAGAAAATAGAAACATTTTTGTTCACCAAAGAGCATAAGAACCAAATTCATTTTCGAAGACCTGAATTAAAAAGTATATGCTTGTAACCCAGAAATTATTGGTTTTGTAAAAATATATTTCAAATAGATTATTTTTATCTTTAACTTTACTATAACTTTTCAGTGATGTTATTTCGTGTCTCAAATAGTTGAGAAGAAATTATGAAAATTGGAAAATTTCCCACATTTAAAGGACTCTTAATGTCATTTCTATGAAAAAATAAAAGTGGTAATCTTGTTTACAATGATAAACAATGTCTAGATATAAAATTTAATCAAAAGTGTTAGAGTAAATTTTGGGAAAATCAATTTTTTCTCTTTTTAGCCTTCAGTAAACTACCCTTTATTTTAGGTTTAGATATCTAATTCCAAAAATTCCTTGGGAGAACCTTATGAAAACTCCAGAAATCAAGTTTTAGCCCCAAACGGTAAAATGGTTTCGGCTCTAACCCAAGGTACAGACAGACAGATAGCACTGCATAAACCACTCTTTTTTTTGTTTCAGGGGTTCATAAATGTCAACAATTATCAAAATCTCAAGTTAGATATATTTTTTACGATCACAATACTCTCTCTCCGAGTTGTAAAGAAAAAGTTGAATATCCTGACTTACAAATAATAAATCTAATTAAATTCTAGTCTCTTGTTTAACTTAAAAAAAAAATCTTATATCGGGAACAATTAATGAATAATTTTAATATGATCACTAAATTAGATTATTTATTTTATTTTTTACATATATGTACAAACAGTTTTTTCTGTAATTGAACCAGTAGATTAGTATGCCAAAGAGAGTAGCTATTTTTTCTTGCTATCGCTTTTCTACATTTACGCCGCACAGATAACATCAAATTTAAATAGTTCATATATCTCGAGCCAAACGTCGCATATGGCGTAGTTTTTCGTATACTCAATTAAAAAACAGTGGAGTTGAAATATGTGAATATATTTTAACATAGTACATAGACTTTTTAATTTACTCAACTATCACTGTTGTTGAGCTTAGAATATAATAAACAAAACTTTTAATGTTTCTTTATTGATCTACTTTTAATTATTCACACGTTAGATTATGTGCTTTACAGCAGCAATTTTTGTTGGATATAATTAATATTTTTTTGAAATGACACTAGTAAAATATTAAAATTTATTTTTAAAAAACCCCGCCTCGGTGGCGTAGCTGGCTAACACGCCTGTCGTGTTGAGCTCGACTGCTGAGGACGGGGAGATAAAAGTTCGAATCTCACTCGGGTGAACTGGGGGTGGTTTTTCCTAAAAGGTTTTCCACTCTCCCTCCACGCAAATGCGGGTTCACTTCCTCTAATTAAACCTTTCCAATTCCTAATCCATTAGTGTAATTAGTACTTAAAGCGTATAACCCGAACGGGTAGTAAGACGCGGTGCTAAATATTATTATTTTAAAAAAGTGTTTGTATTTTCTAAAATGTTCTCTAAATATCCGTTTGTAAAAAATAACGGTATGGTTATATCTTTGTCATGAATCAATATTAAATAATGACACGGAAAAAATTATGCTAGCTTCAATTCATGAACAAATTTTAAATTTCTATAAATCAAAGAGAGAAAATAAACAATACGTCTTTTAAGAAATTGTAATTTTTTAATAAATGTATTTGTGGTATTTAACGTTCACTTTCTGAATCGACTGAGCATATCAGCACACTATAATTTCTATGAACGACAAGGAAATGACTAAACAATTTTCGGGAAGGTTATTTTCAAATACTTTCCAGGGATCTTTTATATGCCACATTTGGCATGGGACCGATGACTTCCTTTACGAAGGAAGTTATGCTACGGATTTTATTGCTCAAGAAAAATCCGTCGACCCTACCTGGATTTGAACCCATGAATATCTGGTCCTGAGGTGAGCACTTTACACCAAGACAATTGAGGTCTACGTGAAATCATAACGTCTTGTGTTGGTCTCGAAATTAATAATTTATCAATAGTTAGAAACTGAGAACAAACTTAGAAGCTAAATAATTAATTGTTTGTCAAAGTATGGCCAATTCAATAATTCAGGTCTCTCTATACAGGGTGTTTCAGTGAAGGTGTGCGAAAGTTAAACAGGACATACCGAACTCTACCGAACATTTTGATATAGGTGGGATATGGGCCTAAACATGTCTAAAACTGTTACTCATGTCCGGTTTATTGACAACTAATCATTACATGTAGTTTATTTACATTTAGTTGTAACAGTACGTACAGTATACCATATCATTGCCAAACTGGAGGAAACCTACCATTTCGTACCTCACAACAGTTGTTCAATATGATGGCCACCCACCCCAATGCAAGCATGACATATTCGTATGAGATTCTGCCGCGCCCGTTCAAATATTCCATGCGTGTTGCTAATCACATCACAGGCGATGACAATCCTGGCAACCAATTTCAAGACTTTGTCCAATGGGGTCTCATACACAAGTTATTTGAGATATCCCCATACAAAATAGTCTTTAGGCTCTCCGCCATATGCTTAGGCCCATATCACACCCCACACGTTCCCTATTTCAAAATGTTCGGTAGAGCATCCCCTATGTCCTGTTTAACTTTCGCACGCTTTCACTGAAACATCCTGCTAGTTCTATACAATCCACCTATTCTATCCTTTTATTGAGCTAGTTCTATCCAGTCAATCTCATAACACCATATCCTTATCTTGAGCTAGTTCTATACAATCCACCTATCCTATCCTTATATTGAGCTAGTTCTATCCAGTCAACCTCATAACACCCTATCCTTATCTTGAGCTAGTTCTATACAATCCACCTATCCTATCCTTTTATTGAGCTAGTTCTATCCAGTCAATCTCATAACACCCTATCCTTATCTTGAACTAGTTCTATCCGGTCCACCTCATTACACCCTATCCCTATCTTGAATTAGTTCTATCCATTCCACCTCATTAAAATCTATATTTTTCAGGTCTATTCTAGTGTTATCCTCACATTTTCGTTTAGGTCTTTCCAATTGTCTCTTACCGTTGTGTTTGCCAGTCAATACCTTGAATATTGTTCTAGAATCTCCCATTAACACTGCATGTCCTGCCCACCCTAATCTACAAGACTTTATTGTACTATATCTTATGATAGTTCAGGGTATGTAGCTCATTACTATCTAATCTCCTCCACTCCCCAGTAACCTCTTCGCTATACGGGCCTACCTTTAACCAATAAAAGTTTGTTTTCGTTTATATGGACCAAAATAAATTATTTCCTGTCCTTTAAAATGGTACACTCGCACAACCAAACATTAAGCTATTAAAAAACTTTAGGAGGAGTTGAATTTGTTGGCCGTCAAAGCAAACTTTAATACTATTATATTCATTCGACTTTAAAATCTCAAAAAAATACGACAGTCTACTTCAAGGAGCGTCTCAGCAAGGTCGCGCGTATATGGTGTTTGTGAAGTGACGATTAAAGTGCTTAAGAGGCCTTTTAAGGCTTAAGAAAGTGTTTTTACTGTGAAATATCAACCACTATATACCAAACAATGTTTTTGAACCATTAATTTCATAAACTTTTGAGTATTAATGTAAACTTTTTTGGTCCTTTCAGTTCCTATAGCTCGAAATTGTTTCTGCCAGTTCAGCGAACGATTTAATAGTGTCGATGCGAATGGCCAGTGAACGGTCGGCCATCTGGTTGGTCCCAGAAACGTGTGAAAGTGATACGGTTAAACAATAAAATCTAAAATGTCTACCGGCTTGGACATAAACGTTACGGAGGATGAAGAAGACGAAGACACACAGTCTCAAGAGTCCCACGATGGGAACATGGAGACTTCATCCACAAGGATGGTAACCACTGGGGAACAACAACCTGGACACTTAAAAAATACACAAGGTAGGCAACATCACATTGATTTAATCTATGGACCAGTCTAGTCTCTTAAATGGAAACACAGGACCAAACCCGAAGTTTATGTTCATGTGCCAAAAAGGTAAACAATCAGTTCTCCACACTAGCTACAATAGTCCCATGGCTTATTTGGTGCTGACTGACAGCTGATAATTTGAAAAGTTATCAGACCAAATTATGTATCCCTACGCCGAACCATATAATCTGCAAAAATATATGTATGCAGCTGTCACTTCTGACAGTAAAAATTTAGGTACATATCTAAACGTTGACTGTCAGAAGTCAACTGTGAGCTGTCAGTCGCACCAAAGAAGCCATGTGGTTACTGTAGTAGGAAATACAATAACGAACAACAGGATGCCCCTATGGAGTCAGCATATGATACCCGGCGTGAAGAAACGGTATCAAAAAAGGTAAAAACGCCTCCGATCGTGGTACCAAATGCGACAGAGTACAATATCATAGTTAAACTCCTTAATCGGAATCTTAAGTACGAGTACAAACTCTACGGCAAAGAATAGGGCATCAAAATTATTAGAAGTTCGCTTAGAGATTACTCCTCACTGTTAAAGCTGCTCAAGGAAAGTTCCCTTGAGCACATCACGTACATGATCCAGAAGGATAAGCCCTTTAAGGTAGTGATCAAGGGCCTTCACTCCAGCATGCCATGGATGGATATAAGCTTGAAGCTCATAGAAATGGGTTTCATGCCCAAAATTGTGAAAAAAACTTCATAAAACCCACAAAAAATGGTGACACTTTGTTCCATTCCGGATTATTGTCTTAACAATAGAAAAAACCCAATCTGTTGCAAAGATTTATGAAACAGGGCCATAAACCACATCATTGTAAAGTTTGAAGAATACTGTAAATTGGTGAGCACCATACTCCAGTAACACCAATGCAAACGCTTAGGTCACTCAAAAATTACTGTAACCAATCTCCTCGATATATCAAGTTTTTGGGTGACATCTGACTACAACCTGTTCAAAGAAAGACCGAACCACGTCAGCACGCTGCGTTAACTGCAAGGGTGAGCATGTGGTGAACAATAAATACTGTCCTGTACTAGTCAAGGAAGTGAAAAGACGTAGCAAGCAACTAGACAAGCCTACTCAAGGGGGAAATAAGGTAACGGAGCCAATTAATCCACCCATTCAGGTCACCCATAAACTAGGGCGAAATAGCATCCCAAAAAGATCACAATGCTCCTGTGGTTAAGCAGTTATCACACTCAGCAGCCGGAGTAAAGCTCCCCCAAAAATCTAGCGAGGGAAACTATAATACACATCCCGGTTTTCTGTCAGCTCCCATTAAATACCAATCTCGTAACACCTTTATTTGAAGAAAGATTCCAAGCACCGACTGGCCCAAATATCAGGCCACTTTAGACAGAGAGTGGGAGGTTGAATCTATAAAATAGGTGGATAACTCGATCGTCCTTTTGAGATCCACGCTGCTTGAGGCTCATCAAGCATCAATGATCTGCGAAGCCCCGATAGTCATCCTAAAGAGGGAACATCCAGACCTGAACTTTTTGATAGCCCAGAAGAGGGAAGCCCGCTATTAATGGCAGACATCCTGCTTACCGAGACATCGGGCAGAATACAACAGATTAAGGGCCCAAATTTGCCGTAGAGAAAAACAGTTGAAACTGATCCACTGGCACGAGTATATTTCGGAAAGCGCAAACAGTGGTGATAGTGTGTGTGGAAGATCATCAAACAACTCAAAGGGGACTATTTGAAAACTAGAACGCTGGACATTCACGGACGTCATGGGATGACTTATACAGTAGTGGACAGAGCCGATGCTATATCTGAATTATTGGAAGACAAATTCAAGGCGAACATCGAGCCCCAGGATGAGAACCCCACAAGAGAGGTGAAAGATTAGGTGAATTTATTTCTCGAGGAAACTATACTGGTTCTACTACCCCGGTGTCTAAACATGAAGTGAAACAGGCTATCAAGGATATAAAAAAGAAGAAAGCCCCAGGTGTGGACCGTACATCCAATGAGATTCTGTGCCGTGCTCCGGATATAATCATTATACTCCTGACTTCCATATTTGCAGCCGCATTAAGGTGGGGCTACTTTCCAGAAGCTTGGAAGGTGGCAGATATTATATCCATCCCGAAGCCAAGTAAAGACTCCAAATTTCCGCAGAACAGGAGACCCATCAGCTTACTCAGCTGTCTTGGTAAGGTTTATGAAAAACCATTCTAGAGAGTCTTAAACAGTTTGCCCAGGAAACCGGAATACTTTCTGATATTCAATTTGGTTTCCGTAGTCGCCATTGCACAGTACACCCAATCACTAGTTTTGTGGTAGAGACAACGGAGAGCTTCAATAAGAAGGAAATAACATTTTCGGTTCTTATGGATGTTGAAAAGGTGTTTGATAGGGTATGGAACGCTGGCCTCCTTAGAAAAATGATCGATTTTAACTTTGCTAGGACGTACATCCAAACGATAAGAAGCTTCCTCTACGGTCGTTACTTCAGGGTAAAAATGTAAGGCAAGAGGTCATCCCCACACATCATCAGAGCAGGGTTGCTTCAGGGATCTGACCTATCATGGTTTAGGTACAGCATTTATGTCTCCGACATCCCTATAGATACAAAAATAAGTGTCAGGCTATTTGCGGACAACATACTCTTTTTCACTTCACACAGAAACATCAGATACGGTTTTAAACAAATGCAAAGATTCCTGGACCAGTTGGGCGACTGGCTGGAAAAGTGTAGAATAAAGGTAAACCCTGCAAAATTCACTGCTATCAAGATAGCTAAAACCCGCCTCGGT
This sequence comes from Timema cristinae, assembly GCA_039000515.1. Classification (NCBI taxonomy): domain Eukaryota; kingdom Metazoa; phylum Arthropoda; class Insecta; order Phasmatodea; family Timematidae; genus Timema; species Timema cristinae. Next base: position 11,593,628 of record JBCFYV010011135.1, read on the forward strand.
GGCGTAGTTGGCTAACGCGCTTGTCGTGTTGAGCTCGACTGCTGAGGACGGGGAGATCGAGGTTCGAATCTCGGTCGGGTGAACTGGGGGTGGTTTTTCCTAAATGGTTTTCCACTCTCCCTCCACGCAAATGCGGGTTCAATTCCTCTAATTAAACCTTCCCAATTCCTAATCCATTAGTGTAATTATTACTTAAAAGCGTATAACCCGAACGGGTAGTAAGACGCGGTGCTAAATATAACAATAATAATAAAGATAGCTAAAGGGATGATCCAGCCACTGGACCAGTTTAGTGTCCTGGGTGAAGACACACCCTTCAATAACGAGTTTAGATATCTCGGTGTCATAATGGACTCTTGCCTCAACTGGAAACCTTACATAGAGAACTCGAGAAAAAAATATATGGGGTTCTTCGTCCGGACTATGGACTCTTCAAGAGCAAGGTGCTGAATACCACAACAAAACTTCTCCTCTATAAGAGTCTAGTCTTTCCTCTACTCGTCTACACCTCTGAAGCGTGGAGTTATGTGGTGCCAAATTTTTTGAGTCGGCTTCAGGTTGTCTAAAACAAGGTACTCTGTTGTATACTGGGGGTCACCACAAGAACGAATGACGCATTTATCCACGATGAGACTGGGAGCCAGACGTTAAGGGATATCTTCGTAGAAATAAACAGAAGATTCTACACCAAAACCCAAGAGCTGGAGGAAAATGCCATAGTTCGAAACCTAGGGCAGTACAACCCTCGAGAGCAAAGGATGTACAAAAAACTTAGACTGGATTATGGTGTTCCTTACCTAACCCAATAAATTCCAAACCAACCTGTCCTAGTGCCCTTTCATTTATTCCTTATTTACCCCATCCACTCAACCCAAATTGACATCCGTCAATAAATTATCTTCACAAACTCGCACTCATTTATCCATCCCTCATTGAGTGTCTAATATGAATCTGTGTTTTACTTTCTTGTCATCCAGATATTATACAAACAGACCCCAAATTACATATCGGGCAACTGAGCTTGTGTCTGTCATCACAGTGTACTAAGGCTCGATCTAGTTACTTTACAACATAATACTCTCCCCACGTCATAATTCCTTCACCCATCTCCACCTTCCTTCCACAATCAATAAACACTTTCCCAAAAAGAGGTTATGGTCTGTGACAACAGATCAGTACTCTTAGGTATTAACAAGAAGACTACCTTTTCTGAGGGTCTTTTCTGACAGTCAGAGCTGATAGACAGGAAAATAAGGGAGAGAATCTAAAAAAAAACTTTCTAGCTTTCAATTCTTGTGCAGTCGATAATCAGCTCTGATTTAAACCGTTAAATAAAATGTATTATTTACTTTCAAAATTGGTTGAGAACATGTTGAACACATTTTGAACAAATTATGAGCATATATTGAGCACATGCCAGTGCGATGGTGCTTAGTCCAATATTGAAATAATGGTAATAAATACAGATTTATATTTTAATAATGTGCGTATAAGCAGGACTTTTGAATCCAATCGTTGATAAACCTTTTCCATAATCTTTAAATGTTCAATTCCAGTGATCATATTTAAAAGAATAGAAAGATAAACAATTCATTTTGTCGTAAATACATATAAAATGTTACCCTTTCTTAGTGTAGCCTTCGTCTGCCCTGTAAGGTAGCAGGCTTACCTGGCATTATTCCACAGTGTCCTATAAGAGAGGTCATAGGTTAACTCGTCAAGGTAAGAGAGCTACATTTAAGGGCAAACGGATTGTACTTTGAATTTATTATAAAAATGGGCACTTTGAGCACATTTATTTAAAAAATGTGTATTTTTTTCGACCAAACTTCATAATAGCTTACTATATTATTAAACCTATTTAATGGGTATTGATAGTATCTATGAAAAGTGACAGATTCTTATCACATGATTTGGCGTACTAATATTCAAAGGTAGATCCAATAGTTTTTCTTAGTTGTCAGATATGTCCATTCATGAGAGAATTTAGGTATATATGTGGAGCTCTTTAAGGTGCGCCTGAAGGGAGCGCAAGTATTTTTACAGTTTTTATAGAATTGAAATTTTTTGTCCAAAATAAATCAAATATTTCTTCAGTATCAGCGTAGAGTTTAGTTTTCTGCACATGCTAATATCTACAGATCTTGAATATCTGTCAAGGGTGTCCTAGAATTTTGTCAACACTTTTTAAATAAAAAGAAAAGATTTTGATAAAATTCCAGGACACTCTCTACAGATATTCAAGATTTGTTGATATTAGCATGTGCAGAAAACTAAACTCTAACTTGCTACTGGAGAAATATTTGATTTATTTGGACAATAATTTCAATTCTATAAAAACTGTAAAAATACTTAAACTCCCTTTGGTCGCACCTTAAGTTATATTAATTATTGATTTTCACTTTGTTTAACTTCATTCATTCAATTGGTCTAGTATTAAATTATATGATGTAATGTATAACTAACTTTCAGAAAAATTATAATTATTAAATCTTTCAAAAATGTTCCTTATTTAGTGGTTATTTTATCTTACAAATATATATACAATTAATTAAATATATACATTGTATGATGAGAGCATTTCCATCTTATCCAACTTTAGAGGTATTTTACCCCCTACTAGTAGACCTAATAGTATTACTAAATTCCTTTCATATAATCATTTCTGAGACATTCACGATGTTAATAGATTAGAAACTGCCCGTGTTCCACTCGAAAACGCTTCTTTGAAGTCTAAAGATTCGTTAAATATAACTTAATTGGAAAACGGAACTTGTCATTTCAATCCCGGAGCAAATTGAATTGCAAGTTTCTATGAAATGGCTTAGGATTGGGTTGTTACAGATTTTAGACTGTTTGGTTAAAAGGAAAAATAAAACTTAATCTTGTTTGAAAAAGAAATAATCGTAATGTTGCTCCGATAAATATTCGCTTTTGTGAGTCATTGAGTTCATTAAACAATACAAATTTGATTGCAAAATTATAACAAGTGAAGTGTATAGTTATTATAATATATAAATAATGACTGATTTAATGATTTTAAGTCATTACGGACCACGAGCTATAATGGGTCCAACTTGTAATTTAATACTCTTTATATACAGTTTGTTAAGGTAAAATAATTACTCTATGGGGCCGAAATATAGTATAACTAGACATTCTCACGAAGTGTACACAATACAATATTTATATTATAAATATTTTATTAGACTTAGTAATAATATTAATATATACTATCCTGTTAATATTATTAGTATATAATATAAGTTGTTGGCGTCTCGCCTGCTGTTAAGAAATGTAAAACTTAGAATATACAAAGTCGTATTTGACCGGTTATTCTTTATGGGTGCTAAACATGTCCTCATACCTTAAATAATGAAATAAATTTAAAGTGTTCGAAAAAAGTGTGCTTAAACATATAATAGGTACAAAAAAATTATGAAGATAATGGGGAGTGGAGGAGGCTACATAATAATAAGTTGCATACCTGTACTCATCACCAGACATTGTTAGGGTAATAAAATCTTGCAGATGATGTTAGGCAGGTCATGCAGCGTGAACGGGAGTATTTAGAATCTTACTCAAGGTATTAAATGGCAAACAAAATGGGAAGAGACCAGTGGGAAGATCTGGACGCAGATGGGAGGATGACCTTAGACTGGACCTGAGAGAGATAGAGTGTAATGAGGTGGACTGGATAGAACTAGCTAAAGATAGGGATAGGGTGTAATGAGGTGGACTGGATAGAATTAGCTCAAGATAGGGATAGGGTGTAATGAGGTGGACTGGATAGAATTAGCTCAAGATAGGGACAGGGTGTAGTGAGGGGGACTGAATGGAACTAGCTAAAGATAGGGATAGTGTGTAATGAGGTGGACTGGATAGAATTAGCTCAAGATAGGGACAGGGTGTAATGAAGTGGACTGGATAGAACTAGCTCATGATATGGATAGGGTGTAATGAGGTGGACTGGATAGAACTAGCTCATGATATGGATAGGGTGTAATGAGGGGGACTGGATAGAACCAGCACAAAATAAAGATAGGGTGTAATGAGCGGGGCTGGATAGAATTAGCTCAAGATAGGGATAGGTGGCGTACTTTTGTGAGCGCGGTAATGATCTGTCGAGTTCCTAATGCCGTAGAGTAAGTAAGTATATAATAAATATTAATACTATACTAATGTTTATATTATTAAAACATAATACAATATTTATAGTATTAATATTGTTAATATAATAACATACACTATAACAAATTGTCACTAATATTATTATTATATTCATACAATTACTATAAAAATAGTAATAATATAAATATTTCATTGTGATAATTATCTCATATAAAAGTCTAGTTGTAGTAAATTTGATCGAATACATAAAATAACAAGTTTGACCTCTTATAACTTGTGAACTGTAATGGTTTGAGATTATTGAATTACTATTTATAGTTGACTAGCAATCCCACACGGTGTTGCCAGTGACCCACTGTGGTGTAAGAATTATATAAGCTTCTCTACCCCATAGTGCCCTATCTCTGAAACATAGTTCTAAACCAGATAAAAAATTTTTTTTTTAAATTTGTTATAAATATCCTAATTTAAAAGCTAATTAAAAACTTTAAAATCCTTCTTTTAGGTGCATTCGGATCCCCTTCCATCCACCTATATTAAAATTTTCAGATATCTGCGCGCCGTAAATTTGTCTGGGCATCGCACACACACAAACAAACAAATAGACAAACACTTCCTTTTATTATTATAGAAGTTCATTCACTCATTAAAACTGTGCAATAGCAGTCATTTTAATTGCAGTGTGTCCTTAAAAATAAAGACAGCTCCTGAGGAAAAGATAATATAGATTTTGTAATAAAATTAAGCGTGGAGCAAAACACATTCTTTAACACACTATGGATTCTAATATCCCTCTAATGACATTATTGTAAACTATTAAAATTGAAAAAGATGTTATTTAAGTATATATCACAAATATATAAATGTCTTATTGATCATCTTGATTAACCAGATAGGCATGCACGCATTTTCTAGTAGAAGAAGTTTAAATTAATGTTAATTTTATTTAGAGATGTCTTCTTTGAACTATCAAATATACTTAAAGAAATAATAGTTAAAAGAAGATTTAGACAGTAAATACTTTTAAAAACTAGCTTTTTACTCAGTGAGCCAGAAAAATGATGCCAATATAATCTTGTCTAGTCCTCTGGGGAAAATAAATATTTACTTTCCCTCAACACCTCGGAGGGAAAAAATTGTGATCGTCAACAAATTTTAACTCTAGATCTTGATTAAATATCAACGTTTCATGACCTCCTGAAACCAAAAGAAAAGTTTTTGCAATACTATCCGTCCGTCTGTCGCTTTGTATCTTGGGCTAAAGCCAAAACTATGTTACATATTGGGCTAAAACTTGGTATATGGGATGTTCATGAGGTCCCACCGAGGTTGTTTTTTATTTGATTTCCAACCCTTAACTTAACTTAACTGAAGAGCACTGAGAGACTAAAAATAGATTTTCTTGTAATTCGCTCTATGGTTTTGATTACATTTGTTATCTATACACTGTTTATCAATATAAACAAGATGGCGACTCTAATTTTTTCATTAAAATGACTTCGGTGGTATCTTACATAAGGGAAATTTTCCAATTTTCATCACTTCTCTGCAACTATTTTAGAAACGAATTATCTTATAGTTGTAAAGTTGTAATAGGCTTACTATTAAATATACTAATATTTTATTTGTAATATATTTTTTATAAAACTAATAGTATCTGAGCTATTATTAAATATATATATTTTTTAATTCAGGTCTTTTAGAATTTGTTTGGATTCTTATGCTCTCCGATGGTAAAAAAGATGTTTATATTTTCTCACTTTTTAAGAAAGAGTGTTGGGGTGGCCTGGTGGTCTAGGGGTAAGGTGTCGGACTTCTGTGCTGGCGGCCGGGGTTCAATCCTCGGTCCCGGCACAGATTTATCTGATTACCAAACCCTTCCTTCACCTCTGACAAGACATCTTGTGAATGTGGGGAATGCCAGGCCTCCACCGTGGTTCGGATTCCACGTTAAACTGTAGGTCCTTCATTTCATCTCACAATCACCCTACCATTACACATTAGCGTAAGCGCGTATAACCCGAACGGGTAGTAAGACGCGGTGCTAATAATAATAATAATAATAAAGAAAGAGTGTTCTTAGTTCCTAATGCCATAGAGTAGATAACAGTCTATATTATTTCAGCTATGATCTTTGGCGAAATGTTTCTACAACAATATCTAGACCTATTATTTACTATCATTATTATTACGAGTTTTTAGTAAATTGTTATTTTAAGATAAAATTGTGAGAGAGTTTGTGCGATGCACCGTACCATTTATATTTATAGCTGACTTATCTCTCTCTTTTCACAAAAAAATTAGTAAATTTCTTCAAAATTCTAATTTTACCATCCCTTCCCTAGTAGGGTAAATTTCTGAATTTGTAATATAAGCTGATAAAAAATATTGTTACTTGTATTTAATTTATATTAGATTCATTTGCTTTCCTTGTTTTAATCTTCTATGAATTATGCTTAAAAATGTATTTACGTATAAAAAAATATGTCTTTAGTAAAGTGTCTTTAGAAATCCAGTATCTTTGCTTTATTCTTTTCGGAGCGATTTAATATTACAATACTACAGTGTCTAGTCGATTCTATTTATTTCTTAATATACTTTACTAGGAAAATTTGAAGTCCCACCCTCGGTCCACAAAGTATACACAAATATAATTTTTTCTGTTTTGATGACATACTAAAGAGTCACAGTACACTGCTTCCAGGCAAACCACTTGATAGTCTGAGGTTTAGGAATTTGTGCTTTAATTTAGTGATGATATCATGTGAAGTTGGCAGCACCTAGATCCCTAAAAGTTGACTGGTGTTTTAACTAAAACTATCGTGACACAAATTATGGGAGTTTGATATTATTGTGGCACAAATTCATCACTAAATATTGGTATAGGTTGCATAATGTGTACAGCTATGTGTGTTGCCTATAGCACTGATAGTTTTTGTGTGTTTTTTCTTTAACTAATGTGGCATTAAGTATGAGGGTTGAATATTCTTGTGGCACAAATTCAGCACTAAATATTGACAAAGATCTAATAATTTGTGTAATTTTTTATGAATCAACGTACATTTTTGGTGACACAAATATATGTGAATAGCATATTCTATCGACACAAATTCAGCACTAAGTAATAGCATAGGTCTCATAATGTGTGCCTTTACGAGTGCTGCCAACTTCACTAGCCTCCACGGGGTGTATTCATGAAGCGTAGGTTGCCTGCCTGTGTGTATGGTTGAGGAGCATACGACGCGTTGCGTTACGTGTCCAAATCCCCTAAATAGAGCATATGTTGGTATGCGTCAACACATTGGTAAACAATTACGGTCAGTACTGAGTGGAGTTTTCTAAACTCACGTATTTTTACAACGCAAGTCAAGGCCAACGCACGTTTTTTACAAAATGCATTGATCCAAGTTGTTCTATCCACACGGTGAACGCTCGTTACAACGCAAGTCAAGGTCAAGGCACGTTTTTACAAAATGCATTGATCCAAGTTGTTCTATCCACACGGTGGACGCGCGTTACAACGCAAGTCAAGGCCAACGCACGTTCTTACAAAATACATTGATCCAAGTTGTTCTATCCACACGGTGAACTCTCGTTACAACGCAAGTCAAGGCCAACGTACGTTTTTACAAAATGCATTGATCCAAGTTGTTCTATCCACACGGTGAACGCTCGTTACAACGCAAGTCAAGGTCAAGGCACGTTTTTACAAAATGCATTGATCCAAGTTGTTCTATCCACACGGTGGACGCGCGTTACAACGTAAGTCAAAGCCAACGCACGTTTTTTTTACAAAATGCATTGATCCAAGTTGTTCTATCCACACGGTGGACGCGCGTTACAACGCAAGTCAAGGTCAACGCACGTTTTTACAAAATGCATTGATCCAAGTTGTTCTATCCACACGGTGGACGCTCGTTACAACGCAAGTCAAGGCCAACGCACGTTTTTTTACAAAATGCATTGATCCAAGTTGTTCTATCCCCACGGTGGACGCTCGTTACAACGCAAGTCAAGGTCAACGCACGTTTTTACAAAATGCATTGATCCAAGTTGTTCTATCCACACGGTGGACGCTCGTTACAACGCAAGTCAAGGTCAACGCACGTTTTTACAAAATGCATTGATCCAAGTTGTTCTATCCACACGGTGGACGCGCGTTACAACGCAAGTCAAAGCCAACGCACGTTTTTACTAAATGCATTGATCCAAGTTGTTCTATCCACACGGTGGACGCGCGTTACAACGCAAGTCAAAGCCAACGCATGTTTTTACAAAATGCATTGATCCAAGTTGTTCTATCCACACGGTGAACGCGCGTTCATTTCAACGCCTTGTGGGCATGTTTTGGATTATTCTTTCTCGAGTCTAGACATTTTCTCGGCGGTTCATAGCGGCGTAAACAACTCAACTTCAAAAGGGAAATGAGGAAAGTTTTCACACGGGCGGCTATCTACCGCAGAAGGTTTGAAGTTGTTGCTTTTTATTTCTCTTTCTCTTTTGGATTTGAAATCCGGGAATTTGATACGTAGTCTTTGATATATGAAGTGAACACATCCCTAGTTTTGAGGAACGTAAGTTGTGAATAACATACCGGATCAATATTATAAAATGAACTTTAAAATATATATGGATGTTGTCTTCATTTATTTGGTAGCAAGTGAAACGTATCTTAAGTCAATTTGTAATTGATAAATAAAAGAACCTTTCATTTTTTTGCTGGCCCAATGCTTAGACATTATTATTATTATTATTATTATTATTATTATATTTAGCACCGCGTCTTACTACCCGTTCGGGTTATACGCTTTAAGTACTAATTACACTAATGGATTAGGAATTTGGAAGGTTTAATTAGAGGTAGTGAACCCTCATTTGCGTGGAGGGAGAGTGGAAAACCATTTAGGAAAAACCACCCCAGTTCACCCGACCGAGATTTGAAGCTCGATCTCCCCGTCCTCAGCAGTCGAGCTCAACACGACTAGCGCGTTAGCTAACTACGCCACCGAGGCGGGTTTTAGGCATAATATACGATCCCATTATTGAAGTTTATTCATCTTCATTATGTTGTGACCACTAACTACTGAACACCCGTATTAATGGTCGAATAATCTACCGCTTCATACTCGTTATAGTTTGGTTTTCCAGTGACTGGAAGATTGAGGTTCGAATAACGGTCGAGTATATTGAGGGATAACTTTCATAAAAAGAAATCCCACTATATATCCACGAAAATTCAAGTACGTTTACTTTTATTACGGTAGAAAGTTTGCCGTGTGAAAATACTCAATAGTCAAAACAAGTCATGGGTCTGATGACCATGCAAACTTTATAGAATGCAGGAAGGTATAGTTATATATTAGAGAAGGGTCATATATTTGCTCCACTTTTAGATAAATTAAGTATTTAAAATGGCACATTCGTATTATTTTACTTTCTAAGATTATTTTATTTTTGTACAAAGTATGTTACCCTTATTAATTTTGGAGCTCAATAGGGTTTGGCAAACAAATTAATAAGATGCATTGTTGATGTAACTCCAATAAACATACCGCTTAGTAGGGTTTATCAGTTCTGGAACATTTCTAACTAGTAACAACGACATTAGATTGGAAACCAAAAGAAAATATTCAGGAAATGCGTGCTATTACTTGGTCAGTAAATTGTATACATCTCGCATGTTTTCAAGAAATATAAAGCTCAAAATATACTAAATAATATATTCGCCAGTTGTTTTTATGAAACACTGTCTTTCAACGTAAATTACAAGAATAAATTTAGAGTGTTCTAAAATAAGGTACAGTACTTGAAAAAATATTTATTCATAAATAAATTAAGATAATGGAGAGTGTAGATGGATACATAATGATTAGTTACCTATCTTATGAGTTATGACATTGTTAAGGTAATCAAATCTCGCAGGCTACAGTGGGCAGGACATACAGCACAAATGGGAGAGACTGGAATCTTGTTCATACTACTGACTGACAAACCCAATTGGAAGACCTAGACACGGATGGGAGGATGATATTAGAATTAACCTGAGAGAGAGTGTAATGAGTTGGACTGGATAGAACTAGCTCAAGATAAGGATAAGGTGTAATGAGGTGGACTGGATAGAATTAGCTCAAGATAAGGATAAGGTGTAATGAGTAGATTGACCTGGATAGAATTAGCTCAAGATAAGGTGTAATGAGGTGGACTGGATAGAACTAACTCAAGATAAGGATAAGGTGTAATGAGATTGACTGGATAGAATTAGCTCAAGATAAGTATAAGGTGTAATGAGGTGGACTGGATGGAACTAGCTTAAGATAAGTGTATGGTGTAATGAGATGGACTGGATAGAACTAGCTAAGATAAGTGTATGGTGTAATGAGATGGACTGGATAGAACTAGCTCAAGATAAAAAATAAGTGTATATGGAGTTGACTGGGTAAAACTAACTAAAGATAAGGATACATTGTAATGAGGTTGACTGGATAGAACTGATTAAAGATAGGAATTGCGTGTAGTGGGGTAGACTGGATATAACTAACTGATTGGACGAAGAGTCTATATTGCAATTAATACAATATTTTTTATTATTTTACTAAGCACCACGTCTTACTGCCCGTTCAGTTTATACGCTTAAGTTTGCACACATACGCATAGGCCCCTTTAGTTACTCGTGGAGATAGCCCCGCGTCTGCACCCGTTGACACCGGCGGTGTTAAATAGAGGACCGTGACCCAGACTCAAGGCATAACTCCGGGGTTCGGGTGGAGAAAGCACTTGTAAGTGTGGTTCACACGTTTATTCTGAACTTAACATGAACCCATGGTTGGTCCGGGTGCACAATCAACGTCGAGCTTTAACCTCTTCTCCGCGTCCGTGCGAGCTTGCTATTAAATTCGTCAGATTGTGACCTGGTGGTCTAAGGGTAAGGTGTCAGACTTCTATGCTGGCGGCCGGGTTCAATCCTCTGTCCCGGCAAAAATTTATCTGATTACCAAACCCTTCCTTCACCTCTGACAAGATATCTTGTGAATGTGGGGAATGCCAGGCCTCCACCGTGGTTCGGATTCCACGTTAAACTGTAGGTCCTTCATTTCATCTCACAATCACCCTACCATTACACATTAGCGTAAGTGCGTACAACCCGAACGGGTAGTAAGACGCAGTGCTAATAATAATAAATTCGTCAGACAATAAACACCCCACATGTACACAGTCATTCCAGGGGTCAAGAAATCTCCCTCCATACAATAAGAAGTTCGTGCACCCTAGAGCTAACGATTCGTGAACAGGTTATGTGCATATTCATGCTCACGTTTTACCACCCTGACAAGAGACGAACTGACCTGCACTAACCTGAGTTCAAAAACAGAGTGTCTCGGACGAGGTTTAAGCTAGGGATGTTCGATCCTGAACGATATTTTCAAAAATCGATTCTTTACACTCAATTAATTGATTTTTTGGATTTATTAAAAGGCCTCGATCTGATTCACTTTTCGATTATTTTTTAACGATTTCAAAAAGATAGAAAGAAATCTGAACTTCAAATCAGTTCAAGGAATTTTAATTGTTTTTGTTTGACTATTAGTACAAGGAAAATTTCGAAACCAAGTCTTGAAATCATGGGCTACTAATTAGTTATTATTTGTCTTCAGTTAGTAAAGTGAAGAGAATAATCTACTGATATGTTCTTTTCACTCCTAGGTTCTGTAAATGATCACATCACGTTTTTATTCTGTAATATATTTATAGTGACGTGTTGGCCAATAAGTCAAAAGTTTGGAAGTATTTTGTGAGAATCTCATTTGCCCCATGGAGTTTTAGTAGTTATAGAATGCTTAACTCGACTCGAAGCCCGAGCCTCTGAGCTTGTCAAGACCATGCGCATCTGACTACGCAGGAGGAACAAAAGAACAGCGCTGCGAACGCATATCAAAAGAAAAGAGTCGAGGAAACTCAGCTCCTAAGTACTAATTACACTAATGGATTAGGATTTGGGAAGGTTGAGTTTAAAGGAAGTGAACCCCTATTTGCGTGGAGGAAGAGTGAAAAACCATAAAGGTAAAACACCCACAATTAACCTGACTGAGATTTGAACCTTGATATGCCCATCTTCGGCAGTAATGCTTAACACGAAACTAGTGCGTTAGCCAACTACGCCACCGAGGCGGGTAATGAATTCACTATATCATAATAATGACACTAAGATTTGAGGCCTATTTATTAGTGTGGATGATGGATGCAACGCACTGCAACGAACTTCACTGTAACGCTCTCAGTGTTGGATGTCCTTTAGTGACGGACGGGCTAGCGCCATCTTGCCCTCAAACACCAGTAAATCTACCGCTGCACTCTCACCCGTCTACGAGTCGAACTGGATATCTTCACCAGGATCATCCGATACCAAATCACAAATTACTTCGCTGGATCTGTCAATGTTAGAAACAAAAGATGAACCCCATCAACAGCTCAGATAAAGAAAATAACTGATCAATGCGCTTACGTAACAGTTGCTTGTCACAAATAGAGCGCCCTATATGAATGCGGCTGCTTCCAATCTTTTCTCTTGCTGTTGGATAAATTAGATGCTTATAAATGAGGGGAGCAGAGCTGTAAATATCATAACATTACAACTTCTTTGTTACTTAAACATCTTGCACTGGTAATCTGTACGGGCGTGTTCGAGTTCCTCCACTTGGTGGGTTGAGGGAGAGAAGGAAAAGAGGGGGGGGGGGGGGTTGAGTTCCTTGACAACATCTGAAGGAATAGAGTATAAGTATAGTTGGTAAATTTCTACATATACTTATGGTTCTTACCCAACCTAACTTAACCTAACCTTTCATGCGTTAACGAATTTCGCTCTTATTTAATTTCGTAATTTACTGTGATAAGATCCTCTCCTTGAGGTGTCATGAAGGAACTTGACCAATGCTATCAGACTAATTATCTCCGTGGAGGAACTTGATTATTGCTATCGGACTAATTATTTGCGTGGAGGAACTTGATTATTGCTATCGGACTAATTATCTCCGTGAAGGAACTCGACCATTGCTATCGGACTAATTATCTCCGTGAAGGAACTCGACCATTGCTATCGGACAAATTATCTCCGTGAAGGAACTCGACCATTGCTATTAGACTAATTATCTCCGTGAAGAAACTCGACCATTGCTATCGGATTAATTATCTCCGTGGAGGAACTTGATTATTGCTATCGGACTAATTATCTCCGTGAAGGAACTCGACCATTGCTATCGGACTAATTATCTCCGTGAAGGAACTCGACCATTGCTATCGGACTAATTATCTCCGTGGAGGAACTTGATTATTGCTATCGGACTAATTATCTCCGTGAAGGAACTCGACCATTGCTATCGGACAAATTATCTCCGTGAAGGAACTCGACCATTGCTATCGGACTAATTATCTCCGCGGAGGAACTTGACATCCCCGTTCTGTACACGATTGCTTCTGGAGGGTTGTCTTGCGCAACTATTGCCAACAATAATCCTGTAAGATAGAAGAACGGACTATCTTCTCGGCCCTGCGGTGCAGATCCCTCCACAACCAAAATGTAGATAACCACTTAAATTTAGTCATTTTGACCCAAGTTTTGAGCAAACCTTGCATTAGTTTGTTGTAAAGTATTATTTATGTAAGCTGGCCTTTTTGCCCTTTATGGAACTATTCCGCTATATTTTCTAGTGAGGCAACTAAGCAAGCAATGGAGTTCGGCCTGTTGTAAGTCGCTTAACGACTCTCTGTAATTTTTTTAATAGCTCTCATGGCTTAGGGTAGGTAAAGAGTGGCCTGACTTAGATTCGTGGGTTTATTTGTCTTAGCTTAGAGACCTGATTAAGTGAGTGTTTCTTAGTCCACATTGTTGTTACGACCGCAGGTTTGACCTAACTTGGTAGGCAGCTTGTGGCTAGCAGTATGAGTCCGGCGCGGCCCAGAGGTTTTTGTTATTTTGTTTTCATCGCCCGGAGTTCTTAAAACACTAGTGTGACATGTGGCATCTGTTATTATGAATACTTTACTTACATGTTTATTTACTTGTTAGTGTGAGTACTTGTAGAGCATTACTAATTGAGATTACAACTCCTTATTTACTATTCTATTGTTTGTGTCTTATGCTCTAAGTCGGGACATTTGAGTGCTAAGTTTCAACCCTTCTAAGCGTTGTATGCTCATTCTTCATTCAAAGTTTTATTTTTATTTAGCACCGCTCCCAATATGCCTTCAGGTTATACCTTTAAGTAAGATCTACTAATTACTAGGTGACCTGGTGGTCTAGGGGTAAGGGACTTCTGTGCTGGCGGCCGGGGTTCAATCCTCGGTCCCGGCACAGATTTGTCTGATTACCAAACCCTTCCTTCACCTCTGACAAGACATCTTGTGAATGTGGGGAATGCCAGGCCTCCACTGTGGTTCGGATTCCACGTTAAACTGTAGGTCCTCCATTTCATCTCACAATCACCCTACCATTACACATTAGCGTAAGTGCGTATAACCCAAATGGGTAGTAAGACGCGGTGCTAATAATAATAATAATAATAATAATAATACTAATTACTCTAATGGTGTTAGTATTTAGGAAGGTTGAATTTAGAAGAAGTGAACCTGCATTTGTGTGGAGGTAGAGTGGAAAACAGTTTAGGAAAAACCACCCCTAGCTAACCAGACCGATATATCCGAACCTCGATCTCCCCGCCCTCGGCAGTCTAGCTCAACACTGAGGTGGGTCATTTAAATTTAAATGTTTCTATGCAATATTTCTGGACTATTAACTTGAGCTAGTAAATTCTCAAAGTTTAGTTAGAGCTACTCTGATTAGTTTTACTTTCTAGGTCATGTGTACCAAAAAGGTATTTAGGCCTATTTAGGGAACCGTCTTCAGATGTATTACTATACTATAATGGTCTTGGCTAGCTGGGCCTCTATTATTGTATTATTGTTGTTTCTATAGATAAGTAGGTCCTGTTTTGATAACGTGATCATGAGCATCATTCGACTTTGTTTAACCGCTGTTGGTAGTTTGACCTTGTTTAACCACTGTTGTAGTTCGACATTGTTTAACCACTGTTGGTAGTTTGACCTTGTTTAACCACTGTTGGTAGTTGACCTTGTTTAACCACTGTTGGTAGTTTGACCTTGTTTAACCATTGTTGGTAGTTTGACCTTGTTTAACCATTGTTGGTAGTTTGACCTTGTTTAACCACTGTTGGTAGTTTGACCTTGTTTAACCACTGTTGGTAGTTTGACCTTGTTTAACCACTGTTGGTAGTTTGACCTTGTTTAACCACTGTTGGTAGTTTGACCTTGTTTAACCACTGTTGGTAGTTACCTTAACCATTGTTGGTAGTTTGACCTTGTTTAACCACTGTTGGTAGTTTGACCTTGTTTAACCACCGTTGGTAGTTTGACCTTGTTTAACCACCGTTGGTAGTTTGACCTTGTTTAACCACTGTTGGTAGTTTGACCTTGTTTAACCACTGTTGGTAGTTTGACCTTGTTTAACCATTGTTGGTAGTCTAACCATTGTTGGTAGTTTGACCTTGTTTAACCACTGTTGGTAGTTTGACCTTGTTTAACCACTGTTGGTAGTCTAACCATTGTTGGTAGTTTGACCCTTTTTTAACCACTGTTGGTAGTCTAACCACTGTTGGTAGTTTGACCTTGTTTAACCACTGTTGGTAGTCTAACCATTGTTGGTAGTTTGACCTTGTTTAACCACTGTTGGTAGTTGGACCTTGTTTAACCACTGTTGGTAGTTTGACCTTGTTTAACCACTATTGGTAGTTTGACTTTGTTTAACCGCTGTTGGTAGTTTGACCTTGTTTAACCACTGTTGGTATTTTAACCACTGTTGGTAGTCTAACCATTGTTGGTAGTTTGACCTTGTTTAACCACTGTTGGTAGTTTGACCTTGTTTAACCACTGTTGGTAGTTTGACCTTGTTTAACCACTGTTGGTAGTTTGACCTTGTTTAACTGCTGTTGGTAGTTTTACCTTGTTTAAGCACTGTTGGTAGTTTAACCGCTGTTGTAGTTTGACCTTGTTTAACCACTGTTGGTAGTTTAACCACTGTTGGTAGTTTGACCTTGTTTAACCACTGTTGGTAGTCTAACCATTGTTGGTAGTTTGACCTTGTTCAACCACTGTTGGTAGTTTGACCATTGTTGGTAGTTTGACCTTGTTTAACCACTGTTGGTAGTTCGACCTTGTTTAACCACTGTTGGTAGTTCGACCTTGTTTAACCACTGTTGGTAGTTCGACCTTGTTTAACCACTGTTGGTAGTTTGACCTTGTTTAACCGATGTTGGTAGTTTGACCTTGTTTAACCACTGTTGGTAGTTTAACCATTGTTGGTAATTTGACCTTGTTTAACCACTGATGGTAATTTAACCATTGTTGGTAGTTTGACCTTCTTTAACCACTGTTGGTAGTTCGACCTTGTTTAACCATTGTTGGTAGTTCAACCCTGACTAACCACTGTTGGTAATTCGACATATAACTTTTGTATGAACCTGTAAACAAGCTGAGGCCTTAATTATTCTTGTTTTCTCATATTCTAGTGTTTGCTATACAACTATTAATTAAATATAAATATCATTATGTAAATCTTATGATAATTGCCTTTAATAAACTTTTTTCTACTCTCAATTTACTATGTATAATAGTCCACCCTCAATCCTCACTCCGGTAGTTCACTGTCTGGGGTTGTACTGCCGTACTGATATGGTCCTATGGGCTAGTGTCAGTACGGTAGACTTTGAACATATGACCATATGTCAACGCGAGCTGTTCACTTGATAGTAAAGGGTGGTGTAGAATATCTCTCTTCTTTCCTTTGTTACTAAGTTTACTAAAAAGAATGTGTTGAATAAAGAGAAAGAGGAAAGTGAATATATTCCTTGAGAATGAGAGCCTTGTGAGTGATGTTATCTAAAGACTTTGTCTTGAGAACTAGTAGGATATTTTATATTCATGATCCTGGGACACTTCTCATATTAGGGGGTCAATCGACGGAGCTTTGAGACGCCTTTTATACGTCCAGAGTACTTATTTTAAGAATTAGCTATCGTAATGTATTGCTAAAGCCATAATGGTGCTGAAATATCACAAACATTTTCCTTAGAGAATAAAAAACGTTTATTTATTTAGCACTACGTCTTACTATATGTTAGGGTTATACTCTTAGCCCTAGGTATTAATGGGTTAGGAATTGGTAAGGTTAAATATAGAGGAAGTGAACTTGCAATTGCGTGGAAGGAAAAAAAACACCCTCAGATCATACAAGCGGGATTCGAACGTCGATATCCCCATCCTTGGTGGTCGAGCTAAACACAAAATAAAGCGTTAGCTAACTTCACCACCGAGGCGGTAAGTATAAACATTAAATTTATAATTAAAAAAATATATAAAGGTGTAGTTTGCTAATTTTTATCTTTGTCTCACGCTGAAATATCCCATTGCTGAGATCAAAGTAAATTAAAAGTAAATGGTTAAAAACAAATATCTCGCTTTCTTCATGCAAGTAAAGTCATTTTTAAGATTGTCACAACATAACATTATAATAGAGTTAAGTTTTTTTTTTTAATATTAAGAGTTCCCTTAAGAAATACTGTGGTGTGCGGAGTCCTTAAGGTCAATGCTCAAATAAGAATACGTAACGTAATATGAATATCCATTAATAGTAGCCTATATACAGAGTGGGGACGAAACAATAAGACTATACGTAGCTTAAAAAATAATACTTTAATTGAAGAGTAAATATTCAGTAGCTAAATAAAAACAAACAACATACTACACTTTTTAATTTTTGGAAGATAATGTGACTCAGGTGAGCTCCACCGAACGTCAGGAAAACTTCAGCACGTTGTCCATCACTTTCCTCAGCACAGATCCTCTAATTTTTTCAACCCCACCCTGTATATACATCTATATATCAGATTACTATTTAAAGGTTCATGGTAACTGGACGTAAACATAGAGCCTTTTATAATTTTATTGGTATATATGGAATTCATAATCATCATAATCATCATCATCATGATTAAAGTTTCCAGTCACTGTCTGGGTCTGTTTGGAACATAAGCCTCTCCACCACCTCATTTACTCCCACCATCTCTCTTCCTCCACCTTGATTCAGTCCTTTCCTCTTTCCTCTACACTCCTCCTTACTCCCTTCACCCATCTATCCCTTTATATGGAATTATAATTTGTAATTATATTTTTTTCAAATACTCTTAACAGTCTTTTATCTACTCAAATAAGGCCTCAAACGAGAACTGCAAAGCCACTCCTACTATACATGTTATACAAGGATTTACATATTAATAGAGTACTAGTCCGTGGCTATTGACAAAAAAATTAAATAAATTTCAAAGCCTCAATTTTTTTTTTAAGTTAACTTTTTCCTCATAGCATAAATTTGTTTCATAGACCACAAATAAAATATTGCCCCTTTAACTTAAACTGAAAAGTAATATTTTATAATCAACCTTAATATTTAATATATTATTTTTTAAGGGTACTTTAAGAGGCTTTTTTTCTACATAATTTTCTGTTATTATTTTGATTCTTTTGCGGGGGAGGGTAGTAAGATACCAGAAGGGATCATGTCCTTGTATCTATCCGAGCTATCCACATTTAACTATAATAACTTAATATAAAACTACCTTCGGCACATACGCCCAGGATTTAAACTCTGGTCCTCCCTTCAGTGACAGATTAATCAGATGACCTTGACTTCTCACTCTTGTGTGTGACATTAAATTGTCAAAGTGACATTAACGATTATAAATTATATTATCTAATAAATACGGCATTAAATTATAAAAGTGAAATTATCTTTCATAATGTAATTAACTCTAAAAATGACAAAACCTGTCAAATTAATAATCACTTTTAATCTGTCACTTACTCTCAAAGTAATAAGACCTGTCAAAGGGATAATAACTTTTCAAAGTGACATTAACTTATAAAGTGTCACTAGTTCTTAAATTGACATTACTTGTCAAATTGACATTAACTTGTCAAAATCCCACTAGCTGTTTAAAATGACATTTAATAAGTCAAAGAGACATAAGCTTTTCAAATAACTGGTCAAAATGACAATAGTCATAAGAGTACAAAGTAACTTTTTACAGACTATTAACACCACTAAATATAAGATTCTCTCTTTTTACAGACTATTAACACCCACTAAATATAAGATTCTCTCTTTTTACAGACTATTAACACCACTAAATATAAGATTCTCTCTTTTTTCCTGACATAAACCTAAAATTCTGTTAACATTTTATTGGTATTTTAGTAGAAACATTATTTTGAAAATATTCTGCTAGTAAGTTAGGAAAATAACAAACAAATTTTTCAATTTTCTTTCGTTGGCTGTTCAAACAATCTTAAGAAATCCATATTTTTTTTTTATTTTGATAAAAACAGCAGCGATTCATGTATTGACTTTGTAAAAGTGTCTTACTTTATGGATATTGTTTGTGTTGAACTTTTAACTGGAGCTATAATTAACTTAATTTTTGAAATGAATGATTTTATAAACACATATGAGAACTTTACAATTAGTTTAAGACATGTAAAATTATCATTACAAGCAACTACAAAAAAAAAATCTAATGGACTGGTAAAAATGTATTATTAATAAATTTGGAACTTGCAAAAGACTTGCTTTAATCCTAACAATCCAAAGAAGGAGTAAAATTTCAACAACAACTTTAATATTTAGTAATACAGAATTACTTCCATAATTTTAATCTGAATAAACTTAAATTCCATGAAATTGTCTGTCAGACTTTTATTTACTCATCAAAATTATTTATTATTGGTCATACTTGTAAGCAGTTTATAAACTTTTTCATTTAAATTTAAGTAGGGATCGTCGAAACCCCTTTTTAAATATAAATGTTAACTTATTTTTCATGTAATTTGTGGCACAACTGTTTGCGGTTGAGTCTGGCAGTAATGAATATCATGCACCAATAAACATAATATGTTTTCAATATAGAGACTGCGGTGAGCTTTTGAACAAAATAATGACTCACAATCCAAATAATGAAAAAATATTAATTTATTATAATATTTTATCAAAATAAAATATTCAACTATTTTTTAAATAGTAGCTAATAGCCACAGAGTTATGCTCAAATAAATAATATTTTAAGTAAAAAATATAGCTTTGAGTAGCACCTCACCACCCTTGATAAACCTAGGACAAAGTAAAGTAAAACGTAGGATTATTAGTGTTGAATGACATTGAATAATTAACCACCTGTTGATTATATTGTCACGCGTAGCGAATATTAAACCTGGTGCAATGACCCGAGGGTTAAAAAATTAATGTAAATATCAGGTTTCTTAATATTAATACGTTTATCAATAAGCATATTAAATTACTTACTGACCAAGTGTAGAAAGGTTTGGTCTTAATTAAACCGTTTAGAATTTCATCTGTCCAGTGTTTAGATATTTATTTGAGAATACTGCCAAATGCTAGAGATAATTTTAACGAAAATTGGTAAATGCATTAATAAACCTAAGCTAAACGAATAATATGTAATTTAGTGATGTGAATTTCCGTTCCAAGGTGGTGATAACTCAAACTGTTTCGTTTAATAAATTATAACGCGTGATTCAAATTTAAACTTCTAAACAATCGATTGAGTTTCTCTAGCGTAGTTTTTAAAATTTGGACATATATTGAGATACTAGCCTCATAAACCACGTGAACAATGATAATCATTTATTAATTTAATGTATTATAGAATACAGTGTTTATTTTTTTTATCTAACTTGACAACCAAGGTAAAACAATTACTTTAAATCTAAAAAGAAATGTTAAGACTGTAGGACTGATGGACGACTGCTCACATAACTTTTAATCATAATTATTATTATTATTTAGCACCGGGTCTTACTAACCGTTCGGGTTATACGCTTAAGTACTAATTACACTAATGTGTTAGGAATTGGGAAGGTTGAATGAGAGGAAGTGAACCCGCATTTGCGTGGAGGGAGAGTGGAAGACCATTTAGGAAAAATCACCCACAGTTCACCCGACGGAGATTCGAACCTCGATCTCCCCATTCTCAGCAGTCGGGCTCAACACGACTAGCGCGTTAGCCAACTACGCCACCGAGGCGGGTTTTTAATCATAAGATGTAGGGTTTGGGAGGTTAACTATATTCACATGTTAGTAGCGTGTGTAACACTCATAAAACGTATTTATTAAGTTTTTTTAATATTTAGTTTATTTACTCGACGACAAATAAATCTATTATCACTCATATTTGGCAATAAATTGATCAATAAACTTGATACACTTGGTAAAATTTAAACTAGTGTTAAAGGCACACGAAATGAAATTAGATTGTATAGGTAGTTTTATTGTTTTCTTTAATTAAATCTATAATTTATTTACGTTAATTATCACTAATATTATTAAATTAACACTCAACTTAGTCGATATAAAATTAAGAATGCTGGGAATAAACATAATAAATGGAATGAAGGACACCACACACTTCGGTGTCCACAATATCTAACGCGCTACTCTCACAGAAGACTACACTGCATATGGCAGGGAAATCAGGGTTCGAACCTCAGTCGGGTATACTAAGTATGTTTTTTTTTAAATCTACTCTCTATCCATGCAAACGCGGGTACACTGCCTATAAATATAAAATTCCTAATCCCTATAACCAATAGCTTAATTAGTACCTAGGCTTATATAACTCAAACAGTTAATAAGCTCACACTGTTTGTTGAGTAATACTTGTGAAGTGTTTGCCCTAGAGATGAATAATCCATGAATGAATAGTTCGTATTTAACGATTCTTCCGAAAAAAACAGTAGAAATCGTTCAAAGTGACCTATGAAGTGACGTGACTGTAAACAATTGTGAATGTAATATCACTTGCAAATGGTATAGTTCTATCATGAATAACTGAATTACTAGCTGTAGTTCGAGAATGAATGGACAAGCAATATGAACTGCTCATTTCAGAGAAATGAATCGACTTTAACTATTCCCATCAGACCCGCTTCTTTGGCCGAATAGTCTAGGGCGTTATTCTTATGTAAGACTTGCCTGCTAATGATGGGGAGACCAGGGTTCGAATCCTAGGTTGTATGTATTATGGGTGGTTTTCTCTAAGTGGTCTTTCATTTTTCCTCCACGCAAATGCGGGTGGATTACCTCTAAAATGCTTCTTCCTACCTCATCATTACACCATAAAATAATAATTATCAAATATGCGCATTTACCTGAACAAGTAGTAACAACGGTGATAGATAGTGGAACTGCCCATTTTACCATTTTATAAATTGGGCAAATTTTTACTCATTCCATTGACTGGATTTTTCACTTGCCCATTTCATGAACTAACCCTTGCCTATTTCATCAATTGGCAGTTATTATTGTACTATTTTCTACGAATATAGCTGCAATTTGATTTAAAATATTATATAAAACTAGCACAACCTAACTTAACCTAACCTTCCATTCTAAAACCATTAAAATATAATTTAACTTAAGGACCAAAACTAGTATTCGCTTGTCCATTTCACGGAAAGGACAAAAACTCGTCTAGTTCATTGAGTGGGTAACAATTGGAGGTACCCAATTTATGAACTAGGCAGCACAAGCACTGCACAATAATTCATGAACTGGACAATTTTTTTCTCAGTTAATGAAATTATTAGTAGGAGCAAGTTCATCGAATGGGCAGAAATTTGCCCGTTTCATGAACTTGGCATATTCATGAATGAGGTGTGATATATACAGAATGTTCGGAAACTCATAGCCTAAACTGCACATACAGCTTGCTTGGACCTAAATTAATACAAAATTCCTATACACTTACATCCAGAAAACTATATTAATACTATTAAATTGTGTTCAAAGCTTCACCATATAGCACCTGGAGATAACAGCTGTGAAAGCATACGTGTATAACAGGTTGCATAGGAGCTAGGTGCGTGGCACTGTACACCTTGATATCTTGGAGAATGGCAACAAAACATACCACAATTAATAGTAAACAAAACACCAATCCAGCTATAAATGGGAATACGTTCTGAGGGTCATCATTAACGGTCTTACATGACAGCACATATTTCTGTTATTATATGTGCAGTGCCACGCGACTAGCTCCTATGCAACCTGTTGTACACGCATGCTTGACAGCTTTGCTCTCCCGGTGCTGTACGCCGAAACTTTGAACACCATTTAATGGTATTAGCATAGTTTTTCGGATGTAAGTTTACAGGAATGTTGTATTACTTTTGGTTTAAACTAGCTTTATGTGCAGTTTGGTCTATGAGTTTCCAAACATACTGTACACTCTCAACAGTGGGATATTTTTCACAAGTCTTTAGTCTGAACTCTTTATATAACAATTTTTTTTTTCATTATCTAAGATCTATTTAGGCCAGTCACCTATATTATTTAACCCTGGCCTGAACTATATCGTTTAAATTTCTTACATTCCTATAACGTCTAACCTTAAGAAAATAACTATTAAATTTATGTAAATCTGGTTAGATGACCAATGAGAACATTGGGAAAAAAGTTCTCCCAAAGGTCTTATGTGCCCTTGCACCACGCCACTTCATTGGCACTCAGAAGCTTCTACAGCCAGACCACCGGGTTTGAAAAAGTACTCTTCAATACCGTTTTATCTATACATTTTAACACAAAACATTTCTGAGCCTTCAGTTTTCATGTCCTCTCAATTTTAAACCCCCGTGGTGACCTCCAGTCTCCCCAAGGGTGAATTTTAGTCTGCCAAAGGGGTGACATATGAAGGTAAGCGTCCATGAGCACGTTCACCTATCCACTTCTCTGTTTGATTGTTAAACACATCACATCCAACCTCTGTAACTATATTATATATATATATATATATATATATATATATATATATATATATATATATATATATATATACACACACATCATCACACCGTTTCCTTACGGGCAAAGCAAGAAACTGTGGCATATAGCTCAAAAACAAAACTCCGTACTTAATCCATCCTCACTAACTTTCTCCACACTTCCCTATCCTTGCATACTCCCTTCACTTCAACCACATTCGGACACCAAGCCATACATAAACTTTTATTCTAAAAATTTTTTAAGTGCCTTTTTTCATATATCCATCAAAAACATTTAGCCATGTCCTGCATGCCCTACATCTTCCTTTTGATCCACACACTCTACCTTCATATATTTGTTTCGTCACTTGATCCACACTCATCCTCTTAACATGCCCAAACCAACGTAAGATGTCTCTTTCCCATTGACATAATTTGGATTCCCTTTCAAACCAAACTCCTTCAGCACCCATTCATTACTGACTCTGTCCATACGAGTTTTCCCACAAACATTTCTTAGATATCTCATTCCAGCAGCATTCATCTTGCTCTTGTGTTTCTCCTGGCAAATACACGCTTCATATCCAGAAGACAATGTTGTTGTTAACACACATTTACACATTGTCATATTTTCCTCTTTTGATACCACTTCGTTATTTGCAATAGTTCTCGAACATCCAACTGCTCTTCAAGATGCGTTCACCAGGCTGTCGATTTCACATCCGTCCTTCCTTTATTATAAAATATTCTGCTCAGATACACAAAATATTTCAATTGCTCTAACATTTTTCTTTTGTGACTCACTATTTTTATATTAATTATACTAATATGACAGAGATAAGGAAGGTAGAACTCAGAGGAGAGGTGCCAGAATTTACATGGATAGAGAATGGGTAGCCGTTCTGTAAAGGTACTATCTTCCAGCCTCGATTCTAGCACCCAAAGAAAATTGGGAGTATCGATCGAGGCGAGGGTTATGGCGCTTATAGCAGATGGGGACTTTCTCGACACTACTGGATGAGGACTAACAGGGATACGAATGGGGAACTCTTAGGCTGGGTGCATCCTACCTTAGTCGTGTGGGCTATAAGTACGCATCTCATCACGACTTCCTATGGATCCGTAGTTCATATGTGTAGCAGTAGCCGAGATAGTTAACATGTGTATATTTACTATAGTGAAGCAATCACATTAAAATAAACACTATCAGACAGAGGTCACTCCACCCAAAATAAAAAAAATACACATTTATGCATGGATTATTTTTTCTTCAATTTATCCTAAAATTTACTAGAGATTTTCAAAGTTTCATGCTCCTAGTCAAAATCATCCCATATAAGTTTTTTAAATATAGGTGTGTACTGGATTCAAATCTAATTTTTAATTTATTTCGTAGCTTAAATGTATAAATTCGTCACCTTAGTTCACTCGGTAGCATGTTTGCCTACAGAGCTAAGTGTCTGAGGTTCCGTTATTATCATGGCCAAAAATGTATTATTGGTGAAATGTGGGTTTACCCTTTCACAGTGATGAATTGACAGCCGGGGACTGGATGTTGTGCCTGTCCTAGTCTTAAGTTAGATTATAAGTCATATGAAGATACGACAGGCCTAGCAAGCCGGTAGTGGAAAATATATGGATTGTATAAAAAATTGACCACAGGCTGGAAACAGAAATGGATGTAAAGAAGAATTTGCATAAATTATCTGTAGTAAGGAAATTAAAAATTATCTTTTAATTTTCTTTGAAAATTTTTTAAAACTCTGATGTCACTAAGTTAATTTAACTTTTGTTATGAACCTATTTTCAGTAGAAGTAGTTTTTAATATTTTCAGAAATACTTACAAAGTATCCATAATAACTCTTAAAAATAAAATAAAATATGGATCTAGGTTGAGATATGTATGTTCTAGCGTCTCCAAACGCGCAAAAATTAAACTTGTAGGAAATTAAGCAAAACTAAACCAATGCGTTTCAACTTAAAAACAGGTGATGTATCAATATATTTATAGCTATCAGATGTATTGGTATGGTTATGCCTATTCGCATTGTGCTTTTTAGCTATTGGCTTTTACCCATCTCTATTGTATTAATGAATATATTTTTTTAGACACCTACTGAATTCTTGGTTCTATTATTTTGAGTAATCTGTTTTAGGGGAGCAATTTTAGAGGTGATGTGAATAGATCTGGAGTGCTAAGTTTGAGAGGTAATATAAGTTGTATGGACTACTTGGCTTATTGTAAATGAATTATTGCAAGTACTCGATACTGTGGTGAAGGAATAAACCCCCCACAAACAAACAAGCTCTTTGTAATGGTCCTTACAGTAGTCCCATGGCTTCTTTGGTGCTGACTGACAGCTTTAAAAAGATATCAGACCAGATTATGTATTCCTGCGCCGAACCAGATGATCTGCAAAAACATGTGTTTAGCAGCTGTAACATCTGATGGTCAAAATTTAGGTATATACCTAAATATTGACGGTCATAAATCAGCTGTGAGCTGTCAGTCAGCACTAAAGAAGCCATGGGGCTACTGTAAGAGAGGGTGGAAAGAGTGGAATAATTAATTAGCTATGAATTTGGGTAGGATTTGTTAATGACATTTATGGATGTGGAGAAGACATATGATCACTGCTAAAATCAGTCCGCTCACTTCAATGTGATAAAACCAACAAGGTGTAATGGATTTCTGTTCATGTTGGTAAAAATAAACTGTTGTTGCTTTTGTTATAACTGTACAGTCTTTGCAATTATTTTACAAGAAATAGCTAATAAATTTAATATTTAATAAATTATAAACATAATATATTATAAAACCAACTTCATGGCTTCAGGTTAAAATTGAGCCATACCGACCAAGCGGCCGCTGTCTCTTGGCGAATATTACAAATTTGTGTGTTGATAAAAATCAGCAGAAAATTTGTTTTCTTATTTTCTTTCCAACTTTTTCAAAATCTGGGTGGAGTGCTCCTTTATTAATTATAGAGCACTGAGATGCTTTGCTGACATTTAGAAATACCGCATTAATTAATAAAATGTTTAATATATTTTACTATACTGTTTTTAACCCAATTTTGGTGAAAAATACTATCAGGTTTCTGACTAGTTAAAAGTTTAAATTTTAATTTAAACTTTAAAAAAATTCAACAACAATTTTTGAAAAATTGTGTGCTTTTGATATTGAGTTGAGGTTGTAGGGCATGCTAAAAAATGCCAGTGTGTTTGCAATTTATATAGCATAGCATAGCATAGCATTATTAGCTCAAAATAAATAAAATATGGCTTCATTAGAAACATAGACAATAATTTTCTTCACATGGTAATATGCACCATTTTTGAATATTTGTCAAAGGTGTTCTGAAATTTAACGACAACTTTTTATCTTGATGTAAAAAGTTTCTCGTGTAGTACTGCTATGCTCATGACAGATATTCAACAACTGTTAAGCTCTCCATGTGAAGAAAATTACCTTTTTATGTTTGTGTTAAAACCATATTTTATTTATTTTGGACAACAATAGTTTTGCTATAAAAACTGTAAAAAACACGGACCTTATCTCACCACCCCTACAACACCCACTTCAAGAAAAGGGTTAGAAACCTAGAGCTAGTAAATAAATGTCACTCCCTTCGTCTCTAATGTAGTCCTGTGATTGTCAGGATGTATCGTGGCCGAGGATAGGGAGGGATGAATAGATATGTGATTCTGTTGGTTCGTAATTGACTTTCGGGTTGTGTTTTTGTAATTTTTATTTGTACTATTACACATTTAATGTTGATGTGAAATATTCAAATATGTAAAAGAATTTAAAAGAGCATTTGGAAGCTCGGGGTGTAGCGAAGTATTGCAAGAAATAACCAATGGCCTGACTGACCTCTAGGTGATCCTATATGGTATATGAACCCCAGTACCCTGGGCTCTACGGTAACCCTACAATACAAATACCTACATACCCCCAAAACGGGCAGAGTCACCCCCTAGACGCGATGGTGGTTAGTCAGCCCTGTTAGCCTGGATACATTACTTTTTATTCCACCTTCTAGCCAGAGTGCCCACGAGGAATGCTGACACAAAGTTTATGTTGTAAGTGCATATGTTATCTTTGTTTATAAGATAATCACAAAACCTTGAAATATTCAATTTTTCATTCACAATACATAGAATAACCATTTTTTAACAAGCTCACCTTTCAATTTAGGCCGTGTGATTACATAAAGAAATATTTTAAAGGGTCACAACAGCAAATTTTACATGAATGTGAGATTATTTTATTGGATTTTATGTGAGTAACAATATATTTTCAAAATTAATGAATACTTAAAATTTAAACTTTTTATCTGTCAGAACTTTCACCTAAATTTGGTGAAAGTATTATTTGAAAATACCTCTTGTTTCGAATAGTTTAAGCCACAATTTCTTTACAGGGGAAATGTGTTATTTTGGTTGATATAAATTATATCAAAATCCAAAATAAATGTTTAGGCAATAGTTTGTACTCAATTGAAATCCATTTTGGTATACCTAGCGCCAACTTACTTTTAAAATGATCGTGAAACCTTTGTAGGCCATCATTGTGGAATGTAACAATTGCACACATAAGTTTGTTAAGTTATCAGTACGGTTGGATTTCGATGACATGTCATCCTTTTACTGGTAATCATAGGCAACAATTATGTTTAAATAAACTCTAAATGTAGACTCCAGACTGATGATATATATATTTTACAGACTATATTTTGTCAATTTGGATTTTTAGGTGATTTTTTCATCTTATTAATCATTTTTAAGGTATTTTTTAGCATAATATTGTTATTTTGAAAATTTATTAACACTCAAACACATTTTTTTTACCCCATTAATTCTTATCTTTGTGATAGGAAATTCCACACTGTAGCATGGAATGATACGTGAGAAAGAGCCAGAATTTTGGCAGTTTTTATGGCAAAATACTTTTTTGCCAAAATAAATAAAATATTGCTCAAGTAGAAACATAAGAGTTTAGTTTTCTTCACACGGGGATAACAACAGTTGTTGAAAATCTGTCATGAGCATAACAGCATTAGATGAGAAACCTTTTAAATGGTTTCTACTGGAGCAATATTTTATTTATTTTGGAAAAAGAAAAGTGTTGTCATAAAAACTGTAAAAGCACTGTATTTTTATCGCGTCCCCTTCCAAACCACCCTAAGTACTGCGAATTATCTGAGAACATTTATATGGGGAGATATAGTCATATATATTTTGAAGCAGGTAATTGTAAATCAATTTTCATATATAAAGAAATGAAAAAATAACTTTTCTAAATGTTTATATTACACCACAGATAGTTAATACTTTCAATTAATTATAAAATATTGTAAATATTTAAACAAAATTATTAAAATATAAATATAATATTATTTCTTGCATACATTTTTCAAGAAAGTTTTGATAATTTTAATGTTTTGGAGGATCGAAGAAGCCCCAATCTTTTTCCTCCATCACCTATCCTATCCCCTTACCCCCCCCCCCCCCCCAACAATTTCCCCCGTGGATTCGTAAAAGCCAGTAAGCATGCCCCTCAATTTATGGTGTTCCATATATCTTTGGATAGGACAGTATCAAGTTAAGAAAGTAAAAGTTTTGAAAGCGGTTATCGACCTTGGGCCCACTTGCCATCCTAACAACAAAGTTTAAAGTGGCTGAGAAACACTTCCACGCTAATAGCACTTGAACTTGGGCTTCAATACACCACTTTATCGCACCTCCTTACCCCCTTCCTGCCATTACTACCAACAAACTTAGCTTCTTAAAAACATTTTGAACAACAATGCCAAAAGGAGGTTAATAATATATCACCTTCACATAATCTGTTGAGTTTTCTTCATCCTGTAGATAACGAAAGACATTAATTTTAAATCGAACACATTGACTAATCTGTCGTCATCCCCGAGTGTTGATAGTACTCACGTAAAATAGGGCTATTTTGAGGGTGATAGGGAGGAAACTGGGGGGGGGGGGAGGGAAGAGGGAGGGTTTGGCGAGTTACCACGCGAACCGGGCAGGAAGGGAAGTTCGTGAGCTACAGTGGTGAACCGGGCAGGAAGGGAAGTTTGGCGAGTTACCGTGGTGAACGGGTGGAAAGGAAGGTTGGTGAGTTAACGCGGTGAACCGGGAAGGCAGGGAAGGTTTGGTGTGCTACCATGGTGAACCGGGTAGGAAGGAAGGTTCGGCGAGTTACCGACATGAACCGGAAAGGCAATGAGGTTCAGTGGTTACCACGTTGAACCGGGAAATACATAAGGTTATGTTGGGCCGTTTATGCGAGAAAAGAAAATACACGCGAACATTGAACTGTGGTTTATTTCCCCCGAAGTGTTGTTGACAGCGTGGAGCTGTACAACGGACGTCTGATGCCTGCTAGCTGTCCGTATGCTCTTTTTATCCCCCCTAGTTGGGTGGTTCGTCAGGACTCGGCTTGAAGCTGAGTGGCCACAAAGAAGAGGTTGGGGATGCTTAGCTAGAAAACTTAGCCTCCTGAGAGGTTTATCAGAGAAGGGGTGGAGAGGGGTAGAGCACGATGGACTGCTTTGGGGATGCAAGAGCGTTACAGAGAGAGAAAGAGTAAAGGGGTGGTAACAATCCCCACATCATCGTGAAAGAGTTCTTGTATCCACTTCTTGATTGATACAGTAACATTGACATAACTTATATTATATTATTATTATTATTAGCACCGCGTCTTACTACCCGTTCGGGTTATACGCACTTACGCTAATGTGTAATGGTAGGTGATTGTGAGATGAAATGAAGGACCTACAGTTTAACGTGGAATCCGAACCACGGTGGAGACCTCGCATTCCTTACATTCACAAGATGTCTTGTCAGAGGTGAAGGAAGGTAACATAACTTAACAACTACTTAGTGATTAAGTACAAAGGTGACGAGAAAATATTCTAAACAAAAGATACATGCATGACATCTTGTTATGGTTTTCCAGAGTTCAAAATATAATAACTTATCTTATCACTTAGGCAAAACTTCTGGGTCACCCTTGTTTAAACAAACTTGTCGGTTCGTAAATAAAACTATAATGAACCGTCAAGGGAGTTGATTATAAGATGTGGGAATAACTGAAGAATATTGATTATTAACTTTATGTACATGTATAGAGAACGATGTTTCCACCAACGTCACTACCATTTGTCTTCGTTATTCCTATGGGTCGTGGCTGCGGGAACTTGGCCTGGGGCGAGGCTGAAGGACTCTGCAAGGAGTTTCGTGTCGATGGTTTGTATTTGAGGCTGCTGTTGCGGTAGGGGGGCCTCCGGGAGCTCTTCCGGCGTGGCTCTTGGCTTTGGGGTGGGTCGTAGCTGCACACGATGTACCTTCCTTCGTTGATCATCTGGGTGGTTTACCCAATATACTGTCCCTATTCTTCTTCCACAGTGTATGATCCATCCGTTTGGGGGCAAAGCTGGCGTGGAATTTCTACAACAGCATTGGAGAGGTGCTGGGTTTTTACCAGGACTTGGTCTAGACGTTCAAAATATATAGACTTCCTTTTAGGCTCTTGCGTGTACCGTTGTTGATACTGTTTCTAGTGACTTCTTGCTTTCTTCTATCTCTGCTGGGCATTATTGATATGATCATATAGTACGTCTTGATCTTTGAGGCCATCTTGATGATCTATGTTGGAGAGTCTTCATTCTCCAGATCGCGTAGGGTATGCCCATACAAGATCTGACTCGACGTCATACCCATTGCCTCAGTTTTTCCACATCGTAGAGTGAACAAGATTTGAGGTAGGTGGAGTTTCCATTCCCGGTGATTTTCGGAGATGCGTCTCCGGATACCTTTCTTCAGCTGTTGATTTCTCCTCTCAGTTGGGTTGGTCTGAGGGTGATACACTGGTGTGGTCCATAGATCTGCATCCCAGAGTCGGCAGGCGCTTGTCCAGGAGTGGCTATGAAATTGTATTATGTTGTCCGACAGAATCACTATTAGGTTAATCCCCATCACGGAGCTTTAGATGAGGCGAGGAGGTATGCTCCTTTCCATCTAGAGAATAGGTCAGTTAGGACGAGTATGAAACTTTTTCCTCGGCCGGTGCGCGAGTATGGCCTCATAAGATTGAGAGTGACTGTTTCCCAAGGTTCACGTGGTTGTCGAGGTCCAAGTGGTTCTTTTCCCTCTGATGGTCCACCTTCTGACAAGCGCACAGCAAGCAGTTTTTAATATAGGCATTTATGTCCCAGCATATCCCTGTCCAGGTATAGCCTTGTAAGATGTTTCTGCATGTTTACTCTCCTCCTGGGTGGCCATCAAGGGGGTGGTCGAGGTATAAGAAAAGTACCGAGGTTGGAGTTTTCGTGGAACTAGTAGCCCCAAAGGTTCTTCGTTGTTGCTTTGGTGAAAGACTTGCGTGGCTTTAACGCTGTGTGTGTTCAGAAATGTACGTCCTTCGGGTCGGAGGTTTGATCTCCTGCCAAGGTCTCCCATCATCTATGTATTTTCTAGCATTCTTCGTCTTGTTAAGTCATTTCCCAACATCTTTGTATAAGGACCCTTGTCAACCGCGAGGTTTTTAAGAAACAGAGGTTCCCTAAACTCAGACTGCTTCCTTCTAGGGTGTATTATCCACACCAAGTCATTAATTTTCAGGTCTGGCGAATTCTGGATGGCGCCACAGAGCGTTGGTATGTTGACTTTATCGTCATGGACAGTGCTCTATCGTGAAACAGAATCCTTGTAGTAGGAGATCCCATCGGGTGAGCTTGGTCCGTTGGTCCCTCATTGAGTTAAGCCAAGTTAAGGGTCGGCTGTCTGTATCCAGGGTAAAGGGGTGGTATTCTAGATAGTGACGGTACCTTTTGATTTGCCCACACCACAGAAAGACACTCTTTCTCATTGTTTTGGTAACGCTGTTCTGTTGGAGTGAGTTTCATGCTGGCATGGCTAATAATGTGGGTAACACCACCAGAGTTGTCCTGGTATAAGATGGCTCCAAGTCCAGTACCACTGGTGTCTGCTGGAGGTGAAAGTTTGGCCTAGTTTTGGTCTCTTGAGAGGTTGGATTTGGTGAAACTCTGACTTGAGCTTTTGGAAGGCTTCTTCGATATCCATAGGCCATTTACAGTGGGTGTTGGCCTTCAGTAGGTTGGTCAGGGGGCTAGCAAGCTCGGACATCTTAGGTTCAAACTCTCGGAGCCAATTATAAAGACCAAGAAACTGTCTCAGCTGTAAGTGATTCTTGGGGGTTTGGGCGTGAGTAATAGCCATGATGGTCTGTGGCTGCGGTGCGTTTCCATCGGCAGTTACCAGTTGCCCCAAATATTCCAAGGTAGTTTTCCCTAAGTGGCACTTGTGTAGGGAGCAGGGGAATCTATGTAGATTAAAGCGTTCCAGGACCTTTGATAGGTGACTCAGATGTTCCTCCCACGTGCGTGAGGGAATGATGACGTAAACCAAGTAAGCGAAGCAATATTCCCCTATGTATCCACGCAGGACCTCTTGGCGCATGAGTTTTGGAAGGTGCTGGGACATTTTTTAGTCCAAATGGCATGATGGTGAACTGTATAGTTTTATCCTTCAGGTGTGGGAAGGCTGTGAGATGTTTGGCGTTGGGATGTAACGGCACTTGCCAGTACCCTGACTTCATGTCTAAGGTTGAGAATTTCTGGGCGTCTCCAATGTCTATAATGTGTCGTGGAGGCACATTGAGGGTGGTGGTGCGTAAACGGTGGCTTCATTGATCTTTATGTAGTCAATACAGAAGCGTGAAGTTTTGTCCTTTTTCTCAACAATGACAATTGGGGAGTTATACTTGGACAGGCTGGGCTCCATGATGGCTTGCGCTTTCATCTCTTGGACTTGTTCCGTGATGATGGCACACCTTGGGGCAGAATTACGTTACGGCTTGATGAAGATCCGCTCGTTTTTCTTAAAGGTGATTTTGTTAGTTGCACTCCGGATTCTACGGAAGTTCCTTGGGTTGAGAAGATGGCTCAGTGATTGTTGAGGATGGTTAGTAGTCTTTCAACATATGGAGTGGTGACGTCATTTTGGACATCCCGATAGGGATATGGGTGGGGTAACGTCGTTTGGCTGCGCTGTCCAGCATAGCGTGCATCGTTTGTTTACTACAAAATGTAGATTTTGATACTCGTAGTCTGGTACGCATTTCTGCTCAGATAGACATGTTTTTCCAAGGATCAATGGTTCCCTGAGGACACGGACGACCAACAGGTGACTGAAATGGGTAAAGATTGGATGGTGAGAGTGAGGCGTACTTCACCGTCAATTAGGAGGGTGCTTCCTTCATTCGCTAAGTATACTGGCGTGGGGAAGGGGGATAACGGTGTATGATCTTGGGTTGGGAGATAGTTGGCTTTCAGGAAGTTTGCGGTGGCAGCAGTGTCGATGAGAGCTAATAGAGGTCTCTACCATAATCCTCGGTAGGAGAGCAGGGGATTGGTGAGTAATTACTGAGATGATAGTTGGGCCCCGGGTTCTGACCCGTTGGGGGCGGGGTGTGTCTCCCTTCAAGTCTATCAATTTCCTGGTGGATTCTTTCTTGTACATGGCGCCGTAAGTCTAGACAATCTCTATTGAAGTGGTGTTTGGGACAGTGGTGGCATCTTTGTGCAGATAATCCCTGGTCTGGAGGGTTCCGGTTCATCTTTGAAAGAGGTGGGGGTGCTTATGTTTTTGGGTGATCCTTCTCAATCACTGTGGCTCTGTCTAAAAGTTCTTCGATGTCGGTGGGAGGTGGGGCATGCAGGAACGGTTGGATCCCCAGTTTGATTAGCTCGATGAGCGATGGGATCACCTCAGAAGGCGAAGATGCTGGCAGGAGTCTCTGGTAAAGTTGCACCTTCTGGTGGGTGAAATTCTCCATGGATTCGTTTGGGATCTGGTCCTTCCCATAGAGTTCCGTACGGAGGGTAGCCAAGGTTGTTTGATTGGCAAACTGTGAGGTGAGTCGAGTCTGGAACTGTTCCCAGGAGCTGATGAATTCACCAAAATGGTCCCACCAACGGGAGGCTTCTGACTTAAGCTAGTGATAGACTATAGTTACCCAACCTTGAATTGGCGTATGGGTAACCTCTAGGAAGGTGTCAAAGTCCTGGATGAAGCTGGTGGGATTTTCATGACCTCCTCCGTGGAATTTTGGCAGTGAGGGTGGGTAACCAATTGTTTTGTTGGATGGTATTTGGTAGGAATGAGTATGTCAGACGTTGCTGTTTGTACAGGAGCTAAGTGTAGGTTTAATTCAGCAAGGAGGACAGCGGATGGTGAGTCCGATGAGGTCACATAGTTTTTCGGCTCAACCCAAGCAGGAGTAATGGTAGGTGAGAGTGCAGCTCTCACAGCTAATATAATTGTCGCTCTCTCTGGGACAGTTCGTTGTGGCACACGGTGGTGATGGTCGCTGAGCTCAGCATGAAGCGCAGATGTATTCCAGTCCTGTTGTGTCTCTTGATTCATCTGCCAATTTAAGGCAGATATGGTGGTATAGTTTCTGGCATCTGTCACAATTTATCTAGAGGCGATACCTTCCTGGGGTGCATAAGTGACAGCGCACTTTTGGCTTCGTGTGAGGACCAACTTGAGAGTAAGATTGGGTGCCACTGGGTGTTTATTCACTCTCAGAAGTGTGGTGTAGCGGAGCGTGGTCTCGGGGTGACCCAAAGAACATCTGTTCTTCCACGTCTGTTGGCCACACGTTGAGGCACCAAAGAATGTCGTCATCCACAATTGTTGATAGTACACACGTATCCTTTTATGATTGGGCCCATTTAAGGGTTTTAAGGAGGAAACTGGAGGCAAGTTACTGTGGTGAACCAAGCAGGCAGGAAGGTTCGGTGAGTTACCACGGTGAACCGGGTAGGAAGGAAGGTTCGGTGAGTTACTGCGGTGAACCGGGTAGAAGGAACTTTCGGCGAGTTACCGTGGTGAGCGGGCGGAAGGAAGGTTCGGCGAGTTACCACGGTGAACCAGGTAGGAAGGAAGGTTCGGCGAGTTATCACGGTTAATCAGAAAGACAAGGAGGTTCGGTTAGCTACCGTGGTGAACTGAGGAGGCAGGGAGTTTCAACTAGCTACCGTGGTGAACCGGGCAGGAAGGAAGGTTATGTTGGACCGTTTATGCGAGAAAAAAATACACGCGAACATGAACCATGTCTTTTTTCCCCGAAGGGATGTTGACCAGCGCCGAGCTGTACAATGGATGAATGAAGCCAGCTAGGCATTTCGGCTGTTTCCCGACCCTAAATATCCACCTTGACAGAAACGCCAAGCTAGGTACTCAAAGTAAGGGCTGATTATGCTTTGTGAGTGACAGGCAGCAGTCTCTAGCCCTTATCCTCATGGTATAAGTGTGAAACAGTGAATAGGTGAAACCGTTGAATGATGCTGTAATAAATACAATATTATCAATTAGTACCCTGTGAGTGAAATAATTGTGATTATGAATTATGTTGATGTGTTTTAGGGATGAGGTAGGTTGGTATAGTAGGAATGTTCGCTTGTGGGTAATGGCGTAACGTGAGTCGGAATTGGGTTGGTAGGATTAACTCACTGGAATATGGTTTGGTGGTGATGGCTACATCTTCATTACCCATTGGTGCCGACAATGGCATCAGTATTTTCCTCTGACTCGTAAAAAAACCTGGTGGTTATCCCAGTGGAGTCCGGCCGGGACTAAGGTAGTAATAATGGAATTGGTAGGATTTTTTTTCTTGGGATTTGGTCTGAAGAAGATACATTTACATTCACCATCTGGGGCTGAGCCCATTTCCAGTATTATCCTCTTATTTGTAAAAAACCTAGTTGGTTATCCCAGTGGCGTCTGGCGGTGACTAAGGTAGTAATGGCATGAAATGAGCGATTGTGCGGGAAGGTTTTGACGGGTGGGATCGAGATGGCAGATCCACGTCCACCGTGCTTACTGGCATAGTGACTTTTTTTAAAATTTCATGTGTGTAATGGTATTTAACTAAAACTATATATATATATATTATTTAATTTACATTTATATTAGAAATAAGCATTCCTTTCTAGTTTTTTTATATATTTTTGATAATTTGTTTGTTTTTTAATGTTTTTTTGTTTGTCAGTATGCCAGTTTAGGCCTTTTGTGTTTCCTGTGGTCATCTGGGTCGTATTATCCGAGTGATATTATGATTGTGTTTGTGTGTGAGTCGCTTTGCTCGTAAAACTTCTTGTTTCTATCCCTGTATATTTCTTTTAATTGTCTGCTCTTTGTCATGGTGTGTAGGTAAACTGTTCTGGTGTATCGGTTTGTCCCGGTTATCATTCTGAGTATTTTGTTTTGAGTAATCTGTTGTTCTTATAGTAAGTGTGCTGATGCGTAGCTCCAGGCTACGTAGTTGTATAGTAGATTGTTTGAATGACTACTCTGTAAATAATAAATTTTTTGTGTTCTGTTAACTTGTTTCCTTTTAATAGTAGATATAGTTGTACAAATCGGCCTATCGCTTTATTGTTTGTTTGTTCTATGGCTTTTCTCCACGTTAATCTCTTATCTATAGTTGTACCTAAATACTTGACGCATGTCTGTATTGGTATTTCTGTGTTAAATAAGATGAATGGAGCTGGTGGATTTGTAGCCTTTTAGATATTACTATTGGTGCTGATTTGTCTGGATTTACCTTTATTCTCCCTTTAGTGAACCATTCCTGTAGTGTTACTAGATATCTTTGGATTCCTAAACTCGTAGAATTTATGTTTCTGTTTTGTGCATAGACCATAGTATCGTCTGCAAATTGTCTAACTTTAATTCTCGGGTCTGTCGGTATATCTGATACGTAGACGTTGTAGAGGTGTGGTGATAGCGTGGAACCTTGGGGAACTCCAGCCTTTATTGGATGTGTTGGGGACATCTTACCCTACATTGTTACCTTGAATGTTCTGAAGACTAAGGAAGCTGGTGATTGTGTGTACGAACCAAGAGGGGAAGCCAGGTTGGGTTATTTTGTTGAGTAGGCCAATATGCCATACTTTGTCGAAATCCTTCTCTATATCTAGGAATATAGCGATCGGATATTGTTTTTCCTCGAAAGCCAGAGTGCCCTCTTCTATTAGATTAACTAATGGGTGGGTGGTAGAGTGCTTATTAGTGAGACCGAATTGAAGTTCTGGGATAATTTTTAAACTACCGGTGATTTGTTTAAGTCTTCTAAGGATAACTTTTTCAAATAATTTGCTAAGCGTAGGGAGGAGACTGATAGGCCTTCTGTTTTGAGGAAACATCGGGTCTTTACTGGGTTTGGGTAGTGTTATCACTTTCGCCAGCTTTCAGTCATCCGGGAAATGACAGAGGTAGAGTAGTGAGTTTAGTATTATAAACAGTACCCGCACTGCCCTTGGTGGTAAGTGTTGTACAACCTCATTTGTGATATTGTCGTGTCCTGGAGCTTTTTTCCTGGGAAGTTCCTGTATAGTCGATGTAAGTTCTTCCAGTGTGATGTTGTATACCTGCATGTCGTTTGGTTTTAACAAATATTCCCTCACTGATACGGTGGCTTCCCTGGTGAAGTTTGATTTATGAGTTTTTGGTTGGGTGTGAACTGTTATTCTAGTGCCGTGGCTATGCCCTCCACTTTCTCTGAGCTTTTGTAGGCCACGTCATTTTCCCCGTGTATGGCTGGTACTGTTCTGATTATTTTATCGCCCCTTAGTTGTTTGTAATTTTCCATGTTTTATTAGCGTCAGTGACTGCCTCTGTGAAATAAGTATTCCATTTGTCTAACCTGATGATTTTGACGGTTCTTCTGACCTGTGCTTTTAATCTATTTTAGGCTGCTCTTTATTGGGGGTTTCTGAAAGTATGCCAGTCCCTCCTAGCCTCCCTTTTTGAGTTATGAGGAAATCTAGTTGTGGGATATTTTTCCGGAGGTCGTAGGGGATTGGCTCCCTTACTGTGCATTGTTTGTAGGCTTGTTGTACGGTCGACGTGAACAAGTGAAGCGTTCCTTCAGCTTCTTCCGTGTTTTGGTTGTGGTGTACCTCCGAAGTGTCTTTCCAGTGTGGTTTTGAAAGGGTCCAAATTACATGTTATTTGGTTGTTTGTGAGCCATTTTATCTCAATATCTGCGGTTATCCTTATCTCACAGAATATTGGGTTGTCTGAATCTAATTCGTGTAGTACCGTGAGGTCTTCTGGCGTGATTCCTATATCTGTTAGAACTACATCTATTTTGTCTGGTTGTTTTAGGTAGTTTGAAGGGTAAAATGTTGGTTCATTTGGTGCAATTACTAGGTAGTCGTTATTGTCTGCTTGTTCGTCAAGTGTGCGCCGTTGAAGTCGTCGTTCTACTGTTCCATTTGTGTGTTTGGGTTCAGGTCCCCTGCTAGTACAATTTTTCCTGCCTGTGTAAGTTCGTCCAGCCTTGTGTCTGTATTGTCGCCTGCAGTGGTTTGTATATCACCGCAAATAGAATACTCCCTCGCTTTGTGTTGACCTTAACTACTGTAGCCTCTAGTGTTATTAAGTCTTTCAATATGGTGTTGATAATGTGGGAGGTTTCTTTTAATAAAGACAGCTATCCCCCTCCGGTTTTATTTACTCTATCTGATCTGTAAATTCCGTAGCCGTAAAAATAGATATTTTTGTTGGATTAAGGTGAGTTTCATTTATAAGAGCTATGTCTATTGCATAAGTTTGAGTAGATCTTCTAATTATTTTGCTTTCTGGAGTATTCCATTCACGTTCCACACAAAAACGCAAAGTGTGTCCTTAGTCAATGTCGTCCTTTTGTCCTTAATTCCGTGGTGAAATATTCAGTCAGACCTTCTATGACTATCATTAATTTGTCTGAAGTGTATTTTGCCTGCATTAGCTGTGTAAGGTATGGTTTGAAATAGTTGATTAATTTAATTATGTTCGATTCTTTGAAAATGTTAAATAACTCCTTGATGTCGGAGGCTGTGGAGGTTTGTTCTTGGGTGGCTTGCTGTGGGGGCCTTGTTGATTGTCGCACAACCTGGCTGTATTGCCGTATTGTGGATGCTAGCTCAGATTGGCACGTTTCGACCATTACTTGGGTCTTTGGGCAAGTGTCGGGAAATCCTTACATGTCGCTTGTGGGGAGGGGGGATCCATCTTTGTTGAGTGAGGGCTTCCTGCTTTGCAACTTGTTGTGATAGTTTTTCGTCCAGGAGTTTTCTGTACACGGGACATTTACTGTAATTTGCAGAGTGATCTCCTGTACAGGTAACACATCGCGCCGGGCTGGTGTTGTCTTTTTTTGGCAGTCCTTAGTGTTGTGCGCTGACAGGCATTTGACACAAATCGGGTTGCTTTGGCAGTTGTTCCGTGTGTGGCCGAGTCTCTGGCATTTGTGGCATTGTACTACTTTGTTGAGGGGAGGGATGTAGGGTTCAACTCGCACTCTAGTGTTGTTTACAAACGTAGTCTTGTAAATGTCTGTTATTTGGTTGTGTTTTGCAAGTGTCACCTGGAATGTCGGTAGAAGTGTAATCGTATGAGTGGCGTATGTTGCCGGTCTTTTTGTCGTGAATTATCTGACATGTGTTACGGGGTAGCCTAGCCCCACAAGTTCTTGTTGCAAATCCTACGTGAGCATGTTTGGGGGTAACCCCTTGACGACCACGTGGACTGGCTTGTCTCTTGGGAGTGAGTGAATGTGGTACACTTGTTTCAGGTCATTTAGCAAGTGTTGCATTAAGTCAAAATTTTGTTTGGTGGTAGTGTGGATTTTGAGGCCATCCTTTAGGAAATACACATTGGTATTGTTTACCAATTCCTTGGCGTACTCCGTAATTCTCATGTAGTGTTGTGATCTCCTCGTCACTATTGGTGGTAGTCGTAGTTTGGGTGTCTCTCCTGGTGCGTCATTGTTGGTGGATTGTGTGTCGTAAGTCATAGTGACTTCATTTTCGTTTTTGTCCCTTTTCAGGCCGTCAAATTGGTTTGAGGTTGTGATGGAATTTTTTGAGTTTTGTTTTTGTTCAGCTTTAAATTATCGTTTCTTGGTGAGTTTGGAGGCCAGTGTAAATTTCCCTTGTTCGTCTGTGTCCAATTCCATTTCAGTGTCGTCATTAATCGATTGTTCTATCTGTACTGGTGTAATTTTGCTCTGAGAGATTTGAGGTCAGTGTTGAGGTGGCCATTTCGCGCAGCCCGGTAAAGGGCAGGCTAGTGGCCAGTGTGGAAGGTCTAGTATGCCCCCCTCTATGCAGTGTGGGTGGGATTTGTGTGTTGAGTGGTGTCCCGGAGGATGGACTCCAACTGAGAGGTATTGCTTCACAGCCAGTCACGCTTTATGGCACGCTGTAGCTTCGTTGGCACCGTTAGGATCCACTACAACAAACCACCGAAACGTCCGTCCCGAGTTCAGTTAATGTGTTAGTGACCTAGTTTAGGTCTCCCCGGGAGGTGTAAGACGATTGTCTGACAATTTTCTGGGTATCCCTATGTGAACTGGAACACGTAAGGGAGGCAGGACGACACCTTGTACTCCCATGATGCCAGCTAGCTGTCCATCTGCTCTTTTTATCTTCTCTATTAGGGTGATTCGGGAGGACTCGGCTCGATGCCGAGCGGCCATGAATAAAGGGAGGGGGATGATTGACTAGCAACCTTAGCCTCCTGATGGGTTGAATAGTGTAAGGGGGAGAGGGGGAGAGGGGGAGAGTACGATGGACCACTTTGGGGATACAAGTGTTACAAAGAGAGATAAAGAGTAGAGGGCTGGTAACACATATTTTTGGAAAAAAAAGATGATGCAATTATTTTAGAAACGTTGTCGATGGGGCTTGCCCAAATGAAGGGGAGGGGAGAATGTTTGGGTGTTGTAAGCACCAACCGCCTTACAACACCATACACACACATATGTGTGTGTGAATATTAAATAACATTAATATTAATAGTTTAGTGACTCAAAAAGATGTATCAGAGAAATTATTTTAACGGTGTATACATGAATTGTATAGACAAACGTGATTATACATTGACTATCTTATTAATATACATTAGGATCATCTTTAAAGAAAATGCAAAATTTTGTGGTTAATATTAATAGCATATCACTATAGTGTTATTGCTCTCTCTCTCTCTCTCTCTATATATATATATATATATATTATCTAACAAAACTGACAGCTACATTTCATTTGACTTTGTGTATGAATAAGTTAGATAAAGTAGCTTTTATAAATGTCATATCCAACCATTTGACAGAAAATTGGTTTATTTTGCTTCTATGATAGATATATATATTATTTTGCTTTTATGATATATATATATATATATCGTAAAAAATTTAGGTATACTTACCTAATCTAAGGCATTAGAAGCACTAAAGTTCATTGACATACTTACAAAAGTATGCAACCCAGTCCTATTTTGAGATAATTCTATCCAGTCCACTTCGTTATACCCTATCCCTATCTTTTTATAGTTATAACCAGTCTATCCCACTACACCTATCTCTATCTTCCGCTAGTTCTATCCATTCCAGCTCAATAAACCCTTATTTTATTGAGCTAGTTGTATACAGTACACATATTTACCCCTATTCATATCTAGAGCTAGTTCTATACAGACTAACCCATTACACCCTTATCCTATCTTAAGATAGTTATATACGGTCCACCTTAATACACCCTTTTTAAATTGTGTTAGTTCTATACCGTCCACCTTAATACACCCTTTTTATATTTAGCTAGTTCTATACGATTCACCTCAAAACACCCTTTTTATATTGAGCTAGCTCCATACAGTCTACCTAATTACAACCTATTCATATCTTGAGATACTTCTATCCAGTCCACCTCATTACACTCATTTCTCTTTCTTCAGGTGGTTACATTAAGCCCAGCTTATTATACCCTATCCTTATCTTGATCTAATTGTATTAAGTTAAACTCATTTCACCTTATCGCTATCGTGAGATTGTTATAGTAGAGAGAGGATGGATATCTAGTGAGAGCTTGAACTTCTAAATAATGCTGTATAGGTCACTTGTTTTTTGGATATATAATCTTTTAAGCGTAGCTTACTAATTAAGTAAAACTCTAACTTTCTGTTTAAAAAAAAGATAAATGTTATATCTGCTCATTGATGTTTAATATTTGAAAATTTTTAATTGTATTAAAAATTATCTTCAGAAATTTTGTTTAAAAAAATCCATTTGGAGTCTACTTTGATAATAAATAATATTATATGCTTATTTTTATAAATGAACAATTTTAAAGTTAGGTTACCTAATACAAATTTTATAAAGTTTAAGGTATTTAAAATATGGTTCTAAGTGGACATCTGGGAAATTTTTCATGATAAATAAGATAATGTTTTTATCTTTACAAATTAAAAATTATTATATGATAGTTTACAAATAAATTATTTAAAAAAATTTGAAACTAACAAAAAAATATAAAAATAAAAGTTGTTTCAATTTTATGTATGAAGAGTTGTATTGTAATTAGCAATATGTATTGGGGTTGTTTTTTTGGGGGGGTGTGGGGGTCAAATTTAGGGTGGCTTACTGAAATTCTATTTTTGAAAATTGTTATTCAATATATAGTACAGTACACTTAATGAGAAATTTTGTGTGACTGTGTCGTAAATTCATTTAATTTTTGTTAAAACCATAAAATGTTTTGAGTTAGAACTGAACCCAGTTTGAGTAATAGCTTTGGTCAAATGGAGTGGTTGTGTCATGATGACTAGTCTTCTCGTTGGAACCATTGAGACGCCTGCTGTCTGTTGAGGGGATCTGTATGTTCCTGTTTAACGTTTGTGATCCTTCCAGAAGCCATCAAGTTAATCTTA
Organism: Timema cristinae; assembly: GCA_039000515.1. Taxonomy (NCBI): domain Eukaryota; kingdom Metazoa; phylum Arthropoda; class Insecta; order Phasmatodea; family Timematidae; genus Timema; species Timema cristinae. The sequence continues at coordinate 11,637,459 of JBCFYV010011135.1, forward strand.
CCCGCACGATCACCAACACAGTAAATTCTCTTTTATTTCCCCGCGTTTAACTACAGTGCAATTTCATATGAATGGTCTTTAATTAAATACAAACATTATTTTAAGTTAACACTGATGACATTTTAATATATGATTTGTTTTATTTTACAGGTATTGATAAAAATCTATCAAAAGTGACAGATTCAGTTCACTTAACTTGGCGTATAAATACATAACATTAAGTCTAGTAACTGTTTTACCTGTCAGATATAAAAATTAGACAACCCATACTGAATATATGCATATTCACACCAATCGAGTGTATTTATAGTCCCATGAGATAAAAGTGGAAAACAATTTTTGAAAATCTAACTTCAGTTAACCCAGATGAGAGCATACCACTAACCCCCATTCCTGGCTAACTAGTTTATAGCAGTGATCCCCAACCAGGGTTCCGCAATAATTTGCAAAATCTTAATTTTTATGTGTCTATTAATAAATAATCGAGGTCTTAAAAAATATATCACCCTTTTATTTGCGATCAAATAATCTGAAATTTTTACCAGATATGTTCTGAAAATTTAAAAAAGGAAGCATTCATCTCTGGTCTCAAAGTGATACATGATTGTGAAAGATCACATATGGTACTCAATTACCAATCGTCGGACTGGTTGAGATGCCTGCTATTGGAACACAATGACAGTGAAAGAAAACTTCGTTCTACTCTGAAATAACACCTTAAATTAATATGTGTGTAAGGAGCTAAATATGGAGAGACGAAACCTGAAGATAATTTGTCAATACCCAGTAGAGTCGGCAACTTCTTTGGCCCCCATCATCCAAAGGTTCCAAAATCATCCATCGTTTGTTCACTCTACCTTTGACTTTTTGTTTTTAGTCAATTCATTTTATATTATTTATTCCTTAATTTCAATCTTTCTTCAAGTACTTTTGGCTCCACCTTTATTTAAAAAAACATATAATAAATCGTAATCATCATCCCATGACCAGCTTCCAGCCACTGGTTAGGTATGTTTGGAACATAAGCCTCTCCGCCACCTCCTTTCCTACCACCACCCCTCTCCCTCCTCACCTTTCCCCAGTCCTCTCCACTCTCATCCACACTCCTCCTTACTCCCTTCAGCCTAGGTCTTCCTCTCAGCCTCCTCCCACCTCCCACCTCCATACTTAACAACTTACAGGGTATCCTTTCTCTCTCCGTTCTTCTCCCATGGCCATACCATTTTAGTCGTACCTTCTCTATCCTGTCCTGAACTCTCTCTAATATTCCTCTTCCTCTCTCACGTCTTATTCTGTCAAATGTGGTCACCCCGATCGTAATAAACTAACTAATTTTCTTATAAGTTTAACGATCGTTATGACCGATCAAGTTAATTTTGGTCACTCTTAAAAAAGTATTTGAAATTATTTAATATATTTGTGAATTTTAAAAGACAAAAAGATCTACTTTAAAAGGGCGATTTAGTTTCTTGCTCGATAGACTGAAAATGACCGCAAACCGACCGGTCAGTCGCAATCGACCTTTTGCCTTATAGTGTTTACATTCGTTCTTTTACGATCATAAAAGCTTCTTCTTAGTAGGAGTTCTTTTCTGACTAATATTTTTAATGGTTTCTACATTTTTAAAGGCACAACCATCTCACTAGTTCCTATATTAATTTTTAAAATTATATTTTAATTTTCTAGATATTTTCTACATCATATTTTTGAAACCTTTTCTAGCTTTAAAAAATAACTTCTTTTTATGTCATTGGATGCATTTTCAATGCGTTTATAAACATCAAAAACCAACCAAAAATTCAGGATGCTATTAAGATCTCCAAAAGTAAAAAAAAAAATCTATTTAAAATTGGAAAGTAACGTTTAGCTCACACATTAAAACACGAACTAATATAATTTAACTAAGTTTGACTTTGCTTCATAAAACATTTGGTTTGGACGAGAATACAAAGCTTTGGCAATGTAAATAATGATAGCTAAAATAAAGATTGTATGTAAATTTTTGGTCATTTTGAGCTGTACTGAATCGTACAAATTAATACCCACGTGGGTAAAATAAGCACTAATTGAATCGCATGTTGGTTTGCTGTGTATTCATTCATGATTTTCCTGGATCTAGTTAATATGCATAATTTCTAGACATATATTGAATTGATAGACTAAGTTTCACTGTATGCTAGTTATAAATATACATAAAAAATCACGAATTATAATAAAATATAATCAAAAAATTATAACTAATCATTGCGTAAGTAAAATGAATGCCTAAGGCACATAGTTACATACCCTGTACTCATCATCAGATATTGTTAGTATACCTAAATAAATTCTAGCAGATTACGGTGTACATAGCACGCAGCTCGAATGGAAAAAACTAGAACTGCGTTAAAAGGTATCGACTGTCAAACCCAATGGGAAGATCTAGACGCAGATAACATTATAATGAACCTGAAAGAGATAGGGTGTAATGATATGGAATGGATATAGCCAGCTCAAGATATGGATATGATGTAATGAGGTGGATCAGATAGAACAAACTCAAGATAGGGATAAGGTGTAATGAGGTGGACTGGAGAGAACAATCTCAAGATAGGATAAAGTATAGTGAGGTGGACTGGATATAACTAGCTCAAGATATGGATAAGGTTTAATGATTTGGAATGGATAGATCTAGCCCAAGATTTGGATATATACTTTTGTGGGTTCGGCAATGAACTTTCGAGTTACATATAACCATGATTCTTCATCATCAGCAAACCAAACTGTATTCTCATAGATGAGGTTTTTTCAATGTATTTAATCCAAGAACCAAAACTGAACTAAAACACCATGATACTACTTTAGTTTGCTCTTCACTTATTCTTTTATATTTGTTTGACTGAAAAATACGAGTATATGATCTTCCATTCAATATATCTTCAAAGTAGCTCACCTACTTACGTTGCTCATCATTCGTATTTACAGGTAGAAAGAAAGAACGAAAGCGTTTTCTTGTTTGTCGGAACAGTCCAACACTTAACAGCTAATCGGTGACCTGGTGGTTTAGGGGTAAGGTGTCAAGACTTCTGTGCTGGGTGTCCGGGGGTTCAATCCTCGGTCCCGGCACAGATTTATCTGATTACCAAACCCTTCCTTCCCTTCTGACAAGACCTGTATTAATCACAACTTGTGAATGTGTGGAATGCCAGGCCTCCACCGTGGTTCGGATTCACGTTAAACTGTAGGTCCCCATTTCATCTCACAATCACCCTACCATTACACATTAGCGTAAGTGGATATAACCTGAACGGGTAGTAAGACGTGGTGCTAATAATAATAATATCTACTTATCTGTTCGAGATTAAGGAGCTTGACGCTGATTGTTAGTCGGGTTGCATGTTAGACTAACAAGGAGCTCATGTGATTTGGGTAGAGAAGGTAATCTCCAAGATCCGATTAGAGACTATATAGTCTATAGTATACTAATGATGTTTATGTGTGATGTGTGCTTGTGTGTGTGTGTGTTTCGAAGGGGTATAGAATGAGGAGGAAGACAGAAAAACAACTAAGAAGCTCATTACCTTAATCCAATAAGCTTCAGGAAGTTCTTATCCAGGCAAATATATTAAAATTGAATTACCCTTGAATCCATTTTTAGTATGAATGGGATATACATTCTTTTGAGACATAGATGTAATTTGAAGTGGTCATCAAATATACTTTTTTTTTTAGAAAATTAGAAAACCCATCAGATGACCATAGTGGGCCTTACCTGGAAATATTTTGAAAAATTGAAGCCTCTAGCAACTATTTTATGCTGTTCTTACATGAAAACATTTTGAAAATTGGATTCCTACTATTCCTAGTATTTGGAGTGCTCTTCAACCTGAAACATTTTAAATATTACATGTATCTAGAAGCTATTTGGAAGGGTGTCCACTCAGTAATTATTTTGAAAACTATTGGCCTCACGAAGCTATTTGAAGTTCTGCTCAGTTGGAAACATTTTAAAAATGAGAGGCCACTATAAGCTTGGATGATTCTTCTCCCAAAAATCTTTTGAGAATTAGATGCCAATGTAATATATTTGGTGTGCTCTTCATCCAAAAATATTTTTAGAAATCGATGCTTCTAGAAACTTCTAGTAACTTTTGACCAAAATGTTTTTAAACTAAATACCTATATTGTAACAAATTATCCTGTGAGATCCAAATATTAAAATATTTTCTATCATAGCAGGGATATTCATGAGACCAACAATGGGTCTATTACTATATTTGTTAAAAGGAAATAATCCTTATTGATTAAAGTTTGTCGACTAGAAAACTTTCAACTAAGGCATGTGTCCAATATTACCCACAACAATGAAGCCACTCTGCAGGAGAGATGTTACTTCGGGAAATTGATTCAGTATGAGAGTAGGTCTGCTATGGTGAGATGAACTTCGCAATGAAGCTATAGGCACTCAATGGGGAAGTAACGCCTGAAACAATGTAACTAAACCACACCTTCTCCACCAAGAGTACGTTATGTATGTACGTTGGTTAGCTTACCTTTTATTATGAACTTACTATTTATATGAAACTGCTTCCTCTTTCACAAGAAATCCTCACCAACCACTGACTTGTAGTTGAAGTTAGCGCCAACAAATGTCAATGATTTTGCTCACTTCGCTAGCAGGACGAATGAGTTTATTATTTCATTGATTCTTAGAAAGTTTGTTATTATTTATACACCTGATTATTTATTATAATGACTAACGTTTTAATATTTGATTGTTAATTGTTTAATGTAAATAATATAATTTTTTCCTATTAAAGTATCCCGGAAAGATTTGTGAAACCTTGGAAATATCTCGCCATAAACTTTCGAAATGATTTTATTTTGATAATAGGAAGGAGTTTTGAAACATCTGGTGGCTTATAAATCGTTATACATATTCAATTTTTTTATCAACCGTAATACCCATTCAAATCATATTCTGTCAGTTTTTTGTTTGTTATGATTTACCTTTTTTACTTAAAAGTACAAATTAATTTAAACTTCTTTGTTTAGTATTTAAGACTAATTTATTACTGGTTTCAAAATGTTTATGTTTAAATTAATATTTTTGTTTTATGTTATACAGTTGTCTGATTTGATGAACTATTTAGGAAAAAAGACCCCAAATCCTGTTCGTGGTTTTTAGATGGACTTTCTTAAAAATTGACTCTAAATAGTTATGTGTTTTTGTTATCTGGTGATAAAAAAAAATATAAAAAAATGTCAGAAGGAGAAATTTTAAGGCGGCAGGACGACAACTATTCAAGGAAATTAACTTTAAAGATATTTCTTATATTTTCCAGAAAAGAAAGTCAGTATTATACTAGCTCACTATAGATATAGGGTGCAATGAAGGTGACTGGATAGAACTAGCTCAAGATAGGGATAGATATTAATGAGGTGGACTGGATAATACAAGACCTCTAAATAGAAAAGGTGTATTAAGTGGACTGGATAGAATTGGTTCAGGATAGGGTTAGGTGGCTTACTTTTGTACGTGCGGCAATGAACTTTCAAGATTCTAGTGTCACACTCGTAGAGTGAGTAAGTACACTACTGGAAAATTCGCAATTTTGTTCTTTAGTGGTCTATGAATGTTTTATGGGTGCAGCAACGTTATTTCTGATCTCTCAAAAGATTTTGTTTTTTCTTTCTATGAAAATTAACCAGCCCTCAGTTTAATCTAATTTTGAGAATAATATTGATATCAAAATTCATACACTACTTTAATATTATGGTCTAGCATGAGAAAGCTTACTATAGAGGCCACCGTATTGAGGCAATGAAAGTTCTTAATTTCATCCCCGGAAAATTATGAAATTATATTTGTACAGCCACATAAGTTAAACAATGTGTAGCATATCAATTATGTAAAATTGGCATCTACACCACGAGCCTACATAAAAATACTAAATTATGATAATTATTATAGCGGAAACCAAAGAAGAGAATTAAAATGGACTTATTTAGGAATAATATGCTTCAACATCTACTTTCCATGACTGGATGGGCTAGGATACAACCACCATGCTTCCTAATAGAAAATTCTACAAGAGTGTATAATAACACTCACGAGACGAATCCTTATAAAAAATACTAAAGCTGAATCTAAATAAGATAATTAAAACTGATTTATTGAGTAATAATATCCTTCAAGACTTACTCACAATAACAGGATGGGCTTGGATACAATCACCATGCTTTCAAGGAAATTACGACTAGTATGTCGGGGACACCAGCATAGCAACGCTCACACACGTCCGCTCGCTGTATCACCCAATAGTTGAAATGGACGGGACCGGCTTGGGATCTAAGTCACTAGCCTAGAGCGCTGCTGCTCTTGCAGAGTACCATCTTGTATAACTATTGTAATCTTGTATCTCATTTATGTTTTTCTTTGATAAATCTATTTATTGTTAGCTTAATTATTTATCTTACGTAATGAATTATCCAAAATTATAAAAGATCGTTACAAATGCTATTCGTAGTTGTTATTGCTGTAATAGTTAAGGCACTATGATATAAATCTGCTGAACATCTAAGAACGTGATCAAATTTATTTGTGAATTTTTTGCTCTCAAAGTCTGCCCCAGCTTTGTTATAAAATTATTTCGAACTATGTCCACATATGATAAAATCATCATTTAATTTTAGATACCAAATGTTTGTTTATTCATGCAACCATTTAGGTATTTTTATTTGAAAATTTACTTTACTTTTACAAAATAACGAACAAATAATTGGAAACGTTGTTGGGAACACCGTTTTAATGACGTTGCCTACTTAGAGATTTGAAAACTATTTTGCGAAGCGGGTTGCATCTTAAACTAACGCATCATTTCAGTCTTCTAAGTAAACACAAATATATGAAATAGAAAGAGAAGGGGAAGAAAATAAGCAGTTCACCCTATGAGACCTCTTGTTTATCTAATGATAAGAGAAAAGGTGACCTGGTGGTCTAGGGGTAAGGTGTCAGACTTCTGTGCTGGCGGCCGGGGTTCAATCCTCGGTCCCGGCACAGATTTATCTTATTACCAAACCCTTCCTTCACCTCTGAATTCTTGTGAATCTTGTGAATGTGGGGAATGCCTGGCCTCCACCGTGGTTCGGATGCCACGTTAAACTGTAGGTCCTCCATTTCATCTCACTATCACCCTACCATTACACATTAGCGTAAGTGCGTATAACCCGAACGGGTAGTAAGACGCGGTGCTAATAATTATAATAATACTGATAAGACTTCCCTCTTCCTCTGATGATCTTGTATGCTGACAATACTACATGTGCCTCGAAAATATTGACTCGCTTTTTAAAATTACCACTTTTTGTTACATATTCCAGACAGGCATATACTATCACGGACATTTTTAATCCACATCCTGGGAGGAAGGTTCCTACTGGCCATTTTGGTGACCAAGCCAAATTGGCTAATAATCAAATGGCCAAAGCTATTAGATATGCTTTTAGTGAGGATTATTCCATCTAGATATCATATTCTGAAAATTTAAAAAGACACTTGGACACGGGAATGGAACCCGGGACCCTTGGATTAGTACGCCACTGCTCTAACTGCTGATCCTTCCAGGAATCATCCCATGCACAGCGTCATTCTTCACTCATATTTTAAGGCAGATTCTGTTATGGACGTGTGGAAATCATCGGCTACAAATGTGTGATTTTATACCTATTACATTTTTATAAAATTACACATTTCTAGCAGATGATTTCCGCACGTCCATCACAGACTCTGCCTTAAAATATGAGTGGAGAATGACCCTGGGCTCGGGATGATTACCGGATAGCTCAGTTGTTAGAGCTTTGGCGTACTAAGCTAAAGGTCCCGGGTTTGATTCCCTTGTCTAGGTGTCATTTTTAAATATTAAGAATACAAATTGGCTAAGTTGTAGATGATTTAAGATTATGAAAAACCTACCTAAATATAAAAATAGAATTTCTGTGAAACTGTAGGACTATCAATATAATTATTTAAGCATTTCTGGTTCTTGTTTCAATATTGTAATATTTAAAATTCGCTGAATAAAACGTAAATTCATTAACAGAGGAAATTGTGTGGAATGCCAGGTCACCACCGTGGTTCGGATTCCACGTTAAACTGTAGGTTCTTCATTTCATCTCACAATCACCCTACCATTACACATTAGCGTAAGTGCGTATAACCCGGACGGGTAGTAAGACGCGGTGCTAATAATAATAATAACAGAGGAAATCCTATCTTGACATGCTGTGACATGTCATTTTCTTAAGGTTCAATATTTTGATCTTTGATGATCTTATTCTCATATTATTCTGAACATTTTACAGACAAATATAAATTCTATTATATAATTATTGTGTATTTAGTACTTGATAACTAATATTCCCCCCCTCTTTCCGTCCCACTTTCACTTGTCCACCAAGACATTACTCGATACCTGTATACGTGCCTGCCTTCACTATAAATGTATGTTAGGGTCATCAAGTCTGGTAGAAAGATGATAAGAAGTTAACGCTTCAAGCCCCAGATAGATGTTCTGAGGGAGATTTTCTCTAATTTTTCCCCAACTCTCTTTCCAAGAAAATATGAGTACATTCTCTCTAAATTACCACAATAATTTTGTTTAATATCCGTATTCCAATAAAATATTCAGGCCCGGTGAGAATCAATATTTTTCCATGGAGTATAAAACTTAATTTGTGTCAGAATTTTACTTACGTATTTTTTTGAGTATATCAGCTGTTTTCAAACAATTGTACGTGGACCATTGGTGGTACGCGAAGTGTTGTCCAGTGATAGATATGCATGGGTACCTGAAGAGGAAGAGTAGGGGGCAAAATTTTAAATAATTGACAATAGAGTTTAAAAATTATACTGGCAATGGGTTCTATTAGGATAAATAAATGTTTCACAAAGTACATACAAGAAAATATCTCCAATTAAAAACGTTATATAATGAAGAGACAGGATAACTCTGCAGAGTAATTTCAAATAACAAGATAAACTTTCCCATTATTGTAAACGAACGAATGAAAATTCATTAAAGTAATATTCATTAACAAACCACACAATTAGAACTTATTACCATGATTACTTTCGTTTATCTTCCAAGTTAAAGAGTAATATTAAAAAAAAAATTAGTCATATCTCGATATCAACAATATAAACATAAGTCTCAATATCATAATCTTTGAATAATTTCATAATATCATCAAATTTAATATTTGTCTGTGAATCCAACAATTATTAATTTATTCATAAAAAATAATTTATAAAAAGCCGAAAAGTGAGTTTAGAAAAGGTTACATAAAAAAGCCGAAAATAAATTTATTTCTACATTTTAAATACTTGTAGACAGGTATCACTTCCTTTCTTAAGCTCTTAAGAAAGTTTTTAAATCCCGCGACCTCTAGTGGCCACCATTTGAACCTAGGTGGGCTTGGTCAGTCCATCACACGGCGCGGTTATGGTCGGTTGTGCTTTCGTTGTCTCGCTGAACTGTTGTCTAGAGGTGGTGGAACGGTGAAATGGGGTAAGCTGTTTATTTCCCTCAAACTTGTATCTTCTTTAATTGTAGCCAAATGCTACACGTTGTATTCCAGTACGAATTATTAAATTGCTTTGAAAAATATTATGATATTCACGTTTATTTTCACTTTTAACTCTAGTCCAACCCGCCTTGGCGGCGTAGTTGTCTAACGCACTTATTTCTTGTTAAGCTAAACTCCCTAGTATGGGGAGATCGAAGTTCGAATCTGGCTCGGGTGCAATAGGGATGGTTTTTCCTAAATGTGTTTCCACTCTCTCTCTCTCTCTCTCTCTCTTCACGCAAATGCAGGTTCATTTCCTTTAAATTCAGCCTTCCCAATTCCTAATCCATTAGAGTAATTATTACTTAAGCGTATAACCTGAATGGGTAGTAAGACGTGGTGCTAAATTAATAGAAATAGAGAACTCTAGTCTAGATCATGTGAAGAGTTTCATGTCCTTTGCCATCAAATTGTTCATACGCCATTACCTGATTGCCTTTGGATTTTTAGGTTTTGGTGATATTTCAGATTATTATAACATAAGTATTGGTACGTTAGTAAAAAAATACTTTGAAAAAAACTGTAGTGTATAAAACACAAAAGGAGATATAATGCTGTGTAAATAAATGCAATATACTATAACAGCTGATCCATATAATAAACTCAAAGGAAATAAGGTACATAAAATGTTTGCAAATAAAGCTGGTTTTTGTCAACAGTGGAGATATTTGTAAGCTTCTCTCCTCCAAGTTTCGTAATAAAATCCGTGCTGCCCTGAGGTTAGCGCTTTTTCGACTTAGTCGGAGACTTTCTTTTTTTTCCTCTTACATTAAACTTATTCCAGCTATAAATCGGGCATCAGAAAGGATTCGTCGGCAGTCTCCCGGGAGTTGTGGGAGAAAAACACGGGTCATTGCGTCCTTGGAGGGTGGAGGAGTGGCAGGGAGGCGATATCCGGTGTCTGTGCCCCATCTCGCGCAAAGTCGATGGACTCTGGGAGAACAAAAGATGGTTATTTTTATGACGTTCCCCTTCACGTCGAAAAGATAGACACTTGGTTATCTATAGCTTGGGTCATATTTAAAGCCCGCCTTCTGAAACCATCTTTTTTTACTTTCGATAGTTTGGTTTGAAATGTATTGTGATCGTAAAAAAAATTGAACTTGAGATTTTGAAAAATATGACTTTCATAACCACACCTGAAACAGAAAATTGTTTTTTGGGTTGCCGCCTGTTCATCTACACATCGATTTAGAGACGAAACTCTTTCACCAATTGGAAAAAAAAAATTTGGTATCTTGGGTTTTCAAAAGACCCCTCCACCCCCCAGCCTCCAAGGGATTTTTGGAATTAAACATCTTACCCAAATTATAAGGGTAGTTTACTGAAGGTTAAAAAGAGAAAAAATCTATTTCCTCGAAACCATCTCTTACGATTTTGAATAAATTTTACATCTAGACACTGTCTATTATAATAAGCAAGATTGCAATTTTCATTTTCTCATGAAAATTATTTTGAGGGTACGTTACTTGAGGGAGATTTTTTTAAATTTTCATCATTTCTCTGCAACTATTTGAGATACAAAAGGGTAAGGATGTAGTACTATTAAAGATAAAAATCTTTTATTCGAAATATATTGTTATAAATCAAATCTTTTCTGAGCTATTATAAGCAAATATATAAATTTTAATTCATGTCTTTGAAAATGAATTTGACTCTTATACTCTTTGGTAGACAACGATGGTTTTTTCCCCCAATTTTTCTGTAAGAGTGTTCCTAGTGTCTAATGCCATAGAGTAAGTAGCAATGTACATTATTTCATTCATGATCTTTGGTGTAATATTTCTACAACAATGTATAGACCTATTATTTGTTTTTAGAAATCTTACGAGCTTTCATTAAAAGTATATGTTAAGGTGGAGTGCTAGAGAGCGTGAGTTTAGGGCAGTATTTTAGCAGTTTTTACAGCACAAACATCTTTTGGCCAAAATAAATCAAATATTTATTCTTTAGAAACATAGAGTTATGTTTTCTGCACATGCTAATCTCAACAGTTGTTGAATATATGTCATGAGCATGGCAGCATTTGGTGACAAACTTTTCTCTTTATTTAAAAAGTTTGTCACCAAATGCCGCCATGCTCATGACAGATATTCAACAACTGTTGAGATTAGCATGTGCAGAAAACAAAACTATATTTCTATAGAAGAAATATTTGATTTATTTTGGCCAAAAAATGTTTGTGCTATAAAAACTGCAAAATTAATGCACTAAACTCGCGCTCACTAGCCTTAAGATAAAATCGAGAGAAATTCTGTTCGCTGCACCATACCATTCATTTTTGTAGAATTTATTGACTACAAAATGGCAAGAGGTTATGCTACAGATTTATAGTAGTAGATGAAGCACAATATTGTTTGGATATTTTTTATTCCTCCTCTTATTTTTAAATGTATATTTTGTAAACATTCTGGCTTTCTAGGCCCATATTGATTGTAATGTCAAGTTTCCATCATATATCAACGTAACCTACTTATTATTTGATATATCGCCAAGTATAAATCAAAGCCACGATAATATATCGATAAAATTATATCGACTCAGAAGGGCATATAATTTAAATTTGGCAATCAAGTAAATAATGAAACCGGTTTTAAAACTTAAGACTTCGAAATTGTTGATAGTTAAATGAAGACGAGAGGAGAGAGGGGAAGGGGGAGGTTGAAAGCTTTCAAAACTAACAGAAAAACAACGTAGACGGTGCTGTAAAACTTAAACCTGGCAGGAAGGTTAAGGGGCCACCCCGAATAGACAAAATTCTTATAATTTTTAAATTTGATTGAATTATCAAGAAAAAAGAGTTTCAAAGTTTTTCGTGTGGAGAGTGGTGGCGGATGTATCTTAGACATGGACAATCAGAAAGAAGGAACAAACGTATTGGGAGAATTTGGAAATGTGGCTGTGGAGAAGATCGAAGAGGGGGAATTAGATGGATAGGGTGAAGAATGAGAAAGTGATGAGGAGGATAGAATTATTATTATTATTATTATTATTATTATTATTATTATTATTATTATTATTATTATTATTATTATTATTAGCACCGCGTCTTACTACCCGTTCGGGTTATACGCACTTACGCTAATGTGTAATGGTAGGGTGATTGTGAGATGAAATGAAGGACCTACACTTTAACGTGGAATCCGAACCACGGTGGAGACCTGGCATTCCCCACATTCACAATATGTCTTGTCAGAGGTGAAGGAAGGGTTTGGAAATCAGATAAATCTGTGCCGGGACCGAGGATTGAACCCCGGCTGCCAGCGCATAAGTCTGACACCTTATACCTAGACCACCAGGTCACCATTGAGGAGGATAGAAGAGGAAAGAAACCTGATAAGTATGACAAAGAAGAGAAAATTATTTTGGTTGGGCTACACGCTCGTTAAGGGTTGCTTAGTGAAGAGGGTCAGGGATGGGAAGATAGAGGGAGAGAGAGGAAGAAGAAGGTTTGTAATTTTAACAGAAATCAGGAAAGGAATAAGCTACAAAAGTATGAAAGAAGACACTCAAGTCCGAAGAAAATGGAATATGCTCAGTTGATTTGTGTCTCAGGACAGATTTACAGACGAAAAATAATTTAAAATCTTAAAATGGGCCACTGAATAAGTGGAGGGGGTGGGGGGGTAAAACTATACTATTTATACTAATAAAATAAAGAAATTCTTTCTGTCGTGAACATTGAAAAATATCTACACCACCCAGAGGTCTAAAATTTAAAAATTAGTAGCTTCTTGTTACTAACATGTGTACTTCTTAGAAGGAATTTTACAATTTTGATTATATTTACTGTTTAAATCTATTTTACACTTTATAAATTTTACTTACCCTTCTTACATATTTATTTTAAATTGACTAGATTCCTACTTTTTTAATCTGGCTACCCTTTATGCTTTATTTTGCAACTTTTACGCCTTTTTTTTAACCTTTAAACCCTTTTAACCCTAAACTATTTTTCCGGGATCTAGCTGGATAATTAACATGGAAAAAATGCCAAAAATGGTAAAAAGGGAAAATTTAAGTCTAGTCAAAAAGAACAATATGACCACAAGGGGAATAATTGTGACTAATAGGAGCAGAAGATCATAGAATTTATTATAATTATTATTTAGCACCATGTCTTACTACCCGTTCGGGTTATACGCTTTAAGTACTAATTACGCTAATGGATTGGAATTGGGAAGGTTGAATTAGAGGAAGTGAACCCGAATTTGCGTGGAGAAAAAGTGGAAAACCATTTAGGAAAAACCACTCCCAGTTCACCCGACCGAGATTCGAACCTTGATCTACCCATACTCGGCGGTCTAGCTCAACACGACCAGCGCATAAGATCATAAAATACACACTAGAGAAAAAATGGTAAAAATATCAGAAAAAAAATAAAGAAGGAGAAAGAACAAAAATTAAATTTAATAAAAATGGACTTAAGGTTAAAAGGGGAGGAATATAATACATAAATGCTATAAAATTAAATATTTGCTCAAGGGACAAAACAATTTAAAATGTTAAAAACGATAAATATGGTAAAGTGTATTAAAAGTTTAAAAGCGGTAGAAAAAGTTAGAGGCTTAAACATTTATAAAAAGGGTAAAATGGATAATAAGGATAAACAAAGTAGGAAAATATAAACGCGATGAATGTGGTGAAAATGATAAAAAACTAATTTTAATTGGGTTTTATTATAGCCATTTAAAAACTACTTTTTATTCATGTTGTGTCATTCTATTTTTCTTTCTTTTTATCAAAACCTACAGACTAGAATTCAAAGTATTATTTATACAGGAGTTATAACTTAATCTTCAAAAGAAATGTCAGTTTTTAAAGCATGTTAAGATTATATCTCTATTTTGAGACTGTGTATTAGTCAGATTACTTTCACTTCTTTATCACAATTTAAACCAATAAAAGATTAATATTTAAACATAATTTAAAAATTAGTTACTCTTTGCTATGGTTTATTTTATATACTAAAGACAATAAATATACAATCTATACACCCAATCCAAAGAACGGATACACCAGCGAGTACGTGATATGAGTAAGTGTTTGTAATTGTGTCATATCATTTATTATTATTATAATTATTATTATTATTATTAGCACCGCGTCTTACTACCCATTCGGGTTATACGCACTTACGCTAATGTGTAATGGTAGGGTGATTGTGAGATGAAATGAATGACCTACAGTTTAACGTGGAATCCGAACCACGGTGGAGGCCTGGCATTCCCCACATTCATAAGATGTCTTGTCAGAGGTGAAGGAAGGGTTTGGTAATCAGATAAATCTGTGCCGGTACCGAGGATTGAACCCCGGCCGCCAGCACAGAAGTCCAACACCTTACCCCTAGACCACCAGGTCACCCTTCATATTATTAACTTATAAATCTAATCCCTTGTCACTTTGATACAAGTAAAAAAAAAGTGTCTGTGATTTAAGTTTAAGAAATTAAGAATATTTGCAAATTATTTGTTTTAACTAACGTGAGTTACGCTTACATTTTTTGGTATTGTAATATTTCACACCAAATATTTGACCATAATTTCTTAAGGTTAGTTTCATACTCAGACTTAGTAATCCACAAGTGCGGTGCTTTACTAAATAGAAGACAACACCTACCTAAACCCAAGTGGGATGGGCCCATTTCGCATATGAAACTGGCCCAGTCCATTCTGGAATAGGTGTCGTACCACATTTGAGGCATACTAACTTAAGGGTGTTACATGAGGGAACACTGCCAACGTTGCAACTGTTTCAAAATTCTGCATTATTTAATGAAGTGGTTTGATATTTCTTAAAATGTTTTTCAACCAAAATTTAATCCTAAGGTTTTACCAGTTTAAAATTTCAATTTAAAGTTCTTAAAGAAATGTCTGGTAAATTATATAATATAAAACCTTAAAAAAACAATCCCGCATTTGCTTAAAATTTTCTGTTGTAACCCTAACAGAACATCACTTTATTTGTTAGAGAATGGCTAGTTCTAGGTCTCTATTGCTTTACTTTAATCTTAGAAATATAAATATTGGCGTAAATCGTGGTTGAATTTTTTTTAAATTTTAACTTAAAATTTTAACTTTATAGCTAGATAGGGATAGATTGATAGCTTTCGCCTACAGTTTGATGAAAACTATATTTAAGGATATAAAACCACTTCCTCAAAAATACGGGATTTCTAAACGCATAAAACGCCCTCCCCATGTAAGAGCCTTAACTAATAAGTCCACCAGTGAAACTGGCCCTAAGTTGTCAATCACAAAGTTACGTAAACTGAAGTATAAAAGGCTTAGTGACATACATTACTAACAAAAAACTATTAATTCATTGTATTAAGCTGTAGAAAAAACAGACCAAACAACAATAAAAAAATAATAAAACCAGAATTAATAACCCACCTCACTGGCATAGTTATTTAACGCGCTAGTCGTGATGAGCTAGACTGCCAAGGACGGGGAGATTAAAGTTCAAATCTTTGTCGTGTGAACTGGAGGTAGTTTTTCCTAAATTGTTTTCCACTCTCCCTCCACGCCAATGTGGGTTCAACTTCTCTAAATTCAACCTTCCCAATTCCTAATCCATTACCGTAATTAGTACTTAAGCTTATAGCCCGGATGGGTAGTACGACGTGGTGCTAAATAATAATTATAAGAATTAATATAATAAAAATTAGAACTACCTATGCGTTAATATATATTTCATATAAATCAAGTTTATATTTATGAAATAATGTATAATGAAACATTAAAACTCGTTATGTGGAATTAAATACCTCAGTCTGTAATAAAATGTTTATAAAATTCATTTTCCCTCCTCTCCATCGATTCAAAAGAAGTAATTGCTTCACAGAAGTCAATTTCCTCTGCAATTTCGTTTTCAAAAGCTAATATTGCCAAAATGAAAAACTGTTCTATCCCAATAAGGATCTAAAATAAGTTTATATAAGTTTTACCCTATTAAAAATCATAAAGTTTTAGCTTATTAAAACTTATAAAGTCTTACTTAATATAACTTCGTTTTCCGCTAGTTAATGTGATTGGTTTGGTCAGTAGAATGTGATGTGCTATCCACATGTTCGGAAACAACCAATGGATTTTGCGTTTGTACACAGGTAGTAGTACGTCCAGATGTTTTATTGATATATATCTAAAAATTAGGGACTGAATCAGGACAGTTTTAAGACGTTCGTAGGCCCTAGGCACTTTTCTTTTGTGGCCAATATTTTTATTCATGTTTATGCTAATTTCATCGTTTGAACGCACGAAAAAAAAAATTAATGACTCTTGAAAATACTCGCAAATTTTAATGGACCGTGAACACCTCTGAACCTCTGTCGACACAATATTCTCGGCCCACCAACACACTAATCTGTGATGAAGCTTTTGAGAAACGCGACGACTTAAATTATTGTTTTAATAATTCAAATCCACCGTGGTTCGGATTCAACGTTAAACTGTAGGTCCTTCATTTCATCTCACAAACACCCTACCATAACACATTAGCGTAAGTGCGTATAACCCGAATGGGTAGTAAGACGCGGTGCTATAATAATAATAATAATAATAATAATAATAATAATAATAATAATAAATTCAAATATAAAAAAATATATATATATTAAATTAAAATTTGCTGTGTTTTTTCCTATTTGGGAGTTTTTTTGTTTATGGTTTTTTTCAAGTGTTTACAAGTGAAATATTGTAGGCCTTAAAAGGTTAGTAGGCCACAGACATGTAAGAAACAGACTCTCAACCTTACAGAGGTTTCACGGCTCCTTTTGCCAGCTTGAGTCCTTCAACACTGAGCTGCGCTAGTGTCACTGCTGGGTGATGTTAGGATTAACCGCAGCGTTCCTAATGTTGGAGAACTCAAGCTGCACAATAATTTTAACATAAAGGTTGAGTGTCTGGGCATATTATTTGTCTCTGCCCTAGGCACCGTGTCTAATCAGCATAATGGATAGAACGGCCCTGGTATGAATATATCTTAATTCTTTTGACAACTATAATCCATCATTGTCAGAGTCGAACTTCAAGGATGCATATTTACACAAAATAAACTTTAATTCTGACCAAAAATTGAGTATTGTAACTATTGATAATTTCCTAGCAATTATTTTATAGCTAGCTTGTATAATCGTTTTTGGCACCATAAATTTTGAAGTATTTTTGTTATTTCTAGTAGATAGAATAAACCACACAGAATTGCAACCAAATCTTAAATTATGTTTGAATATTATTCCTTTATTGGTTTTGATTGTGATACGAAAACGCGAAAGTAGGCTGACAATGTCAAAAGAGAAAATATATCATCTAGATATGTTCTAAAACCTTACATTTCTTTGGAATATAAGTTATAGCTTCTCTATACATAATAATTTGAGCTTTTGCCTGTTGATGATATCAAAAAAGAAAAAAAAGTACCACAGCATAATTTATTGGTTGGTAAAGTATGGTAATTAAACACAAACAAAAGTATTTTAGCATTTTTTTTTACCATATTTCCCCATTTTAAATGTTTTATCTCATTTACTCCTTTTACCCAATTTGCCCTTTTTCACTTTTTTTTAAATCTTTTTAAAATTTTATACCCTCTACCATAATGTATTAACCTTCTTGCCCTTTATCCCTATTTACCCTTCTACACATTTAGTAAATAATACTTTCTTTACCTTTTACCCCTTTAAATACGTTTGCGGATTTTTAATATTTTTATGTTTTATTTCTTTTACGTCTTTTAGCATTTGTATCAATTTTATGATTTACTATTTTGTCTTGCAATTATTTTTAGCCCACTTACCCTTTTTAGCCGTTTTGCTTGATTGTTCCCTTTATGGAATTTCAATATTTCTAATTTTTTTCCTTTTGGTCTTATTGCCCTATTTGATTAGATCTACCTTTTACATTTATTCGCCTATTTTACTTTGTTTATCCCTCTCCCTTTGTACCTTCTACCCTTTTTAAAAAAACGCCAAATTATATGGCCACCAAACTGCATTTTAAATTGTCTTAAATGAAACAGTAGGACTTTCGTGGGTCGTTACTATTTATACATTTTCCTGTTTTTGATTAACTAAAATAAATTCTAATAACCAAATCCAGCTTTGAAGTGCACAGGGGATACTATTATTTATATTTCATACCTCTGAGTGCCAGAGATATCGAGCAATGCTCATGACAATCAAACCCTTCATTTTATTATTAAATATCTAGATAGATGGATAGATGTATAGATTGATAGATCAGAATAATAATACATAGTACTGCGTCTTACTACCAGTTCGGGTTATACACTTAAGTACTAATTACTCTTATATTATTATTATTATATTATTATTATTATTATTAGCACCGCGTTTTACTACCCGTTCAGGTTATACGCACTTACGCTAATGTGTAATGTTAGGGTGATTGTGAGATGAAATGAAGGACCTACAGTTTAACGTGGAATCCGAACCACGGTGGAGGCCTGGCATTCCCCACATTCACAAGATATCTTGTCAGAGGTGAAGGAAGGGTTTGGTGATCAGATAAATCTGTGCCGGACCAATGATTGAACCCCGGACCCCAGCACAGAAGTCTGACACCTTACCCCTCGACCACCAGGTTACCCAATTACTCTAATGTGTTAGGAATTGGTAAGGTTGAATATAGAAAAAGTGAGCCCATATTTGCGTGGAGGAAGAGTGAAAAACCACTGAGGAAAAACGACCCCCAGTTCACCTGAACGAGATTCGAACCTCGATCTCCCCATCCTCGGCAGTCTAACTCAACATGAAACTAGTGCGTTATCTAACCACGCCACCGAGGTGAGTATATATACTCGTATAATCTGTCCAGACTTGCAAATATTTTTTATAGCTTGTCTGCCAATTAGTTGTCTAGCAGTTTGTACGGTGCCTCATTTCACATTAAATATGGGGACTTTTCGATATATTTTGAAAATACACTAATTGACAAAACTAACATATAGGAAGTAATGTAATAGGTGTAATTTAGAGGAAATATACCGACATTTTCAAGAAGAAGGAGTGCAAAAATCATTTTAGAAAGTCACACTCAGCACATCAGACCGGGATTTAAAACCCGACTTTCTTATCCTTATCAAATCAAATTAGATTATCTGGATGATTATCTGCATAGATCCAGTTTGATATACAGAATGGCCCATAAGTATTAAACCATACTTTTACGCGCCGTAACTTCCAGCAGATTAAGCATGAAAAGAAAACAGATGGTTTATTTAGTAACACAAACACTCTTTAGTATAGGTTTTCCATTATATGATCAACGTGCATGCCATCAGCGTCAATACAGGTCTGTAATCGGAAATACACATTTTCACACATTTTATAAAAGGAACAGCAGCAAATTCCTCAGTAATCGAATTCTTCAGGTCCTGTAGGGTGTTGATGTTGTGGGGAAAAATGTTGTCCAATAAATCCCCCCACAGGAAAGAATCTAGTGGGGGAGGTCAGGAGAGTGGTCCGGCCATTCAATTGGCCCGTGACGTCCGATCCAACGTCCAGGGAATGCCGGGTCCAACAAATTTCATACTGTTTTTGGCATAATAAGGGGCAGCTTCATCTTGCTGCTACAACAACTGATCAAAGTGGTCTCTCTGTTGGAGTAAAGGGTAAACAGTGTACCTAATGAGTTTCAGGTAATTCTCACCATTGACGCCATCTTAAAAGAAAAAAAAAGGGCCAATTACACCTTGGTACATAACACCTGCCCAGACCATGACGTCGGGACTTCTAACATCATACTCAAATACCACACTTGGATTTTACTCACGCCATTAAACATAATTATGTCTAATATTAGTTATATTCATTGTAATTTAGTAAGGAGAATTATAATAACAATTATTAAATGAATGCCTTATAAAAGCAGTATACAAAAGAATCCAATTATAAAATGAAAAGATAATAAGATTAAATAAGAGATAAAAGTTAAAAATACAGCATGTAAATTAATTTAAAAAATATATTGGTATTTAGGACAAGAACCTTAAAAAAATAAAAATGTAGAGTCAGAATATAAATAAGGTTACATTAATATAGAAGAGAAGATGGATTGACTGACAGAATAGTAGTAAGACTAGTAAAAATAAAAACTTATAAATCCTCTTAAAGAGTATAAATTGAGTAGAAAATAAGAAACATTTAAATGGGGTAAAATACAGAAAACATATTTAAATTAAGACAAGAAACAGTACAAATGAAAAATCACATACTACAAGGTACAGGTTAAAAGATTAAAACATTATATAAGGAAAGATATATTAAGTATATTACTAAATAAAAATAATTAACAGTTAAAGGTAAAAATGTTGATATATAAACTGTGTCTTAAGAAGAGTTAAACTGTAATAATGAAAGTGAAAAGGGAATATTATGCAGAAAATTAATTTATAGAGGTTAGATAAGTTAAATTATAAGAAGAAAACTCGGAAGAATAAACAAATTAAATAGAATAGTGAAATAAATTTTAAAAAAAGTTGTTGAATGTATAAACGTTCCTTATCTGATATTTAGTTCCACTCCTTAAGCCTTGAACGCCAAAAGGCAGGTTGACTTGACTACATGTTTCAACGTACAAACGTCTTCTTCAGGTCTGAGGAAAACTAATGTAAAATTACCTCTTATTTCATCTTATTATCTTTTCATTTTTTAATTGGATCCTTTGTATACTGCTTTTATTAGGCGTTCCTTTGAATAATTACAATTATGTCTGTTTATCTACTTGACGGGTGAATCTGTCTATTTACACTAACTGACAGGTGAAATTATGTGTGTTTACACTACCTGACAGGTGAATCTATGTCTGTTTACACTACCTGACGGTGAAATTATGTCTGTTTACACTATCTGGCAGGTGAAATTATGTCGTTTACACTATCTGGCAGGTGAAATTATGTCTGTTTACACTATCTGGCAGGTGAAATTATGTATGTTTACACTACCTGACAGGGGAATTATGTCTGTTTACACTACCTGATCGGTGAAATTATGTCTGTTTACACTACCTGGCAGGTGAAATTATGTCTGTTTACACTACCTGAAAGTGAAATTATTTGTTTACACTTCTGACAAGGTGAAATTATGTCTGTTACACTACCTGATAGGTGAAATTTTGTCTGTTTAACACTACTGAAAGGTGAAATTATGTCTGTTTAATTACTGACAGGGAAATTATGTCTGTTTACACTACCGGACGGTGAATTATGTCTGTTTACACTACCTGACAGGTGAAATTATGTCTGTTTACACTATCTGACAGGTGAAATTATGTCTGTTACACTAATGACAGGTGAAATTATGTCTCTTTACACTATCTGACAGTGAAATTATGTCTGTTTACACTACCTGACAGGTGAAATTATGTCTGTTTACACTTCTGACAGTTGAAATTATGTCTGTTTACACTACCTAAGGTTAAATTATGTCTGTTTACACTACCTAGACAGGTGAAATTATGTCTGTTTACACTACCAGCAGGTGAAATTATGTCTGTTTACACTACTAAAAGGTGAAATTATATCTGTTTACACTACCTAAAGGTGAAATTATGTCTGTTATCACTAACCCTGACAGGTGAAATTATTCTGTTTAACACTACTGACAGGTGAAATTATGTCTTTTAACACTACCTAAAGGTGAAATTATGTCTGTTTACACTGTACCAAGGTGAAATTATGTCTGTTTACACTACCTGACAGGTGAAATTTGGCTTCATCAGTCGACACAACACACTGTTTCAACTGTGGGTCCTTTCCAACTTGGTGAGCCACTCTTCAGTAAACTGCAGGTGGCGATCATGATCATCTTCATTTAACCTGTTGATGAATCTTGTACGATATGGTTTCAATTCCATATCTTTGAGTATTAGCTGCAATGATGTTCTGGAGTTGCCAGTGTTGTTGACAGACGACGTGTTGATTTGATTTGTGGGGTGACGTTCCTAACACCTGCTGTAGCACTCCTTCTCGACCATGTTGACAGTTTTTGGTCTCCCTGCATGCGCCATATACGTTATGATGCAAGTTTCATCGAAGTATTTGTTTAAACGTGCAAGGGTTCTTCAGGTTTGGTGCATCTGGTCCAACGCAAAAAGCATACGTCGATGAACTTCCTGCACGTTATCGATTGGGAGTACAGGCGTACGCACAGAATTCCTTGCTCCATAAGAATCCTACTAGTCACCATTTTAGAAATTCAACCTTAATAAAAAAACACTTTAGAAATTCTTAAATAACCATCTGTTTTTTTTTCATGCTGAGTACGCTGGAAGTTACGGCACGTCAAAAATATGGTCTACTACTTATGGACCATCCTGTATATTAAGGAATTTGCTTACCTGTGACGTCACAGCAGGTCAAAATGGGATTTTTCATGATAATAAACGTTCTATTCAACGAATTTTAAACATATAACAATGTAACAAAAACATAATATTCTTAAATAATTCTAAAAAGAGTCCTTTTGTATCACAAAACTATTATATTTTTATCTTGAAGTAATTTTTTTATAAACATCTACAATTTAGGTTAGTAGGCTTAGCCACAAAAGTGGCCAGTAAGAATCTTCTTGCCAAGATATAGATTGAAAAATTTATGGAAGCACATGTTTGTCTAGAATAGGAAACAATAAACGGTTATTTTGATGGGTTAAAAGCAAAGCTATTATATTTGTAAGTTACATTTACAGCCGCATCAAAATACCATATTCTTTTAAATGAAAAAGGACACTGTGACACGGGAATAAAATCCAGGACCTTTGCTTAGTACGCCAATGCTATAACCACTGAGCTATCCAGGAATCATCCAATGTTCAGGGTAATTTTCGCTCATATTTTTAGGCATATTTTTTAAAAGCAAGTCAATGTTTTCAGGGTGCTAAAAGCATAGTGATTGTGAAGACTCGTCATAGGAAGAGGGGAAGTGCTCTCAGAAAATATACAAGAGGCCTCATAGGGGAACAATGATCATAAGTGTGATTTGAATGATGGTGTGTCAAGTTAAGATGCAACTCGTTTGGCAAAATAGCTTCAAAATATTTAAGGCGGTAACGTCGTTAAGATTATAAGGTTTGTAGTTTAAGAATGTCAGGAAATTAGAATATTACTCTGTCTTCTTATTTACATAATCGAGGGTTAAACGTGTACTTTTGCGAAAGTTGCTAGTATCAGGGACTTTTCAAATAAAGAGGCTTTGGTAACGTTAATAATTTTGTGCTTCATAGTGTGTGTGTGTGTGTTTTTTTTTTAAATTCATTAATTAGACTGATAAAGCCGGTATCTAGGCATGGTACAGAAGGGATCTGAAGGTCAAATTGCTACTAACCACCCCTCCAACCACCCATCTTGCCACTATTCTCTCAAATGGAACCCTTGTACGTCGTAATCTCACAGGATATCCAGTGAACCACAAAGGAACCTCGATCAATGCAAGAAGGCTACAAAGAACATTCGACTATTCTAACTTATTCCTTGACGCAATTGGCTCTGAGCTGGTAGACCTGGGATTGATACAAACCAATAGCTCTAAGGGTAGTAATTAAGTAATTACAATAAATAAATATTCTATCTTCTCTCTTCTGGTGAAAGTTGGTGCAATTATTAAAAATAATTAAAATCATATTAATTTTTTCACTGTTTCTTAATGCACGTTTGGGTAATTATATTTTAACACCACAATAATGGCATAGGGAGAAGGAAGGGTTAAGAAATTTAGAATAATTTTACCCGCATTTTTCGGGGAAGGACAGTGGGTTAAAACATTTGGCCCTGTATATCTACACCTGGCAGGTATAACAGTAAGACTAGATTATTATTATTAGAACAGCGTCTTACTACCCGTTTGGGTTATCCACACTAACGCTAATGTGTAATGGTAGGGTGATTGTGAGATGAAATGGAGGACCTACAGTTTAACGTGGAATCCGAACCACGGTGGAGGCCTGGCATTCCACACATTCACAAGTTGTTATTAATACATGTCTTGTCAGCGGTAAAGGAATGGTTTGGTAATCAGATAAATCTGTGCGGGACCGAGGATTGAACCCTGGCCACCAGCACTGAAGTCCGACACCTTACCCCTAGACCACCAGGTCACCAGTAAGACTAGATGATCTTGACGTTTAGTCCTAGTGCACACCAATATAAGATAAATTAATATATCCATTACTGTTTCCAGCCTGTGGTCATTTTTTTAATCAAGCCATATATTTTCCATTACTGGCTTTATAGGCCTCTCGTAGCTTCATGTGGTTTATAATCTAACTTAAGACTAGGACAGGCACAACATCCAGTCCTCAGACGTTAATTTGTCAATGTGGAAGGGTAACCCCATATTTTCATCCACGGTCGGATTTACCCATAGCCCTAGTAGCCACGTGTCTACGGCGGCAGATATTAGGGGCGGGAAATTTCGATTGACGAAAAAAAAAATACATATACTTTTTTACCAGTTAAAATAATTTTATGGCCTCTTCGTGTGTGTGATTGTTATAATTTGCTATCTCTGCATACCTGCGCCTTAATACATTGACAATCATCTTAATTGAAAGTCACTTATTGGATAAAAAGGATTTATTTTGCATCATCGACCAGTTTGCTCAGAAGAAATCAAGTCGAAAGATAATATATAATATTTTATGATTGTGTATATTCTAATATGTTATCTGTAGTAACATGTTCTACAAGTATTATAATACAGACTTTATATTTTTTAAATTATATATTTGAATTTATCTGTTGTGATAGTGTAATAGGATTTATTTCAATGTTTTAAGTCTTTGCTTAGATTCTTACTACTTTTAAAGCCTCATTATAATAAATAGTAAAATAATGTAAGCACTGTTAATCCATCACTCCACAGATATAACTTGTGTTATGGTATACATGTGTTGATGTATAAGGGCCTATAGGGGGGAAACAGGAATTTAGAAGGTTACAATTTAAGGTAGTAAAAGTGGGTGGCAAAGTATCTAGTGCTTATGGGTAGCAGAGTCAGCAATCCACCCCTGTATTCATCAATGACAACTTTTTGGCCATGTCAGAAATTGAACCTGGTACCCTTATCTCAGTAGGCAGACACACTACCGACTGAGCTAAGTGTTAAGAGCATTGTATTAAATTATATTATTTAAATCGTTGAGACTTAAATACGTATAATTTAAATAACCTAATTGGCTAAGAGATGAGAAAAGTACACTATTAGAGGTATTGTACCTGCACACGAGTGGAAAGAGAATGGGAAACTATTTATAAAAAAACTCTGTACATCTAACTGGAACTATAACCCTGATCTCACTATCATAGACAATCTAGGAGTCTATTGTCAGAGAAATGTTTTATAAAGCTTGCCAAACACTGGACTGGAACAGATCGGAGTGTACGGAATTGGAACACCAAGAACGGAAACTACAGTAGCCCCATGGCTTCTTTGGTGCTGACTGACAGCTGTTGGCCTTGAAAAGTTACCAGACCAAATTATGTATCCTTACACCGAACCACATGATCTTAAAAAAAACATGTGTTTAGCAGCTATCAATTCTGAGAGTCAAAATTTAGGTATATACCTAAATGTTGACTGTCAGAAGTCAGCACCAAAGAAGCCACGGGGCTACTATAGTTTCGCCTGCACCAGAAGTGGACTCACACTATAGGTCCACTAGGCATGGGCCTAGGGGCGGCAGATTTGGGGGGGTGGCACGTTTTGGATTACATTATTTTTATTATAATATTTTATTTTTAATAATTACGTTTAAAAATTATTGACTAACATTATCGAGATAGCTCAAGCTAAAGTCATAACTACAATATATTTTTTATATAACTGTAGTTCACTTTGTAAGTGACATCAGTCTCTCCTTCTTCATAATGTTAACTCAGGTTACTGTAGGTAATGTACATTGTACATGCTTGATTTTCTTTACTAGAAATATTTTCTCGAATACTTACTTCTCCTAAGCTCTACCGCCACCCACACCCTCCAACATCTCTTTCCTCCGAAACTTCTCCTTGACAATAGATAAATAGTTTTTTAAAAAAACACGCTTGATTATATTTCATAGAAGGGACGCATATTATAACTGAGCCTAGGAGTGCAATTATTCACCACAGGTCTGCACACTGGCTCGGACTTCAATGCTTGTCAGTCGGAAAAGAACAATCAAAAGGTTACATCGATCTTAGGGATTTGGTGATAGTTAGTGATAACAGCGGGGAAGAGCAGGTAATGGTCGTTGTCTTATTTGCTGCTGATACCGATGAAAAATAAGAAGAGACGATTTCAAAATACTTTGAGTGCATGACATACAGTAAATTCAACATAAAATGTCTGAGAATTCCTCCCAAGCGTTGTACTTTATAACACTGTCGTACTTAATATTTGTTAGCAATGTCATAAATTATAAGGTAATGTTGAATTAAATTGAGTATTTCTTCGTCCAAAGAACCTTTTTTTAATAGTCAAAATCTGTTTAGGAAAAGCAAACGAAAATCAACCTGTTATAAAGTGAGTGCGAGTGTAGATTATGCACTAGTCTAGTGTTGAGGCCGCATGCGCGTAGATTCGGTATCAATCGGTTTACGTCAAAATATTCTCTCAGACTGGCAAACCGATTCGTTCCGTTCCGATACGACGTTGACGTTTCCGTTCTGATCCGAACACGTGTGCGGCAGGCTTAACGGTGTTTCGCAAACTTTTCCATATCGCTTACCTCCTGAAGCTGATGATAATTTGCTGCAGCTCCCACTAACCTCTCCAACCATAGAAGATTTGGTTAAAAACCTACGCAAACATTTTAAAAGTATTCCTCTCCAATAGCCCATTTCATCTTAAAAAGACAAATAAAACGTTTAGTCAGACAGTAATGGGAAAAACTCGCCCAGGTGGCGTAGTTAGCTGACGCGCTAGTTTCATGTTGAGCTAGATTGCCAAGGATGGGGAGCTTGAGGTTCGAACCTCACTCAGGTAAAATGAAGGTGGTTTTTCCTTTCACGCAAATGCGGGTTCACTTCCTCTATATTCAACCTTCTCATTTCCTAACCCATCAGCATATAACTCAAACGGGTAGTAAGACGTGGTGATAATTATATTATAAGTAATGGGAAAATCAGATGTTTAAAGAAAATTGTGAAAAGTGAATATTTTTATCTGATGTGAACTTTAAAATGAAATATAACCTAATTGTTTCTCGGGCTCCCCACAAAACTTTTCGGTGACCCCAAACTGAGAACCTCTACTTTAGATCACTCTACCACCGAATAATAGTTTTAACACTATTTTTTGGAAGAACGAAAACCTCCCCTAACCCCTCCCCCCCTCTTAAACACCCAAAGAAAGGAACACGGCTATGGAATTAAGGGAACTTTTTTTTTCGAACATGGAATTAATTTGACATTTACTCTACATTATTGGTTCCTCATCCATCCTCAAAAAGCAAGGCCCAGATTGTGATGACCCAAAAATATATATATATAAGAAGTTATAAAAATACCTGAAAGTTCTATAACTAACTTCAAATTTTCAAAATATGACCTTAAAATACGGACAAAGAGTCGTAATAAATGCAGGAATAAATCCAACACGCAATTGACAAATTGAAACTAAGAAATATATATGCGATGAAAAGCCTTTAACCACTAAACACTTTCGTTGCTAAATATAATAATAAGTTACAAATCTTCTTTAGAAGTAATAGTTACTTCCTCCCAACGCGACCGTTTCCAAATTAGTCGCAGTCTCGCCAGGAATGTGTAATACCTGCTTCATAAGTAATAGCTGCCCCCTCCCAATGCAACCCTCTCCAGCCTAGTTGCAGTCTTACCAAGAATGTGTATTTTACAACTAAACAAGCCATTGCCTACATTATTATTTTATCATTATAATAACTGCGCGATTAAAATATTTTGTTTGAGTATTTATGCTTACATAAAATATCAATAGTATTCAAAACAATATACTTATTTAATATGAAGGCCATAAAATGACTAAAAAAGGATAAAAGTACCTAAAAATGACTCTTATTTATTTATTTAAGTCCTTGGCTGGTTCTGTTAGACCTTCCAAAGTCAAATTATTAATCCACGTGCACTTACCATCTTGTGTATGCGCACAATTTTCAAGTCCTGGATGTTTGTAGTGCAATTTCTTTGCCACTCATACAGCTATATAACTAATAAGTCCATCACATGACACTGTATCTGACAGGCCTATGTCACTCTTTTTCCTTCTTCAGTGTGTTCTTCTCTGTCACTCTCATTATCCTCTGACTGTACTGTATCTTTGATTCCTTCCACGGCCAATGAACTTCCTCTAAGAACTTTCCCTAATAAGAACTCTCCTACAGTTTCTTCTGTATTTACATTGCTTCTCTACTGACCAGTATTTTCCCTAAGTACTATCATTCTCATCCTATATAGACATTCCATTTGAATTGGACGATCGGCTAAACAACTACCACTTCTCACTAAAGAAAAAAAGTTTTCTAAACTCTCCTGCTTCAGTTTGGTGGTTAAAATGTAACTAATGTCAATTTCACGCTTTAATTCATCAAATAGGTTCATGATCGATTGGGTAGACATTAAGATACCTTTCTAGAAAATCTGTAGTGTATTTTCATCATTTTTTTTTTAGTTCTTGCAGTTTAATCTTAAGGTATCATATTTTTTTTTATCAAGACTATGTACCACAGTAATATTTCTCGCTGCTTTTCAAGTTTCATTACATAGCCACATTTTAAATTTATGCTTGTAAATGGAACCCTATTGTTTATGACATCAAACCAATAATTGTTTGTTGTGTGAAATCTTGATTCTTAATCACCAATGCCATATCTCCTGACAGTACACGCAATTGTGTTGGATATTAACTGAGCTGCTAACAAAACATTCTGCCTTTGAAACTTTTCCCAATTTACATGCTTGGGTGTCAGCCTATAACTTGACGATATTTTCAAGTCTTTGTTTCAAAAATTATCTGATTAACAGGCCCTGAAGAAATAACTGTTCCTTTAGACAGTTTAAATCCGAAATCGGTGAACCAATTGCTGGTCAGTTTAAGAAGATGTGGTACATCAGCGAATAAGTATATATTCTTATTTATGACTGATGACATGAACCAACTGATCTTGGGATTCACACCGTATTCCTTCCAAACTTAATCGTTTCCGCCTTCACGGTCCAACACTACAGCAACAATCGTAGGCCCGATATCATAAAGTTTTTGAGTCAGGTCATCCAAACACCTTCTCGTCACTTTAAAATCAAAGTCAAAAAAACACTGGCTGTTTCCACGATGAAAAAAGTCCCCTTGCCATTACAACTTGTACTTGATCAAAAGGACCTAAGACTGTATCAGTGTTAGATTCACAGTCATAAACAGGCATTACTTTCATTTCGTCGTACTGTAATACAACAAATTTGTCCATACTGGTCATTGATATACCGCAACTTTCATAAGGTTAAGGACATAGTACAGTACTCCAATATTCAGGTGTATTTTCCCACCATTTTTTTTAAATATTATCAGGGATGAAAAAGGAATTTTCATTTCATTCCTGAGATATGTGTGCATCTTTTACTGAGATACTAATAGTAAATGATTTCGTAATATCTTCACTGGACCACACATGAACTCTCTTTTTTCTTATTTAGAGTACAGTCTATTTGAGTTGATGATAAAGTGCCATTTTTAAAAGCGTTTATATCTATTGTGTAACATTACTGTCTCTTTCTATATTCAAAAGCTTATTTTCTTTCTAAATTTTGCATTTTTTTTGTTCTCTTCAACTTTGAATTTCCCTATCTCTCCATTTAGTTAAAATATTCCTCCTCGTAATCCTCTGCATGCATAGAAGTATGTGAATTTGAAGGACATTAATTGGTTTCAATTCCTCCACTTTCCAATTCCGTTTTTTTAATAACATTATTTAGTAGATCAGAAATTATTGATTTTTTAATTTCTTTTTTCCTGCCTACTCTTCCTGTCTATATTTAACGTGCGTTCTTTTGTGGTAGAAGCTTATCGATGGTACAGCGTCAGGATTTTTTTTAAATCTTTTACTTTGAACCCATGATTTCAGCCTTAATATTAAGAACAAAATGGTCTCCACAAAATGGTCAGAGAAAACTTAAGATGTGTCAGGATTCCAGGCGTCTTTCCGTTTGAATTAGTCAATCCACGTTTTCTTAGATTTTAATCTTTAGGAATTATGAAATATGTTACTCCATCAGTCCTACTCTTGGTTTTCCAATAGTATACATTGCTGTAACAACAACACCGCACAAATACATCTACTCGCTCTGGATAAGCGGTGCATTCTTGCTGTGGCAACTGGTGTGGAGGTGCGCTTTGGTCACACGCCACTATCTAGCCGACACTCGGAGTCTGATTACACATTCAAAAAGTGCTTAAACTAAGCATCCTACGAAAAATGTTTGAAAACAAAAATTAAAGCCTCTCAATTTACTACAGTTTTTCCATTACAAAAATCACTGGCCAAAAAAATAAGGAAAAATCCTCACAAGGGGAAATTTAATCTCCTGTCTGAAAGTTTCACAAGTATTTGACTTTATAAGCCACGAAAAATATGTGTTCAAAGAAGAACAAACCGATTTCAATTCCATACAGTTTTAATCTTTATTTCATTATGCACACTTACATATAACCAAATACTGCACTAGACAGAGGTAAGATGATAGAAGATTAAAGAAAGCAAAAATTGACTTAAGTTGAGTCGACGTGAACTAACGTAGATATGGGCCGTGGCATAACGTGACATATCCAGCGCTACATTCAGTGCAACCCACCTCTTTATTCAATACATTTGGTTGTGTGTGACGGCAACTATGGTTTGACATCTTGTATCCTAAATTTCACCATATTTCTCTTGTGTGTGTGTTTGTGTTTCACCGACGTATATTTTATGTTTTAACGCAACTTTGCCGGAAATCCGAATTTGATAAATGTCTAATTATTAGTTAATTTGAATATTTCTGTGACCGTGAGATAAAAATTGATGACAAATTAAAGAATAAATGATTTATGTTTCATACAAAAAAAAATCTGTGATTAACAAATAAATTTATGTTAATAATTAATTATATATAAATTGCTCAAACATGGAAATAATGTGTTAGGCCGATTCTACACTAGCGGTTAAAACGCGGGGTTTTTCCGATAGTTACGCCCCAAAATCTTGAAAATACCCCCCTGAATGTCAAACGAATGTTAAACATCCAACATAAAAAAGCTACTGTTTTTTCATTTCTGTAAAAAACCCCGGTTTTTGGGTTCCCCCTTGCAGAATTTTAAAAAAAAATTGTAAGGGGTTTTTGGGGAATATTTTGTTGAGGGAAACTGGGGGAAAAAAAAAAAGTAAAAAGCTTGGTTCACCTTTATCAACCCCCTCTCCAGGGGTTTTTTATTTTTTATAATCCAAAAAATTCCCGGGAAATTACATTGTATAAAATTTGGGGTTTCATTTGATAATACGGGGTTTGGAAGAAATATTTAAAAAGTGATAACACTTGAAGAAAATTTTTATTACCCTGCTCAAAGACTTGTTTGTGACATTGAGGCACAAAATGATTTAACGCCTGTGATTTTAAGTTTTCCCCAAAAATGAAACCCCAAACCCCCTTTTTTTCAACTTTTTTAAAACAGAAAAAGAGATGTCACTATCTTTTAAAAAAATTTGGGAATTGGGGGAAAAGGGGGAATTTGACCCCCTTTTTTTCAAATAATTTAAAAAAATAAAATAAATTTATTAAAAAAAAAAAATTTATTAAAAGGGAATTTTTTGGGGGGCAGTAAAAAGTACCTTTGTTTTTACATTGCCTAAAAATAGATCAAAATTTTTTTTTTTCCTAATAAAGTTATTCCCTTTTTTTTAAAAGACGAAGTTACCCTTTTTATCAGATTTTTTTGGGGTCCTATCCCCCCTTTTTTCCCTTTTTTATTAACGCCCCCTTGGGGTTTTTAACCCGATTTTGGGGGGCCAAGATCTGACCTAAAGAACCAAAACTGGGGGGACACTGGGGGAAAAATTTTTACCCCCTTGTAAACAGGGGAAATAAGGGGTTTATTTTTTAAGTTTCAAATTAAAAAATAATTTTAGTCCAGCCCGAAGTGTGGGGTTTTTTGAAATTGGTGAAGAATTTGGGAAGAAAAACAGGGTCGTTTTTAAAAAAAAACATAATTGGGGAAAAAGGGTTTAAAAAAAACGCGCTGCCCACTTTGGACCAAAAAAATTTTTGGGTTTAGCCACGAATCCCCCGCTCGCATTAGTTTTTGGGCCCGGTTTTTTTCCTTAAAAATTGGGCCCCCCAGTAAAAAACACGATTTAGGAAAAAAATAAGTTGGTACTAAAAAATAACCAAAAAAAAATTTTTTAAAAATAATAAAATTTTTTATATTACCCCAAATTTTAAAAAACCCGCACGAAATTGAAAATTTCCCGAAAAAGTATAATATTTTTTTTTAGTTTTTTTTAGTTTTTAAATCCCCGTTCGTCTCCACATAAAATTTTTAAATTTAAAATAAATAAGGTATAAATTTTTTATTTAAAATTTTTTGGGGGCCCAATAAGTTTCAAATATTTAAAAATAAAATATTAAAAATTAATTAAAGCCGGGGGAACGTTATTCGGTACCTACGGATAAGGGGTAAGGTTTTGGGGGTTCTTTGGGGGGTCCGGGGTTCAACCCCTCCCCCCGGGACAGATCTATTCCCAAAACCCCTTCCCCCCTCTGACAAAAAACCCTTTTGGGAAAGGGGGAATCCGGGGGCCCCCCGGGTTGGGGCCCCCCTTTAAAATTAAGGGCCTCAATTTCACCCCCCAATCACCCTAAAATTAAAAAATTTTCAAAAGCGACAACCCCCAACTGTAAAAAGCAGGGTGGGAAAATAATAATAACAGCAATTTTTTTAAAAATAAATGGTGGTTTTTTTTTTAAAACACATAAATATCCCCCTTAAACCCCCTTTCCCCTTTTCCCGAGTAAAGAAGAACCTAAATATGTATTTTTTTCATCCCAAAACCTTTCCCTTTTTTGGGACGTCCCCTTTGGTTTAAACCCCCCAAATTATGACTTCCCTTTTCAATTTTTCCCCCCCAAAAAAAAAACTTTTTTAAAATGGGTTTTCCCGGTTTCCCCAAATCCTTTTAAAACCCCAAAAAAAACCCTTTCCCACATAAATTAACCCGGGGGAAATTTTGGGAACATTTAAAAATGAGAGGAGCGAAATAAAGCTTTTCCCCAAAAAACCCCGCTTCCCCCTTTTGGTTTTGTGATATTGTGTGAACCCGAAACAATTTACGGTTTTGACCTTAAAAAATAAAATTTTTAAAATTTAAAAAAAAATTTTTACTAGTTAGAAAAAAACCAAAAACATGATACACTTTTTTTATTTTTAAATAATTTTAATTTTTGGTGCCCCGACGTCGGAAAAACCCCGGCACTTTTTTCATCATTTCCTAAAAAAAATTGTCCCAATTGTTTTCGACTCCCCCTGTACAAGCTGAGCCTTTGGGGAAACCGGGGAAGGTAAATGGCGGGGTTTTTTTGGGAGGAAAAAGGGGAAAAATTTTACTTTTTTTGTAAAACCCCCCCAAAAGAACCCCTCCACCCGCGGTCCTACACGGGGGGGTTAATCCCAAAGCGGGTATCTCTCTCTCTTTTTGTCTAAAAGGGGGAAAAGGGGCCCGAGGGGGGTCACAAAGGGGGGAGAAATTTTTTGGTTTTAGCGTTGAATTTTAAAAATAATTAAATACATTCACCATTCTAGGGGCCCCTGGGTTTCCCCACGGGGGGAGGGGAAGGGGGGGGGGGGAATTTTTAAAAAGAAATTTTTTTTTTCTTCCCCGCCGTACTTTTTAAAAAGGGTACTTTTAAAAAGCGTTTGGGGAAAAAAAGACTTTATCGGGGGGTTTAAAAATTTTAAAAAAAATATTCATTCAAACCCCCCTAAATACCCCAGTGTGTTTTTTATTAAAGAATAAAAAAGGGGTTTAAAAAAGGGGGCCCCAAAGGCCCTTTTTAAAGGGGGGTCCCAAAACAAGCAATTTCCCCAACCAAAAAAAAACTGGGTTGGGGAAGAATAATCCAAAAACCCAACGATTTTAAACCTAGCAAAAAGGGGTAAAAAAGACTCGCAAAACATAAGAAATTTTTTCACTTTTTTATAATTTCGGGGAAAAATTGGGAAAAAAATTTTTGGGTTTTTTTAGTGAAAAAAAGATGTATCCCACCCCAAAAAATTTTTTTTTCATCCCATCTAAAAAAAAGTAACAAAAATATAATTTTTTAAAAATTTTCTTTTAAGGGCCCCCCCCGTTAAAAAGCAATCAAAAAACCCCCAAAATTTTTTTTGGGGGGGAAGGTAAAGGTTTGGGGGGGTTTTTACAACGCTCAAAGATCCTTTCCCCCCAAAAAAAATTATGGATGGGAAAAAAAGTAAGGGGAAGGCTCCGGGCAGGTTTTTTTTGGAAAAAATTTTAAAGGAAGGGGAAAAAACATTTTTTCGGGAAAAGTGGGAAATGTTTCGTTAAAATTTTTAAAAAAAACCCTTTTTAAAACAAAAACGTTTTTTTTAATTGTTTTCATTTTTTTATTTTTTGATTAAGCCCGGGATTTTCCCGTTGAAATATGTCCCAAATTTTTTCACTATTTTATCACTGTTGAAAATTTTATAGGGGTGTGTATATCAAAAGTATAACTTAATAAAAATCTTTATTTTTTTAAAAAAACATTTTAAAAAAAATAATAATTTTTGAAGATAACTTTTTTTTCCTGGTCTGCTTTCCACCCCAAATAAAGGCCAATCGCCTTGAGCCAAAAATTTTTATAAAAATGTTTTTTATAAAAAAAATAAATAAAAAAATTTAATTTAAAATACATTTTTTATAATCTTTTTTTTTTTTAAAATTTTTTAACCGTTTTTTGGGTTTTTTTCCCTAAGAAATTTTTTGGGGTTTTAAACCCTCTAATTTCTGGAGTTTCTCATCGGTTTTTTTTCCTTTACCCCGGGGTTTCGTTATTTTTTAAAAATTTCGTCCAACTCCCCGGGGTACGAATTTTGAGTTCGGTTTTGGGGTTATTTTTTAAAATTTTTGTAAATAACTTTAAAACAAAAAAGGGGGTTGTTAATTGGGCAACTTTTAGGGCCCTATTTATATTGACCCAAAAATTTAAAAAAGGGTTTAAACGGGGGGGGGGAAAAAAATTTTAACATTAAAAACACCTTTTTATGTTTTTTTTTAAATAAAAAATATTCAAATTAAATTTTTAAAAAACAACAGAAAAAAAAATTTTTTTTTACATTCTTTTTAAATTTCTTTTTTTTTTTTAAAAACCCCTTAAAAAACCACTAAAAAACCCAAAACCCTTGTTGTATATCCTTGAAACGTGAAATGAAATTTTTTATCTATCTCTTGCTGAATTGTTTAAAAATTTCCCCCAAAAATTTTTTTAAGTTCCTAAACTGTTCTAGGACCGGGCCCGTAAACAAAAATTTAAAAAATGTCCCAAAGAAAATTTTCCTTTTCCCGGGCCCTGGGTTGTAGGGGGTTGGGGGGGGAAAAACCCGGGGTTGTCGACCATTGTAATTACTTTATGTTCGAGCGTGGGGGCCGATGACCCTTTTTTTCCGGGAAACCCCATGTTAAAGGGGTTTTTTTTTTCCTTTTTCAAGTTAGGGGGCAGAAAGGCAAACTTTAAAAGGAAGTTTTTTGAAAAAGGGGTTTTTTAAAACACGTTTTTTAAGATAGGGAAATTCCCCTGGCCCCCACTTTTACCCAAAAAACTTCCCCCAAACTTTTTTTTTTGGGTCCCTATTAATGAGTAATATAAAATTAAAATCAAGACTTTTATTACTTAAAAAAATTTAGAAAAATGGTACAAATTTTGATTTAAATTAAAAATTTAACTTTTTCCCAAAAAAGACTTTATGATTAACATTTTCTTTCGTTACAGTTTTTTAAAATTAAAATTTTTTACATTTTTAAAAATCCCAAAAAACAAAACAAAAGGTACACGCTGATAACAGACAAAAAACTTTTAAAATTTTACCATTTAAAATTTTAAAAAAAATTTAAAAAAATTTAAAAAATTTTAAAAGAAAAACGGTTTTTTAAATTTTTAAAAATAAAATGTAAAAAATCAAATCAATAAGAATAACTAATAACAGCATGATTAAATTAAAAATTTCAATTTTTTTAAAATTTAAAATTTTTAAAAACCAAAAAAATTTTAAAAATAACAACTTTTTAAAATAAGAAATTTTGGGGAAAAATTTTAAAAAAAAATTTAAAAAAAAAAAAAAAAATTTTGAGTGGTTTTTTTAAATTTTAACACCATGTTCAAAAATTTCCAAAAGGTTTTAAATTTTTTTGACAATTAAAACCCAATTTTATCTGATTTTTTGGCCCTGTTTTCCCCTTTGGGGGGTTCCATATGTGCGGGGAAAAAAATGGAACGTTTTCCCCCCAAGTTTTCGATTTCTATAAACAAAAACCCCTTTCATGGGAAATGTTTGGTTTTAGGGGAAAACAATGTTTTCTCGCCCCGTAATGTTGACCATTTAGTTCATTCCTTTTTTAAAAAAGAAATTACATATTTTATTAAACTTTATAAATATTTTATTACTATTATAATTGTTTGATTTTTTTTTAAATTTTTTAAACAAAAGGGAAAATAACAGGTATTTGTCATTTTCCTTTGTGCCTTTTTTGATCATATTTACGGAATCGTTTTAAATTAAAAAAATTAAAAAACCCAAAAGGGTGCCCAACTTTTCCGAAATTTAAACAAAAAATTAAATTTTTAAAACCCCAAAATTTATTTATCAATTATCAAATTTAAAACCTATTTTTAAAATTATAAAAAATATCAAAACTGATTTATTTTTTTCACCACTAGTTTCAAAAAATCAAAGAAGTTTACTAAAATTTAGTGATAATTTTCACGTGACCCCCCCCAAGAAAACCCCAAAAATTTTAAAAATTTTTGGAACTAAAAAATTCAAAAAAAAAAATTTTAAAAGTATAAAATTTTAAAACCCTAAAAAAATTTTGGGGGGAAAAAAATTTGGGCCTTTTTTAAAGACATTGTTTTTAAAAAAGAATTTTAAAAAGGGGTTTTAAAAAAAATTTTTAATTTTTTGTTTTTTTTTTAAATTTAAATTTAAGCATACAAAGTTAAAAAAAAAAGAATTTTTAATTTTTTTCAAATTTAAAAATTTTTTCCCCACACTATAAAACATGGAGGGAGAGACGTTTTAATTTTTAAAATTTAAAAGGGGTTTTTTTTCCCCAAAAATGGATTTGTCATGGGGTTCCCCTTTTCCCATCCCGGTTTTTAACACAATAAATTTTTTTTTTCGGGGGACATTTGTCCCTTTTTTTTCTCATGCCTTGTTGATTTTTTAAAGGGGGATTCTAAAAGGCGGAGAAAATACTAACATACCTGGTTTTCACAAGCAGAAACAAGGGGGCAGAGAGTGCACCGAACGGGGAAAAATTTTTTAAAAACCTTTTTTTAAAAAAAATTTTGGCTTGTGTTTTTTTTTTTGTTTTTTTTTTAAAATTTTTTTTTTTAATTTTGCTTTTCTTTTTGGGTTTATTATTAAGTGAACAATAAAATTCCCCCCTTGTTTAAAGGGAAATAAACATTTCTAGACAAAAATTTTAAAGACTTTTAAAAAAATTTTTTTGTTTGGGGAAACCAAAAAATTTTTACATCAATTAAATAACCCTTTTTAAAAGTGAGTGAAAAAAAAAAATCCGCCCGGGTGAAAAATTTAACCGGGCCCCCCTGGGTACACACATTCATTTTTTGTTTAACGTTTTTAAAGGATAAAATAAAATTTAAAGTTTTACAGCCCAAAAACATTTCTGGGTTTTAGTAGACCTAAAAGATTTCGCAATGTTTTTAAAGGGGGGAAAGGTTTTTAAGTTTGCGGTTTTTAATTTTCCTCGAATTGGGCCCCTTTTTAAAATTTTTTTTCCCGTTTTTTGGGGAATTTTATATACGGGGTTTTTAAAATTTGGTGTATTTTTCCCCGTGAACGAACCCAAAACTAACAAACGTGATTACGATAAAAACTATTTCATACTTCCGCCACTTGCAGGGTTTTTAAATTTTTTTTCCGTTTTTTATTTTTGAAATAAATAAACCCCTTTAAAACTAAACACGATTTATTTTTTTTTGATGCGCCCCATGGTACTGAAGATTTTGATATTAATGATCATTTTTTTTTGTGATGATTTTTTCCCCTTTTTTGTAAGATTTTATTAGGGGCGTTTATTAAAATTTTAAAAAAAATTTTTCTCTCTGCACTGTTTTGTTACAATATTTTTTTGACTTTTAGTATTGGGGACTGTTCGAAACATACGCCCAACATACCCCTTCCTCGGGGCCCCCTTTTCACCGGGGGCCAAAAAAAAAATAAAAAACCCCGGGGAAACCCAATGTTGTGAACGCTGGTTTCCCATTGATAGGAAAAAATTTGCGTATCCATAACCTTCAAAAATTAAAGGGGGTTTGCTTTTTAAGGGAAAAAAATTTTAAAAAACCCTATTTTTTTGAAAATTTTTTTGGAAAATCCTATTTTCCTGGGTAAATCCTAAAACAAAAAATTTCATACAGTATTTTTAAAAAAAAAAAACTTAAAAACCCTTACTTTTTTTTAAAAATAAGAGAAGGGCCCAAAACAGTACCCCCACATTAAAATTAGATACTTCCCCGCTTTTTTTGGGGTTTTGGGGAAAAAAACCCCTTTTTAAAAACAACCACCCTCAATAAACCCCCACCAAAATTCGACCCCCAATCCCCCCCTCACCAAAAACTTATATCCCTTTTAAAAAAAAAATTTTTTTTTGGGGAAAAAAATTTTTTTGGGGAAAAATTGAACCCCCGGGGTCAGGGGTTTAAGGGTCAGCTTTAGTGGCCCCCCCGGGGGTTAAATTTGGGCCTAAAAAATTTTCTGATTCCCAAAACCCCCTTTCCCCACCTTGACAAACATCTTTTTGAATGGGGGGAATCCAGGCCCCCCCCCGGGTTTGGCCCCTTTTTAAAAAATAGGCCCCTTTATTTTTATCTTCACAATCAACCCCACCTTAAAATTGGTAAGTGGAAAACCAAAGGGGGAGTAAAACCCCGGGGCTAATTTAAAATAAAATAATAAAAATTTTTTGGGAAAAAAAAAAATTATTTTTTTTTTCATAAAAACCCTTTCATTCTATTAAAGGTTTTTTTTTATCTCCCCAAAAAAAAAAATTAGACACTGCCTGAAAAAATTAATTTCGTAAAAAAAGGTAGTAAAATTTTCTAGGGGTTTAAGGTAAGGTTTCCTATAAAAAAAAATTTTTATGTAATATTTTAAAATAATTTTTAAAAAAATAAGCATTTACAATTTTTTGAATTTTTTAACAAACATTTACACTTTAATGTTCGCTGTGCTTTTTTCATTTTTTGGAAATTTTTTTTCTTTGGGGGAAAATTTTTTTCTTTAAAGCCCCTTTTTTATGTACATACAAAATGATTTTATTTGCTCTGTTTTTTTTTTTTCATTTACTGAAAAAAATTTTAAAAATTTTAAAAATTTAACTTTGGGTACATACACTACACTTTTAATTTTTTTAAAAATTTGCATCAAACGTACTACGACGTATTACAAAATCCCTAAAAACATAATACAACAAAAATAACCCTACATCAACATCATACATACTCAAATACTACAACAACATACTAATACATACATACAAAATACTACATCATACATTCAACATACAAACATACATACTACAACAAAACCCAAAATACTAAAACAAACAACAACATACAACATAAGATCCATGCAAACAATATACAAACATAAAAACCCTATATCATACAACAAAATACTTCATAAACATGCATACTGCATACACAAACCCTCATACCAAAACATGCTACATACATTAAACAAACATACAAAAAAATATTTTAAAAAAAAAAAAAAAATACTTTCAAATCATACATACAACTAAAATCTACAAACATACAAACATAAAAAATAATACATACTTTCATACTAAATACATACATAATAAAAAATAAAATACTAAATACAACATAAACATACATAAACATCATACATGCCCTCATACATTAAAAAAACATACATACAACATACAAATACAAAATACATACATAAATAATACTACTTTTTTAAACATACCTTTTACATCATACATACATACATACATAAAACAAATGCATACATGCAACTATACATACTTTAAATACATACATACAAAATACCACGCAACCCAAAAAGGGGGGGAACAACGTACATGGGCCAAAAAACAACCTTTTTTTTAAACCATCCTCCTAACTTACCCCACATTTCCCCCCATCCCCTTTTTAAACCCCCCTTTTCTTCAAAACACCATAACCAAGCCAAGCATGATCTTTTTTTTAAAAATATATTTTTCTCTTTTTCCATATTCTATACAAAACGGACACGTTCAATGGCCTACCATTTCCCTTTTTGACCACACCCCCCCTTTATAAATTTGCTTCTTTACTAAATCCATACTCAACTTTTAAACTTTTCCCAAAACCCAAATTAAGACGCTTTTTTGGCTTTGACTATATGGGTTTCCCCCTTTCAAACCACACTATTTGACCCCTATCCTTATGACTGCCATCGAGTTTGTCCACATACATTTCTTAGATATCTCATTCCAAAGCAATCACCTTTGTTTTTGGGTTTCCCCTTACAAAACCCCGTTCAATCCGTAAAAATAATGTTGACGGATAAAAATTTTATAACCCCTTTTTTTTGTCTTTCTTAAGACTATTTCTTTTTTTGCAAAAGTCCACATAATAAAACTACCTTACTTATTTAATAACATGGAAAATCAAAGACTTTTGATTATTTTTTTAAAAAAGCTTCAATACTATTTTTAAATCAACTTGGTATCTTATGCTGGGGAAAGTGTTGTTTTTTTTAGGATGATGGCAAAAAAAGGGAATTTTTGGAATTTCCCAACCCCTTTCCTTCGTTAAATTTGTGTTCTAAACAATTTTTGAGAAGACTCGTATTGTTGCACCCACTAAAAAAATACACGGGGTTTATTATTATAACTCTTTTGTGTCTTTATTCCAAACAAATTGTCAGTAAATCAAAGAATATATTCCTTTAGATTTAGCTTTAAATGTATAAAAAAAATTTAAAACTTTCCATGTATTTTTTCAGATTTAAATCTTTTTGTAAATTCTTTATCCTAAACTTATATATATAAACCGAATTCTTATATTTTTTTTTATCAATTTTTTTTCCCTTTCTTACTTAAACATTTCACAAAGTTTTTTTTTTTACCTTAAAAAAAAATTTTTATTAAATTTGGGTGGGGTGGGCTTTTTGGATCAGGGGCTTTTTGAACAAAATAAGGATTCAATACGCGCGCTTTTTGCACATATTTTTATTCTAGTTTTTTAAATTTATGAATGATTCGGCTTGAAATTTGGAAGAAAAAATTATAATTTTTAAACGTTTTAAATACTAAAAAAAAATTTTTTTTACAAATCAATAAAGTAGATTGACATATTTTTGCTAGTGATGTAAAAATTGTTTTTTTACGTTAAAAAGGTTTTTACCTTTATAGTTTTTTGATTTTTAAGTAATTTTTTTTTAACCTATATTTATTATTGGCCACACAAGAATTTTTAGGTTTTCTTTTGGGGAAAACAAATAGTATTTTTTTTGTAAAATATTTGTTTCCGAGGCTATTTAACCTTTTTAAAGGGGCTTTTGGATCATATTTTTTTGGTTTTTTTTATTTTTTTTCTTAAATATCCCTTTAATTATTATCGTTTAAAAAGCTTTTTATCATCAAAAACTAATTCATTCATTCTTTAAAAAACCCAAAAAGCTAAATCACTAAATTAACCCTTTTGCAGACATAAATCTGTTTGGGATCAAAGCAGTTGTAATGCTAAAAGGGTATTGAAATACGGGGATATTCCCCTTACAATTGGATAAAGTGCCTGAAAAAAATTTTTCTTCCTTCACCACCTTTTTTGCAGATAGACTTTGGAACGGAAATTTTAAAAGTGACATTGGATGACCTTTAAATACCAGTTCTAAAAAGCCAAAACGATTTTATCTGAGTTCGTACACCCAAAACTCAGATGAAGACTATAATATCGATAAATTTTTGACGTGAAGAAAAATAAAATAAAATGCCCATGGGGTTCTTTAAATTATTATCTTGACAAAAATTAAAGTCAAATGGAACTGATTAGGGTCAATGCAAATTGGGGTTTCTGAGTATTGTGGGGGCCTTTGAAAAAAACATTTAAGTGGGAAAAATTCATAAATTTTTGTTCAAAAGTATAGCGCTTTCAATAAAAAAATAAATTAAAAGGGTTTAAACCATTTTAAAATTAAAAATAAATAGGGATTCAAATAACCCCATTCCTGATCCAAATACCCACTTTTTTTATAAAATTTATTTCTACTTAAATGTTTTTATTAATTAAACCATTAGATTTTTTTTTCAAAAAAATTTACTATTTAGGGTTTAAAGAATGAATAAAAAATAAATCCCCTTTTAAAAAAGTTCCACAAACATATATATTAAAAACTTAAATTAAAGTTGAAATGCCCCAAAAGACCACCCTACCATATGGTTCATATTAAGAACAATTTAAAAATTTTAAACTTTAGGGGAAACCCGTTAAAACACTAAAAATAAGAAGTACAATGGTTTTATCAAAAACTATTAAACCCGCATCTGTTGCCAGTTTGTAACATCTTTTTCGTGTTACCAACTTCCGAGGAGAGGGTTAAAGGTTCGGCTTCC
This sequence comes from Timema cristinae, assembly GCA_039000515.1. Classification (NCBI taxonomy): domain Eukaryota; kingdom Metazoa; phylum Arthropoda; class Insecta; order Phasmatodea; family Timematidae; genus Timema; species Timema cristinae. Next base: position 11,680,930 of record JBCFYV010011135.1, read on the forward strand.
GGGTGAAGGGGGGAATTTTTCTTAAAAAATTTCCCCCTCTCCATCCACGAAAAATTAGGGTTTCATTCCTCAAATTTAAATCTTCCCAATTTTTTTAAACCACCCAAATTGGTAAAAGACGTGGCCTAAAAAAAAATCTTTAAAAAAAAAACGATACAATTAAATTTTTAATTACTTTGCCCTAAATTGCCATACAATTAAGAAAAAAAATTTGTAATTATAAAAAACGGGGGTATTTTTTTGCCCCTTTTACCAACACCTCCCAACAAAAAGTTTAAAATATTTTATAATTAAAAATTTGGTTAGTTTTGTTTTAAATTTAAAATATAAAATTTTTTCAGTTGAAACTTTTTTGTTTCTTTTTCCCAAAAATATCTAAAAGCATTGAAAATCCAAAAATTGACAACCTTTTTTATGAGATCTACGTAGGGGAAACCCAAAAACAAAACCCCCCTAGGGTACATAAAAACACACATAATTAGTTACCTATATTTTTAAATTTAAAATTTGTAAAAAACCTTTCCCCACCTTTCACCAGTAAGTACTTGCTTTTATTTTAATAGGTGAAAAACTGTAACGTTTTTGACATTTTTGGGCAAAAGGGAGTGATTTAATAACTTCGATGGGCCCTGCTTTTATGGTGAAAAAAAACCCCAAATTTTGTTTTTTAATTTTCCAAAAGCGGGGAAAAAAGGGGTAAATTAAAAAAACCCTTTTTTGCGACAAAATTACAAAATTAAACAAAAGCTTTAAAAAAGGGTTTTTTCCCAAACTTTCGTGTTAAGGTACTTTGTTGGGTTAAAACAAAATTTCCAGGACATTTTTAAAAAAGGTAAACAAAAAATTTGAGTAAAACAAAAAATTACATTTTTTTTTGGGACAAAACGTAAAAATCACTTCCACAAAAAAAGTGCTGTCAACTTATTAAAAAAGTAAATTTGGGGAAAGTGGCCCGGGGAAAAGTTTTACAAGTACAGAAAAAATTTTACAAAAATTTATTTTTAAATATCCCAAAAAATTAGCGCGAATGCCGAAAACGCGAAAAAACGCGATTATCGCGACACTTTAAAATCGCGAATATCGCGCTAAAACGCCAATTTCGCGAATTTCGCACAATTCTGAGCATATTTTTGCAATCGGGGTAACCTAAAATGTGAACATCTGAAAAAAAATAATCCCATATCTAAAATTTCGCGAATTACGGATCCCACAAACGCGGGCTCTGACTTCACTAATTTAATCTTGAATAAGTACAAAATAGAACAATTTAAACAGTGGTTAGGTTTTGAATATTAAAATTTTTCCATCTACAATTCGAATTAATATTATAATATGTTCTATTTTTTTAACGTAATATCAAGGGAAATAATGAGGCTTTAATATTTTAATTTTCAATTAACCTAGCATATCGATATAGATTCTACTGTTTTTTTGATTCATAACTGCTGATTGACATTTTTTTGAATTTAAATTAAGGGTTACCCCTTATCCAGTTACATATTTGTTTTAAATACGTATTAATTTATTTTATGTGATTCAAACACATGAAACTTTTTATTTGGGCTTACCTTATTTACCTAATGATTATTCCTATACATGACACTTCCCACGGGTGCCCTAAATGGTTGATAATGGTGTTCAACCCTCTTTTTATTCTGAAATATGTGCGTTTTTTTTTTTTAAACAAATTTTGGGGTTTGAGATTTGTTTTGTAATTTGGTATTAAAAATTTTTAACCCAACAATATCCAATTTAAAAAGGCTTTAATAAAATGGATATTTTCCCACCCCCTTAAACTTTTTTCTTTTAGTTTATTATTTCAAAAAATTTTTAAAAAAAAAGGGAATTTTTTTCGTTTTGGCCACTAAAAAACTCCTTTTTTTTTTGTTAATATTTCAGAACTTTTTTGTTGTTGTAAAGTTTACAAATAAATCATAGCTAAAAATTAGGTTCAACACTATAAAATTTCCTTTTACAAGACTAAATTACTGAAATTTTCTCTCTATTTTAGGGGTTCCACCCCCCCACACATGTCACTCCAATCCACCCCCCATTTGGAAACTCACATAAACCCTTGCACATATCCCTTTATTAGGGGGGCTATCAGAATCTCTAATCAAATACGACTCACCCCCCTATATCTTTATTCTGATCCCGATTGTCAGATAACCTGTCTTTATAGCTTACCCTTTCCCCCTTGGGTTATTTACCTTCAAGCCTCCCAAAATTCCATCACCCAGCCTAACAATGTTAAAAATTAAAGGCCCCTAAGTCAGTGTTTTGAAACCCAAAAATTACCATTAAAACCAAACATTATAACTTTTAAAAATCCCTAAAATAACCTTGATAACTTTATTTCACATAACATAAATACAAATCAATCCTATTGAGAAATTAAAAAAATACAATTTTACCTAAAAAACAAAATATTAACAAAATGGCTTTTTAATGTTTTTTTTTTAATTAAATTAACATACTAACAATATAAATAGTGGGGGCCCGTAATTAAAATCAGGCTCATTTAGATTTTTTCTGGTGAGGGAGGCAGTTGGGTTTAAAAAAACCGCTGGTAGACCTACTGAAGGTAGCTTTTTAAAGGGATAGCTGAAACTTTCCTTCGTAAAAAATTGGGGAAAAATTATTGTAAATTATATCTTTCCTCTTATTTATATTATCAAAAGGTTTTAGAAAATTTTATTTATGCCTAAACTTTATAAGATTGGGCACATTAGAAGAAAGGTCAAACAATAAAAATACATAGCCTTGGTAAACTTGATTACATAACCAAATTTGGCCGAGAAAAACATTTTGTTTGGTCGTTAACTACAAATTTCATTTGTGGGGGAAGCAATTTTTGTAAAAGGGGTCCCGGGGGGAGCGGAAAAAGGGAGGTCAATAGATAAGTTATTCACATGCCCTTACAAGGGGACAATCATGTCAAAGGGCCGGGGGTTTTAAACAAGGGAAAAAAAGGAATTAGTGTTTAAAAATTGCACAAGCTACGGTAAAATCAAAATAGTTTAAAATTTAAAACTTGCTCTAAGAAAATATTTTTTTTTTTGTATAAAACCGCATAAGACTAGCCATAAAAAAAAAATATGAAAGTACATATTTAAAATATATAAGCGTTTAGTGATCATCCAGCTTTCAAAAATTAACTTATCTCGTTTTAAGGGAATTCCAGGAAAAAAATCCACAAAAAATAAAAATTAGCACAAATTTTCAAAAACAATTTCAAAAAGGAGAACTTTACCTGATACTAAAATTATAAGATCTACCATTACATTTTTCTTTCACGCACATCGCGGCAACCCGTGGTTCTTTTAAGGATATGAGCAGGTTTGATTAAAAAAAAAATGAAAAATGCCACAAAATATCAAATTCTTATTTTTAAAAAATTTAAAAAACAAGAATAATCAGTTAAATGAAATTTAAAATTTTTTACAAATAAAAAGCACAAATTCAATTTTAAAATTTTGTAATAAATTTTGTAAATTAGTAAAAATAAAAAATAAAAAATTTAATCAAATTAAATAACAAATGAATAAATAAAAACCCTTTTTTATAAAATTTTTAAAAAGTCAAAAAATTACATTTTTACACATTTTTCAATAGCAAAAAAATTGGGAAAGTCACCTTATGGTTTTACTCAAATCACAGTTTGTAAACCCTACTAGACACTCGCGAAACCCCAAAACGAACTTTGAATCACAATTACCCCTGGCCACGTGCCCATCCCGGGCACGCTAACCGGAGCGTGTCCCCATTGGCTATCACATTTGGACCTAGCTATCACCGACCGTGTAAACAGTGCAAGATAAGGTAGTAACCCCCTTTTTAAGAAAGTTTTAAAAAAGAGCCCAACCTTCCCCATTTACCCCTTTTTTTCCCCCCCCCCCTCCCCTTCTCAAAAATTAAAACCGTTAAAAAAAGGGTTAGAAAATAAGGGGCCAGTTAGTGTAAACAGTGAGAAGTTCGCTGTCAACCCTCAGAAAATAAACTGTTAAAAAAAAATTTTTTAAATTTTTGCCATACGAAATATTTTCATATAAAAACCTTTTCTTCCAGCATAAGCTATGTTCACCTTCAAAAGTTTTCCCAACTAGTAATATAAGACGAAGCTGTCATTTTGATATATATTTTTTAATACTTAAAAATAACCAAAAAAAATAGTAAAACTGGGTTCAAAAAACTAATTTGTGTTATCTAAAGACTTTCCAAGTAAATTAACTATCTTTTTCTAAAAAAAATTAAGTTTTTGTAATAAATTTTAAAAAGGATCCTACTACCCTTTAAAATTTATTTAAATTTAAAAAAAAGTATATATCTTTATTATTTTATTGCATATAATTGAAAAAATATAATCCATTGTTCTCATTTAAATAAAAAAGAGGTATTTAAAAAATTGCTTTTTTAAAATTACATTTATTAAAAAAAAGTTTTTTTTGGGTGGTGGATTACTCCAACACAAAGCCCACGGACGAATTTTCAACATGGGGTTCGAATCCCGATGGTGCATTAAAGGGTGGTGTTTTTTCCCTTTCCCCCTCCACTACAACAAAAAAGGGTACAAATTTTTTCAAACTCTATATTCCCCACCCGTACTGCGATAATGTAATGTACAATAATCTGGGGGGGTAGTAATATGTGGGGCAAAAAAAATAAAATACTTTAGGAAAGCAAATTTTTCAGAAAACCCTTTTAAAAGTAAAATAAATATTTTTCTTGGTTGTGACGCCCATGAATGTTTGCTGAAAACCAAATTTTTCTTCATAATAAACTTTGACTTTTTAGTTAAGAATTGATTTAAAAAAATTAACACTTTAAAAGGCTTTCGTAAAAACCTACAAAGAAACCACCGAGAGGGGTAAATGAGAATTAGATCAGGTGGAAACCCGGGGACGACCCTGTCCCATTTACACTAAACCCGGTTGCTGATACGTTACTTTTCAAGTTTTTAATTTTTTGGGAAAAACCCAAATTTAAAAACCCGTTTAGATTTATTATCGTATTCCTCCCTAAACTTTCCCCCCCAAAAATCCATCCCGAAAAAACCGTAAGGGGGGGGGTATACGGCAACTTGATGTAAATTACTATTATTATAGCACTTTATTGGCGGAAAAAACCCAAAAAACAGTATAAAAATAATAAATAAGAAAATAACAAAAAAGTAATGCATATTTTGTACCCCGGAATCTCGAGCATGCAGGATACGTAGGGGCCTAAAAATAAAACCGCAAAATTCTAAATCAAAGGGGTTTAACGCACTTCCCGATCTTTTTCAAAACCCAAAATTTTTTGCCAAATTTCATGACAAAAAAATTCATAAACAGTAAAACCCGGGAAAAAATCCCTCTTTATTTAGTATATAACAGCGATTTTTTTAACCTTTTCAGGAGATGGGGGGGAAGGGTGTCAGTTGTTTTAAACCTTCGAAATGTTTTACATACTCATCTGCCCAAAAGCATCTTGCGAAGGAATATCCCTTTAATTGGGGCCCTTTTTTAGTATGGGGAAGGAAGCCCCAAACTATTTTGAAATTTAAATTATTAACAACTGCGCTATCAAACAGCCATGGTTTGACGTAATTTAAAAAAAATTTTAACAATGAAGTTAAATCAAGAATTAACTGGAATAGGGGGGAATGATAGAACGAGAACCTCCCCCTAAAATATTTCAACCTTTCTAAAACCACATCACATTAACGTTTTATAGTGAATGTATATTTCAACAAGTAAAATAAAACGAAACCCCAGATTTTTTACCCCCTACCTTCCATCACACAAAGCCATCTGACCGTAGGTATGGTTGGGCGGGGTAGCGACATAAAATATAAACTTGAATTAAAAAATTTGGGAAAAAAACAATACAAATAAATATTAATAATCTAGGGAAAACAATTTTCTTACAAATAACTAAAACATCATAAATAGTTTTGGGGGACAATATACCAAACTTTATTTTAACCTTTATGAATTTGAAAGTAACCTAAAAAAATTCCAAAAAATTATACTTCAAAACACTTTCTTACGTTAAAAGATTAAAGAAAATCTCTTTACTAATTATTAATAAATACTTTTAAGGGTGCAAAGTCTAAGACTCCGATATAAACATAATACATCCCAAAATAAGAACTCGACGATCGTAAAAAGACAGACCTTTTATTAAAATAATTTCCAAATTTAACTAAGATCCTAATCAGAAACCCCAAATTAATATAAATTTTTTGAATTTAAACATGCAAATTCCAAATTATGAACTTATTATCCTCACATAACATTTCATAAAAGTGAAATTGAAAATCTTTAAATCATAAAATCTTTTTTCAAACTAAATCCCTTATTGAAATTACCAAATGTTTTTTAAATAGGGAACTTTAGTACAAAACATAAATTTATAAAAATGAAATCGGGAGAAGGCCAAAAACAAAAACTTTATTAAACTAAATTTATAAATAAACTTGACTAGCATGTTTAAAATGGGGAAGATTCATATAAACAAAAGACAAAAAAAAATGCTTAATTTGACCAGCGTACCTATGTCGAGGGCTTTGAGGGTGATAAAAACTAACAAAAATAAAAAGAATAGTTGTTAAAGCCCAAAACATCATAAAATAGGGGGTTCCCCAAAAATACATAAAGTTTGCAGAGCAATATAAAATTTTTTAGAAAAGGGATTACTTAAAAATATATATTTTTATTAAATTTTTTTCTCTAGAATGTTCAAAGAGAATAAAATACAAAAATATGTCAATAATGGCAACAACTTTCACCCTTACCAAAGAAAATATCTTTAAATAAAAAATTCGAGCACAGCATGAATTAATAGAACCCTGTTAGTTAGGGGACCTGTTAAAAATAATCCCCAAGATCAAAAGAACCATTCCATTTTAAGGGGGCCCCCTTCCCATTTTTAACCACTTAAAAGCACCAAGGGAACTTGGTTACGCACAATGTCAACAATCAATTGGGTCTCTCATACTTATATAAAGGAAAATTTATATCCGCAATCAAAGTTAATTTCCCCAAAAATATTTTTCCCCAAAAAATGACCCAAACAAATTTTGATTAGAGTGGCGGGATAATGGCACCCAAGGTTATAAGACTGGTAAAAAATTAAAATCAAATTCACATTTAACAAAAACAATTCCCCATGAGTTTAAGGAAAAAAATAAAAAGTGGTTAAAGATTAACCACGTTCTTTAAACCCCACAAACCTTCTATGAAGAGAATTTTAAAATTTACATTCCCAAACAACAATTTTGAAAGACACAACAATTTATTTTAAAGGATTTTTATGAAATTTAAATAACCCTTAGCTTAATTTGACCCTCACCTTTTGCAACTTTTGGGACAAGAAAACGATAATTTTGCGAAACTTTACAAAAATAGTGGAACCCAACTGACATGCCCACAGTGGTTTTGGGGGGAAAGGGGGGGAGAAAAGAAGGGGAAAAGGGTAGCCACAGTGGGGGGATAAACGCAACACCCTGGGAAATAGTAAAAATTGGAATAGCCCAGGCTGAGGGGAAAAGATAGAGGGTGGGATCCCCTTGTTTTTTTTTTTCTGGGGTGGTTTCCCTTTTTTGGAAAGAGTGAATTTCCCTCCATTCCGTGGAATTGTGTGTTTGGAGAGGAGGTCATGAACATTGCCAGGATCAATCCAAAGGGGAAGGGGAGTGTTACCCCTTTTTTTTTGAAAAATGTTACATTGCAAACAAAAAATTTTATACACTTATTTATTATGGGTTATTTTTAGCCGTTGACCCGCCCTTTCAGCTAAAGGTCCCCCTTTTGGGAAAAAAAATAAATTTCCACGTCCCCCTCTCCCTTCTTTTTGGGGGGTTTTATTGAAAAAAATTTGATCCCTTTTGTTTTCTTTTTTTTTATAAAGAAAATCAAAGCAACACTAGGGGGATGGTGGTTTGAAAAATTTACAATACATGTGTCGATTTGGGATGTTTTAAGTTCTTAATTTTGGTTTTAATTTGATAGAAACCCCACCTCAAATCGCTTTTCCCTTTCAAGTTTACAACGTTTTTAAATTTTTTTGAGAGTCATAGTTTAAGATTCAATGATGTTGCACGTGCGGCAATTACTTAAAGTGCGTTTTTCAAAATGGTTTACGGACCCTTGGTTCCCCTAGATTAAGATACTAGACGTTTATAAACTTTTTATTGGGTTTTTCACCTTAAAAAAACATCTTATGGGTTGACTCTTTTTTATTACACCGAATAAAGACATTTGCCAAATTTCAGCCCGAATGGTGGAATTTTCTTTTTGTTGAATATTTCCACCACAAATTTTAGCTTCGTGTCATTAAATTTTAAAATTTTTGTAAAATTGGTATTTGGGCTCCCAAAAATAAATTTTTTCAGCTGAAATGGGAATTTGGTCAACCAATTTGGAAAAACTCTTTTTTTATGGAGAAGGTAGAGAGAGACAAAATTGGGCGCGAATAAAAACTTTTGACTTGGAAATAACTAGGCAGGACACTTTTTTCGGCGTGGGAATTAGAAAACATTTAAAAGGGATGCTGCCAATACCATAAAAAAAAATTGTATTAAAATTCTTTTGGGAAAAATTTATTAAAATTTAAAAAACAATTTAAAATTTCTTTTATTTTTAAGGCGTTGGTCCTTTCTTTTGCGTGGAAATGCAAGCCATGGAAAAAACGATTTCTTTAGAATCTTTATTGTTTTGCAAATTTTTTTTCGGGAAAACAGTTTGTTAAAAATAGAAACTATTAATAAATTATACTTTATTTCAACCTCTTTTATAATTTTAAAAGTGTTCAAATATCGATAAATTGACATTTAATAAAAAAATCTTGCTTTAAACAAAAAAAGAAAAAGTAGTATTAAAAAAACACGAATTATATTAGAAGGGGGTTTAAAAAAATTAAATTAAAATTTCCCCCCCTCGGAAAAACTGATTTTTTCTAACGATATTTTTTTCCCCCAAGACCTACAAACCACCCCAAAATTTGGGTTTTATATTGCATGAACAGGGTCAAGGGGATTAAAAAATTTTGATTGTAACATCCCCCCCCCAAACTACCCCCGGGAGCTGAACCACTATTTTTTTAGGGGTTATAATTATATCAAAAAAACATTGCAGATCACATAACTTGAAACATGAAATAAAAGTAAATTTTTTTTAGCTTTGTATAAGATTTCCCATGAAAATTGAGGTTTAAATTTTTGGGTTCAAATAGAACTGGGGCTGTTTTCCCCAAAAAGGCGTGTTCATTTAGTTTCCATAGTTCTATCATTTTTGGTCTTTAACCAAAGGTGCACGACGATCCATGGTTAGCAATAATGGGGCCCTTCTAAGGTTTTAAATAAAATAAAGATACCCGAAGTCACATTATAGCGGTCAATTTCCCGGGGTTTAATATAACCAACCTAAAGCATAATTTGCGATTTCCTTGCGGTCGTTACTTTTTTTCATTATGCAGTAACGAGTGACGTGTAACCGAGCTTTACCATGTCAAAAATTTTAAAAACCTGGGGGTTTTTAAAAGTTTGAATCTGGGTACATTTCTAAAATTAATAATGGAGCATAAGTTTTAATTTTTCAGGTGAGTTTTTAAAAACATTTGTGAGGGATAAAGATATTAAACCAGGTAAAAAAGATATCCCTATACTGCCATCATTTTTAAAAATTCTCGTTGATTGTTCAGGGCCAATGGTCAAATTTTCTACCTTTTGCAAAAGACTAGATGCAGAAGACGGGGAGTCAGGGTTTTGAACCCGGGGTGGGGCTCTGAGTGGTTTTCCAAATTTTACACACTCCCTCCACGCAAATGAGGGGGAACATTCCCCTTTAATCAAACCTTTAAACCCCATTTTTGGGAATTTGACATAGGGTCTATAAACCCAAAAGGGAGAAGACATGGGGAAAATTATTGTCTGGGGGAAAATTTCTAGTGTTTAACGTTAAACCACTTACATTTGGGGAAACTTATTGAAAAAAAACTTTTTTTTTTAAAAAAATTTGGTTTTAATTTGCACCCCTGGGTACTTTTTTTCTTAATTTCCTAAAAAATATTTTTTAAAAAACGGTCTTTTTTATTTTCGTGCTTTACACTTATTTTCTAAATTCGCTAATGGTTTTAGGGGTTAAGAAGGTTTTAATTTTGAAGAAGTCTAAAATGAATTTTTTGGGGGGAAGTATAAAAACCTTTTGTAAAAACCTCCTCAACATCCGCTTAGATTCGAACTCAAACCCCTGTATCGGTTTTTAGTCTACTGTTGGAATAGCACCCTTTGACCCTCTCAACAGATACGGGTCATTGGTTTTTTTTCGTTGCTTAATTAAATTTTCAACCTAAATGTTTAATTTACCGTTAAGATACCCGTTATTAAGGGGACTTTTAAAAAAATAATACTAGGAAAAGGTCAAAAGGGGAAAAACAATCCCTATTTTATCGATGTTATATTCAAAAATTTTCTAATAGCTAAAAAAAAAATTTTTAAAAGTTAAGTTCAATAGGATTCCCTGTTTTAATACAAGAAAAAAATAAAAAATATTGATTGAAAAAATAAAGTTTTAGGTACTGTTTTATTTATATTATTTTTTAGATGTACAAAGATCCAAAAATCCCGAAAACCCAATTTTCAAAGAAGAACATGTAAAAAAAAAATGTTGTTTTTTATGTATGATGGCAACACTGAATATTGGGGGGTGTTGTCAGGCCGTGGTACATGGGAAAGAAAAACATCATTTTTGGGGTGGTTTTCAAATCAAGCGGCCAAATAAATCAACAAAAAGCCCAAATTGGGGTGCAAAAATAAAATTTTTTTTTGGGATTGATGACTTTGTGTCACCTATATTTTTGTTTAGAAAAATAAAAAATTATTTTAAAATTAGGTTTTTTTAACTTTTTAAAATTTTCTATACAAAACAAAACCATTTCTTGAAAATAGCAACTGTGTTTTTCGGTATAAAAGAACTCTCAAGTTAATTGGAGAACGGGGACGGGGGGGATGGGTTTTATAAACGGAAGGTATACGAGGTTGTTTAAAAATTTTTTTCCCCCTCCCCCTCCACGGGGATTAGGGGATTTTTTCTAAAACCTTCTTCCCCATCCTTAGTTCATTAAAATTTGTTCCATACGTTTTTTTTAACCCTAAATTGGGAAAGTTGAGATGAAAAATAATAATTTCTTTGGTTTTAGCTGAGGGGATGGTGTAGTGAATTTGTAAAGCAAATTTAAAATGTGTTGTGATGGGAAGTAAAAAATGTCTTAGGGTGGGGTACTTTGAACGAATGGTTTGACATTGAAACGGGTTAGACAAAGGCTATTTTTGTCTCCATGGTTTTTATTGTATTCATGGATAAGTGTGTAGGAGGGGTTTCTTGTGAGGACGGCTGTGTACTAATGTACAAATTTTTTTTTATGTTAATTTACCAAATAATTAATTTTCACTATTTTAATTTTTCTTAAATCACTTTTTCCCTTTTCACTGTTTAAACTAGTAAAATTACGAACATATTTTTCTTGACAACAAATTTCCCAAAAAATATTTTTCTTGCTTAATAAAAAATTCAATATTTTTCAAAACTAAGTAACCTATTATTTTTGTTTTGTCTAACCCTTCAAAACCCATAATCTTTTCTCATTTACTCAACATTTGAGATCGTAAATCATTTTTATTAACTCTAATATATAAATTTGGGAAATTTTTCCCCTTTTATTTTTCTTTTAGCTTCACTTTTTAATCTGAAATACTTAAAAAATTGTTCTGAAAATTTTTTAAATTTTTTCCTTGACTTATTTTTTTAATTCATAACTTTTCTTTTACTATCTTAAGATGGTTTTTTAAAAGTTTTTTATTTTTTTTATTTTTATTAATTTATTGATAATTATTTTTTCATTGGTAAATTTTAATTTTCTTTTTTGTGTGTTTTAATTCCATATTTTAATTGAACAAAAAAGTTTACAATATTTTTTTTACTGTTATTTTAGTATGTTCCTTATATTATAAATTGTTGAGTTGATAGTGGAAAAAGTTAAACAATAATAGATTTTTTATATCTGGTTAAAATGTTATCTAAAAATGGAAGGGTGGGTGGGGAAATTACGGAGGGTGAAGCTATCAAGAAATTTGGGTGTATTGGACTATGCAAAGAATGAAGTTTGATAAAAACAAGTTTGGGGTTTTATAAAAGTTTTTAATGCCAATATAGTTGTATGGGTTTGAATCGTGGGGTTTTTTAAGAGAAACCAAGAGCAAAAGGGGAATGCAGGTTAAATGAGAATTTAGAAATGTTTGTGGGAAAAAACTTTAAAAGAAAAAAGTTTTGCAAAGAATGGTTGTGGTTTGAAAGAAATCCAATAATCAATGTGAAAGGGAAAGTCGACTTGGGTTTTGGGATGTTTTAAAGGATGAAGGGGTCGAGTGTCAAATAAAAATAATGAAGGGAGAGTGTGGTTCAAAATTAAGGGGGAAAAGGACGTAAGACGTGGTTTAAATGTTTTAAACAAGGTAAAAAATAGAAATTTTAAAATTTTAAAATAAAAAACCCTGATGATCGGTGTATGGGTGTTGTTGAAGCGAATTAGTAAAGGCAGGAAGTTGGAGAAAGTTTGTGAGGAAGGGTTAAAGGAGTGGGTTTTTTTGGATATGTCACAGTTTTCTTTCCACCCAAAAGGAAAGGGGTATTAGGGGCTCAAATTTTGCATGTATGTTTTGTAGCTTCAATTATTCCCTAATTAACAGCATAAAAAATGAAATCTATAGCCCGTGAATTTCTGTCAAAAAATTTTTAAAAAGAATTTTATTGTTAATTATGATAGCTGCATCGTTATTTTTGCTACAAATTTTTTTAATTTTTTATATTTTACCTTTAAAATCACGCCACGACATTTTAAGGGAGAATTTTTATGCAGTGAATTTTACTTTTATTTTATGACTGTTTAAAAACATTAATTAAAACAAAAACCCTAATTCTTAAATCATTTTAAAAAATAGTTCCCTTTACATAAAAAAATTTTTTTTTATTTTTAAGTAGTTTTTTAAAAAAAATATTTTGTGTAATCTAAGTGTTTTTTAAATTTTTGTACATCCGAAAATTGTTTTGTGAGTCTTTTTTCAAAAGGGATATTAAAAAAAAAAAATTTCCCTTCACATTTAAATCTAATTAAAAACGAAAAAGGGGAATTTTAAAAATAAAGTTTAATGTTTTAAGGGCAACTAATATAGCGACGTATAAACTCTAAAGGGAAAAGGAAGTGTTACATTGGGAAAACTAGCTTCAAAAGTTTAAATTTCATTTTGTGTTTTCTCTTTTTATCTTACATCAGTGTCTAAGTATGATAGTAAATTAGACTCCTTTGGGGTGTCAATATGATGAACCCCCTTCACCCAAAAAGCTTTTTAGTTTTTCAAGAAGGGAAAATCGTAATATGAAAAAACCCCAATCTATGTTGGGGAAATAGCGCTAATTATCAGAAAATATTATATTTATAGATGATTTTAGGGGAAATTTTTAATGAAAACTGTTAAGAGCTCGCACAAGATATAAATAAGTCTGAAGGAAGGAAATAATCCAGTATAGTGATAGGGTGTAAGAGGGAAATGGATATAATTAGTTTTAAAAATAGGGAAAAAAAGTAAATGAGGTGGGGGATTGAAATACCAATTTACAATGGGTTTTTGAGGTTCTGGGAAAAGCTGGGTCAAAAAAAAGGGTTTAATGAGGTTTTATGATATAACAAAAAAATGGGGAAAAGAGTGTAATGGTTGGACTGGGTAAACTACTCAATTTGGACTGGGACGACTTTATCAACTATGATATTTTTGAATTTAAAAATTCCCTTAAACAAGTAGGGAAAATTAAAAAGCTTACAAATATTTTTGTTTTTTTTAGTCACAATATTAATTTTAATTTGGGGAATTAAAATTAAAAAATTTTTTTTAAATAAATTTTGTATTCAATCTTATTGACATTTTTAAAATATTTTTGGCAACTTTTAAAAGTCATGAACTTTAATAAAATTTTAAAAAAGAAAAACTATATCTCTTTTTTTTAGATATACAAAATAAAAGTCGACTTTTTGAATCGTAAAATTGGAACACCAAAAGCCCAAATCATCAAATCACTTTTCCAAAAAAATGTGGGGTTTGGAATTTTTTTTTTATTTATTCAAGGAATAGTTATTTCTTCACAAGAGCGCCCCAAACCCTTTTTTTTCAAAAACCAATTAAAAAAGGAAAAGGCCATAAAGGAATATTTGTTTAATGTTACTATTACGCTTATGTACTTTTAACTAAAAAACAAGTGAAGGTTAAAAGGGAAAGGAAAAAGGGACTTTTTTAAAAACCCACAAGAAAATTAAAAATTTTATTAATTAAACTAAAAATTCAGACCCTTTTTAACCAAATTTTAAATGTACAAGAAAGGTTTTATGATTTTCTAAAGTGGAACACAACTCTGAATTTAAAATTGTTTTTCAACTTTTAAAACCCTTTTTCAATTCAAGTTTTTTAAAACACAATAATTTTAAAGAGTTGCCAATGGATGGGTAGTTATACTACTGAAACTTTTCAGATTGAGTGGTTAGGGGATCTTTCGTTTATTTACTGCCCAAATAAAAAAAACACTACATAACTTTAAAATGCTCTCAAAATTTTACGGGGTTTGCCATTACATTTTCCAAATCCCTTGTGGGTTGCTCTTTTTCTTTTTTCTTACATTGCCTTTTGACATTTTTTTGTTTTGCCTTTTTCCCCGGTAAATTAGGAAGGAGTTTAATTAACCTTCAGGTTCCCCCGAGGCTTTGGGGTAAAGGCTTTTTCTCCCCCGATCCCCAAGTTTATGGGGTCAAACCCCGCCGCGTCAAAGAATTTTTCTTGACAAGAAAAAAAGTACACAATTTCCCTTTGGGAAGGGAATAAGCAGCGTTCCATGTCGATTGGGCGTGTAAAATAACCCTGTAAAAGGTTTAAAAATACAGTTACAGCAAGATTGGTAAAAAAGTTTCGGTTGAGACAGATGTGGGACGGGGAGATCAGGTTCGAACTAGGCTTTGTGGGCATGGGTTGTTAAAATATGTTTTATTCAAGTATACAAAATATTATTATTTTTTTGTTGCGGCGTGGCTTAGCATTTTTTAATCATATATGAATAGGTTTTATGGGGGGAATAGATATAACTAACCAAGATAGGGGAAAAAAATGTAATAAGGGGTTGGTAGAACTAATTCAAGGGAGGGGAAAGTGTAATGACGGACGGTATAAATAGCTAAATAGGGGTAGGGGCGTACTTTTTAAGGGGGCACAAAATGAAGAGTTCCTTAGCCGTAGATAATTATAATGTTAAAAAAATTCAAAAACTTATTTTTTTCAAACCCTTATTGTAGCTTTGCGAAAATTGCAAGGGGGATTTTTAAACAATTAGAAATTCAATCCTCTTTAAAAAATTTAAAAAATAACAGTTTAAATTATTCAAAATCTTTTGGTTTTGAAAATTATGTACACATAAAATAAACCAAAATTTAGTATTTATGCTGAAGTCTGGTATAAAAATAGAAATTTCAATATGATGGGCTGGTCAAAAAACTATTCCCCCGGTTTTGGGTGGACCCACGGGGCCCTGATTTCGGCTTCGCTTAAACGAAAATAAAAAAATTAGCACCCGCCCCGGGTTTATCCTCTTTGTGTTTATACTAAAATTTTGAAATGGTGGTGCGTGAAACATGATCCCATAGAAAAGGGGGCTATTATATTGGGGAAACAATGAAGTCCATCACTTTCAAATAGATGGCTTCACGATACTTTTCATTTTTTAAAATATTATCGGGATGCAAAACAGGAAAAGTGGAAAAACATTTGTAAGCGAAGAAATAAGTTTTTTGAAAAATTTGAAGATTGTTTAGTGTAGTAATTTTGTTAAAATTACATAATAAAACATAATATAAATTTCATCATATATACATAAACAAAAAAAAAAAAAAATAAAACATAATAATTCATCAAAATACAAACATCAACATACATAAAATAAACATAAATAATACATAATAAATCATACATACATTTAAAAAACTTAAAAAAATACAACATTATACATAATAAAACATACAAAATAAACATAATACATACATACATACATAAAACATAATACAACATACAACATAAATACTTTCATACTATTACAACTACATAATACATACATAATACAACATACATATATAAACATACATACATACATACATACATACATACTACAACTACATACAAACATACATACTTAATACATAAATACATACATACATACAACTCAACATACAAAATACATAATACTACAACATACAACAAACTAATAATACATACATATATACATACAAAATACTACATACATATATACATACATAAATACTACATACAATTTTTAAAATCATACTACATCATACATACATACATAATACATACTACTACAATACATACATACTACATAAAACATACATCATATTACAACAACATACAACATACAAAATACATACATAAAAAACATAAAAATACATACATACAAACATACATCATAAATACATAATACATTTTAAAAACATACAAATACATACATAATAAACATATACATTTCATAATACATACATAAATAAATACTAAAAATAAAACATAAAAATACATACATCTATATACAAAATAAATACAACATACAAAATAAAAATACTAAAACATACATACAACATACATACATACATACAACAACATACATACCTACAACATACAAATATTTTTTCATACATACAAAATACATAAAAACAACATACATACATACATAAATACATCAAATACAATAAACAACTAAATACATACATAAAAAAATACAAATACATACATCATACAAACTACATATATACATACATACACATACAAACAACATATTAATAATGCATAAAACATGAATATTTATTATATTTTATATGGTATAAAATACAAATTTAATCTTTTTTCTCCACATTTTTTTTTGATATTAATTTTAGGACTATAAAACTGTGTCTATATTAATTTGTGGAAATATTTATCTCCATACTTTTCGGGGTATTTTTTTCCACCTAGGATACCAGAGAAAAAACACATTTCTAATATGTTTCTAGTAACCCCCCCCCTAATCTATTTTATATTCCCCCACTTTCCTCTACAAATAACAATACTGGAAAACTTGAAGAAAGAGGGCTGTATACAGTAGGGCAAACTTTTTAATTCCAATACCTTTTAAATCTTCCTACCGGGAGACACGTTCGAAAATCTACAAGCACCAACCCACGTTTTCAAACCAAAACTGAACCCCCCGTAAACACTTGGGGTTTTGTGGTGTCACACCTCAAAGGGGAAATTGGGCCCTTTCAAATTTGGGGAAAATCACTCATTCGTGAACGGCTTTTCTTTTCCCTTTTATTAAAAGACTGGCAAAAAACCCCTTTTTCGAATTTGGAGCCTTGTTTGACCATTCCTGAAATGGGGATTTTCCCAAACATTACTCAATTAAAGAACTTAAAAAATTTTTTTACCGGCCCCGATAAATTTCAAAAAAAAAAAAAAATTTTTCTTTAAATTAAAAATTTTAAATTTTTAAACTTTTTTTTAAAAAAGGTTAGGGAAATTGGTTTGGGGGTTTGCTTGACATTACCCCTTTAAAAAAAAATTTTACTTTAACTTTTTGAAACAGTACAAAAATTTTTTTATGCATGAACCCAATAAAATATTTTTTTTTTTCCCCAGTTTTTTGAAAAGAAAAAAAGAAAGGCAAATTCCCCGAAAATGGGCAGAAAACTACCAAAAATTTTGAAATGGGGTTTTTACTATTGTGTCCCAAAAAATTTTTTTGCTAATGTTATCCCAAAAAAAAAAAAAATAACAGAGGAAAAACCCCAAACCCAAACCTAAATTTTAGTAGAAAACCCCTCATTTTTTCCCCGCGGTTTTAAATAGTTTTAGTTCTGTCAACTATGCCCAAAAATTTTTGCTTTCAAGGGGACAGTGAAAAATTGATCTATAAAATTTTTTTCTTGAAATTTTTTTGGGTTTTTTTTACCCCCCCAAATTTTGGGAAAGGTAGAAACTCTTTCGTAAAGTTGGGAAATAAAAGGGCGTGAAAAAATTTAAAAAAACTAGATAGAAAATATTTTATTTTTTTAATTTTTTCTTGAATTTAACCCCTTTAGTTTAAAATTTTAAAAAACATTTAAAAGGTAAGGTAAGAAAAATATATTTGGATAATTAAAACCCGAATATTATTAAAAAGAGGGCGGGGAAAAATAAAAAAAAATATCGCAACACCTAACTGGGGTTCAATTTTCCCCCAAAATTTTTAATACCCTGTTTAGTAAATTGCCCAAAAAAGTGGTTTTAAAAAAAAACCCCCAAAAAAAGGGGAAAAAAGTAAAAAACAAACTTTTAGATAAGAAGCAAACTTAAATATGCTCAAAGAATTCTGGGAACTTTTTGAAAAATAACAATAAAAGACTTAGAACACTTGGAGGTATAAAATTAGAAAAACCTGAAAAAGTAGGGGTATTTTAAAAAGGGGAGCCCAAACAGAACTAGATAGGGTAGGGGGTTAGAGGGGGGTTTTAAAATTTCTCAAAAAAGGGGTAGGGGGTTATAGGGGCTTCTGAACAAAACCCAAAAAGGGGAAAAAGGGGTTTTTTTTAGGGGGACGGAAGAATTAGCCCCTTTATAGGTTTTAAATTTAAAAAATGTATGGAAGGAAAATAGTTAATTTTGGGGTAGGGTTTTTAAAAAAAAGGGGAAAGGATAGAATTACCAAGTAAGGGGAAAGGGGGCGTATTTTTAAATTTGGGGGGGAGTGAACTTTTGAAGTAAAGAGTATCCTTGAATCTTTTTTTGAATAATTTTATTCAAAAACAATTTTTTTGGGACGCTAGAACTAAACCAACTAAAAAAAAGTCATTTCTCCCAAAATTTTTTGTCTTTTTTTAAATTTGGTTTCCCATTTTAATTAAAATTTTTTTCCCAAATTTTAAAAAAATAATTTTAAAAAAAAATTTAAAACCTCAACTTCCTTTTTGCCCAAATTCAAAAAAAGTCCCCCCAAATTTTTTTAAATTTTTTTGAAAAATTTAATTATTTTTATTATAAATTTATTTACAAAAAAAAAAAAATATTTAAAAAAAAAAAAAGGGTTTTCCCTTTTTTAAAAGGGGTTTTTGGGACCCAACCCCTTACAGAAAATTTTTTAGTAAAAATTTTTTGTACAAATTTTCTTGTAAATTGAATTTGCCGAGCATTGGGGCCCGTAGGTAGTGTCCCCCTAATCAACTAAGGGCCAAAGAATCCCAAATGGCCCCAATAAACTTTTTACCCCCGAAAACCCCCAAAAAATTAAAACCCCTTTTGTAAATTTTTTAAAAAAAATGCAACAATGCGTATAAAAGCAAAAAAAAGGGAAGGGGGAAATTTTTTTGTGAAAGGGGGAAAAACCCCCCACCCTTCCCCCAAAAACTACTTTTAAAAAATAACTGTACCCCACCCCTTCCCTCAACCCCCCATATTCGGCAAATTAAGCAAACGGGTCATCTGGAGTTTCCACTGGGACCCCGGGGGGAAATTTCCCCCCCACAAATTTTTTTTTTTTGCCCGTTTTTTGTTTTTTTTTAATTTTTTTTTTTCAAATTAAAAAAATATTAAAATATCATCTTTTTTTTTGTTTACAAAACTTATTTTGGGGTTGTAATTTAATTAATTTTGGGTTAGTTTTTTTTGGGGAAAAAAAAACCAACAAAACGCGGGTGTGGGGGCAGTAATTCCGGTGGGAAAATCGGGGACATCAAATTTTTTAAAAAAGGGCCCAACCCAAGTGGGGAAAGGGCTTTCACCTGGAAACAAAACCAAAAAAATATCCTTTTTTTTTTTATTTTGCAAAATGTTTAATTTTACTTGCGAAAAATCCCCGCCCCAAAAAAATTTAGAAATTTGACGAACCGGGGAAAAAAAAAATTTAAAAAGAACGGGCCCTTGGTGTTTTAAAAAGGGTCTTCAAAATGGGACCAATTTTCAAATTTGGGCAGGATGAGGGAAAAAAAAAATGACTATCGAGGGAAACCTAATGAAACAAAGAAAAAACATCGGGGCCCCAAAAACATTAAGGGGGGATGATGCAGTTCCAGGAAAGGTTTTTGGGGAAAAACCCCATTAAAAAATGGGGGCAACAAAAAAGGGTTTTACGAGATTATTGTTCAAAAAATTTAAAAAGCGTTCAAAATTGGGTTTGTGGTTTTTTTAAAAAATTTCCCCTTTCCCCCCTTTATTGGGGCCCTGATTCAACTCAATTTTAATGGTAAAGGAAAAAAAAAATCAAAAGCCCTGATAACACAGTGTTTTTTTCAAATCTTAAAAAAAAGTATGGGGGAAAAAAAATTTCAATGTTTAAATTGTCACTCAAAAGAAAGGAAAACTTTTTCAATGGGAATAATTCCATTTTAAAAACCACATTTTTAACGGGGTTTAACCTTTGCAACTTTTTTATGCTATCGTTTGTCTGAAACCACAAAAATATTTAAAAATCATTTAAAATTTTAATTTTTTCCTTAACCCTTTTTCTTTGTCTGATATTTTAAAAAAATGGAAAACAAATAAGGGGTTTAAAATATTCAAAAAATTTTAAAAAAACCCAAAAAAAAATGCTCCCTTTAAACAACTTTTTTTTTTTATGGGGGTTGGTTTTGCATTGAACCCCCCCTTAATGTTTTTAAAATGATTTTAAAATACAAAGGGGTGAAATCAAGGGGTTTTAAAAAAATTTAAATTTTTAAATTTCATAAATCAAATAAAAATTTTTGGGTTTACATAAAATTTGTTTTATTTGTTTTTATCTGTCAAAAAATTTTAAAAATTTTAAACAAGTAAACAGCTTTTGTTTTGATATGGGTATAAGAGACAAGTAACACATGGGCCCCTTTTAAAATTTTTAATTAAATGAAGTTTTTAAAGATGGATACTTCCTTCGGGAACATCTTATTGTTACACTAGAAGAAAATAATTTTAAAACGAATCAAAATAACTTTGCCCCAAACATTTACCAGTCAAAAAGGGTTTTATTAATTGAGTACTTAATTAAAGAAAAAACTGAAACCAAAGGGTCTGTTTTATATTTGATGTGGGTATTAGGGGCCCCACGTTTTAAATAACAACTAGGGTTTAAATAAAAAGAATACCTGGGAAAGGGAAATTTTTATCAACAAATTTTTACTTTTCTATTGTTAACAAAAACCCCCCAACGTCAAGGCCCCAATAAAGGTTTTTATACCAAAGCCCCAAATTAGGGTTTTTTCCCCAATTAGGACATCGCGTTAATTTCAGGGGTTTGCCCTAAATGGCCCCAAACATCAAATTTTGAAATAAAATTTTACTTTAAACCAGCCAAAAGAAAGCACCAAAAATTTAAAAAACCCCCAAGGGGGGTAATTAAAAAACCCCCCCAATAAAGGATAAAGTCAAACGTGGACATGACATCCCAAAAAAAAAATAAAATAAACAAAAAAAAAAAAATTTTTAATTTTAAAAGGGGGGTTTTTGAGAGGGGGGATAGACCAATTTTTCACCAACTAAAAAAAAAAAAAAAACCCATTAGCGAGAGTTCACATTTTTTTCACAAAAATTTACACTGAGAGTAGCCTCTTTAGAATCAATTTCTAATGAAGAAATTTAAACTTTTTTTCAAGCTTTTAAAAACAGTTTCGTTAAAAGGTCCCAAAACAACACAAAAATTAATAATTAATAAAATATAATAAAAAAATTTTTCCCAAAAAAAAACTACTTTCGAAAATTTAACAGCCCTTTGCTGACCCATGAAATACGATGGGGCAAAACCCCCGAAACTAAACCCCCAAAAAAAAACAACAATTAAAAAAATGCGAGGTTTTTGAAGGGTCAAAAAAAATAAACTGGGGGAAAAGGACACCGGGGCGTAAATTTTTAAAATTTTCATCAAATAATTTTAAAAAAATTTAATTTTTTTTTTGAGGGAGAAGTTTTAAAAATTTTACTATACAAAACCCCAAAAGTATTTTTCATGGCAAGTTAAAAAGTTTAAAACCACATTAAACTGACTGCAAACAAAACAATTATACCACAACGATTCCATTTTTCTAATTCGACAAATGGGCTGTGTTCAACTTTTTGGGGCAAAGGGGGGGGAAAAACCCAAAGTTTATAATTTTTTGGGGGGGTGGGAAAGCTACCTCAAAAGAAACCCCGGGGTTTTTGCCCATCAGACTCTATATTCCAAGGGGGGGATTTTTTGCTTAAAGTCGTATGGGCGTAGAAAAAAACCAGATATTTTAAAAAATTTTGTAGTAAATTTGAATTTTTTCTAATTTTAAATTTAAAACCCCCTACAACAATTAAAATAAACCCCCGATTGAGACCAACAAACGGGGAAAAAGGGGATTCGACCAAACAGTTGAAACACGTGCTCCGAATGGGAAGGCCAAAAAAACCCCTAAAATCCCCACAAAAAAAAAAGGGGAAACGGCATATGTGTTTTTAAAAATTTTTTTTTTTTGTTACCCCTAATTTTTTAAATGGGGCTTTGCGATGACTTCCAAAAAAACCGCCCTCAGTGGCCCTGGGGGAATCCCCAAAAAAATCTATAATTTAAGATTGTTTTTTAAAATAAATAGGGAGAATCAAAACGTGTGAGATAATTTTATTACCCCCACACAAACGTGTTTTGGCCCCCTGTTTGGGGAAAAAGCAGGATTTTTTTTTAAGTTAATTTAAATTTTTCCCCAAAAACACTTTGGGAAAAAAAAATTTTTTATTTTTTTGATGGGAAATTATATCAAAATTTGTAATACCCCAAAAAAACTGAAAAAGATCTCGTGATCTTTAAAAAAATTTTTTTCCCGATTAGAATTTCCTGAGGTCATAATTTTACTGCGGTCCAAGAACTTCTTTTTAAAAAAAAAAATTTTTTAATTTAAAAATGCCCCAAATAAAAAACATATTAGTAAAAAGGTTTAAAAAGACGCAAGGTAAACAATAGATGGATAAATTTTTAAAAAGCTTTTATTTAAAGGCATTGATTTTTAAAATCCGAAAAAAAAAAAAATGTTATAAGGGGGAAAGGAGTTTTTTCCCCCGGGGGAAAATTGACAGCCTTTGCACCCAACACCCAATTTTTTTTTGTAAAAACCCGGGGGGAAAAGGGAAGGTGCAAATCAAACTCTATTTTTTTGCATATCTAAAAAATAAACCCTTTTTTGGGATAAATTTTCTTTCCCCCCCCACCCTCTAGGGTGAATTTAACCTAAATATTTTCGCAAAGGGGGAAAAATTTTTTTAAACAAAGTGTTATTTCCTCAAAAAATTTAAAAAACCCTTTTTAAATAAAGTTTTTTGGGAAAGAGAGAAGCCCCAAAAACAGCTCACAAAAATTTTTAAAAGGGGGAAAAAACTTTTTAAAAATTTGCCTACTTAACAAAATTTTTTTTTGGTTTGGGAGGGCCCCACACAAAAAAACTATTACTAAAAAAATACGTTTTTAAAAGCTCAAAAAAAGTTGAGGGGGGGAAAAAAAATTTTTCACATTTCCCCCTACTCAAAACTTGCAAAATTTCACCCCTTTTTTTTTCACCCCAAATTTTTAATTTTTTGGGAAAAATAAACCCTTCCCCAAAATGGGTCGGACATAGAAAGCATTTTCTCCAAAATTTTTTAAACTTAGGACCCACCAAAAAAAAATTTGGGCTTAATTTTTTTTGGTTTCTTGGGGAAGGTTAAATAAAAAAACCCCCCCCGGATTCTGTAAAAAAGGGCTAAAGTGTTTAAAATTTTCGGGGCCCCGCGTGGGGTTTTTTGCGATAACGATGGGGAACAAAATTTTATTGGAAGATATCTATGATTTGAGGAAGATAATTTAAAAAATTTTTGGGAAAACGTCATTTTTGGAAAATTTTGGGGAAAATGAAAATAGAAAAAATAACGTGGGGGGGGAAAATTACAATTTTAAAAAAATTAGCATGGGCGTAATTCCCCCCCAAAGTGGATCGTCAAGTATAAATTGGAAGGGCGAAAAGCTATGAAAGCCCGAGGGGAAAAAAAACTGAGATCTGAAACACTTTTTTTTAAATTTTTTTATTCCCCCTTTTAAAATTTTTTTTCTAATTTAAAATTTTTTTGCGTCTTATTTATTTTTTAAAATTTTTAAATTTCTATTATCTCCCCCAAACCCCCTTAACCCTTCAAAAAATGGGGGAAAAAAAACACTTTTTCAATTAATATTTATAACTCAAGGGAAAATTTCATGAAAAGGGGGTTTTTAAATCTAGGGGAAAATTTTTAAGGGGAAAAGTGGTGGGGATAAAAATTTAGGGGACCTTTTTTTAAAAAAATTAAAAATTTCCCCAAAAAAATTTGTTTTGATCTAATTTTTAGGTGGGCCCCATTCCCCTACCTTTCGGAAAAAAAAACTTTTCGAGGTATTTTTTTAAGGTCCAGAAGTAAAGCCCTTTTTGGGGGTTCGGGGACTTTTTGTATATTAATTTTCATTCCCAAAGAAAAAAAAATTTTAAAATCAAAATTAAACTTTTTTTCATTTTGTTCCATATTTCAAAAAAAAAAGTCCCAAAAAAACCGGGACATCCCCCCGGGAGGGGAAACCCTAAAGAAAAAAAAACCCCTTTAAAAAAAAAAAAAAAAAAAAAAAAAAAATCAAAAAGGACAAACTTTTTTTAGTTTTTGGGGAGGTTATCCATTAATAACCCAAATTTTAAAATTGAAAAAAATTTTAAAAAAGGACCGGGAACTAAACCCCGACCTTTTGGGGGTTTTTCGCCAAAGGGGCCCAAACCCACTGAGATTTAGGATGCTCGGTGCCCCGGGTCTTTTTATAGGAAAAAATGACCAAAAGAATGGGACGATTCCCCCATATTTAGGGTTAGGTATTGGGGGGACAAGCCCAAAAGGCACGGGTTCGATTCCCCTGTGCAGGGGTAATTTTTTTTTTTAGATTATAAAAAAAAGGGGGTTAAAATTAAAAAACCCCCTAAATAAAAAAACCCCTTTTCCTACAGTTCAAATTTTAATTTAAAAATTTTAAAAAAAGCATAAAAAGGGGCCCCCTAATAACACCCTTTTGATTTTTCACTTACCCTTTTAAAACCGGGGGCGCATACAAAAAAACCCCCAAAACCCCTTAGTTGGGGCCGGGTACTCACCCTTTTTTTTTTGCCTTGGGAAAAACCCAAATTTGGGGCCCCCAAGGCAAAACTTTTTCGACCATACGATCCCCACACAACAAACAAACTCTATCAACCCCCGGGGAAAAAAACCGGGGTTTTTTTTATCATCAAAAAAAGGGGGGGGAATAAACCGTGCCGATCTAAAAAATTTTACCAACTCCAATTGTCGTGTACTCGCCCCCCCCCCCCCCGGGGTTTTCCCAAAAACCCAAAAACCCCTTAAAAAAGCTTTCCCCGCGAAAAGGGGCCCCATTTGGGGCCCCTTTTGGGGCGCCGTTTGGGGGAATATAAAAATGAATTATGGCTTTTCATTCCAACCCCCTTTTTTCCCCTCTAAATTTCCCCAAAAGAAAAAAAAGCGATGTTTGACCCGGGGAAAAAACACCTTTAAAAGCCACTAGCCGTTAAGGAACTAATACTCCCAAAAAAGAAAAATTGGGCCCCTAATGAAACGACTATTTTTTGGGGGATTGAAAACTTTAAAAAGGTAACTGTATTTATAAATTGGTTTTTTCCATTTTGTAAACTTTTTTTGCGTACAAAAATTTTAGAAAATTTGGGGAAAACTTGGGGTACTTTAATTTTTTAAATTTTAAAAAATTTAAAAAAAATTTTTCTTTCAATAGTTTATTTTCTAATTTGGGGAGGTTTAAAAAAAAAACCTTTTTTGGGGGGAAAAAAAAGGTTTTTGCTTAGATATTTGCCATTTTAAAATTTAAGGGAAAATTTGTTTTTTTGGACAATTTACTTTAAAAAATTTTATAATCAAATTTTTCCCCAGGTTAAACAAAATTTTAATTTGGGAAACTAATTAGTAATTAAATTTTTGGGGTTTTGCAAAAATTGGGGTTTTAAATTTAAAAAATTTTTATTTAAAGGGGAATTTTTAATATGTTTATAAAATTGGAATTCTGGGGGGTTTTAAAAAATTTTTTTGGGGAAGCTATTTTTGGAAACTAAGTTAAAACTTTAAGTATTTTCATGATATATTTTTTTGACAAGTTAATAAAAAAGGGGGGTAATTTTTAAAAATGCCCAGGGCGAGTAAAATCCCCCAAAAATTTTAAATTTTCTAAATTTAAATTTTTTTAATATATAGAAAATTTTTTTTATATTTTACATTTTGTTAAAATTTTTTAAAATAAACGGGCCAAGGCTTAGTACCCTGTTACCCTCCCTGTTTGTTTTTGCGGGGTCCCCCCTATATACAAGTTTTTTAAAAAAAAAAAAAATTTTAGGGAATATTTATTTAACTTGATGGTGGTAAAAAAGGACCCCCTTAAAATTTAACAAAAAAATAAAAAACCCCTTTTTAAACAGGGTTAAGCCTTGCCCCCACTCTTTTCCCCAAAAGGGGTTTTTAAATTTTTAAAAAATTTTTTTTAAAAATCTTTTTGATCATTGCCCCCCAAAATTTTGATGTTTTTTTGTTAAAACCCCCTTTTTTCCCCAAACCCATGGATCGGACCCCGGGGGGGAAAACACTTTAAAAAAACTTCTTAAATCCAAGATACAAAAAAAACCCCGAGGGGCGTTAATTGGGGAGCAGGGGGGGCCAAAGGGGGATAGCCGTTAACCCCGAATCCACTTTTCGAAAATTGGGGACCATGCTGCCCCCGGGGAGTTGTGAAAAAAACCCCCAAAATTTTTTTCTGTTTTTGGGAAAATATTTAGTGCCCGGGGTCAGGTGGTCGGTGGGGAAAGGGGAGGCCCAAAAAGACCATTTTTGGGGAGGGGGGGGGCCCCCCTTAAAATTTTCCGTTGGTAACACATTTCTTCGCAGAACCCACCTCAAAACCATGTTTTTTTTTCGTAAAGGGGGTTTCACATGATAGAAGGACTGGGCCCAAAAAGGGTACATGATTTTAACCCCTTTTCCCTGTTTTGTATGGACAAAATTTCCGCTTTAAATTTTTCTTTTTTTCCCTGCGGGAAGAAAAAAAAAGGGGCCCAAATAAATTACGTCTGGTTGGGGGGGGGAATTTTTTTTTTTTTGTTTTTTTTTCTGGGGAAAATTTGGGGGGTTTTTTTAAAACCCCCTTAAAATTTTTCCCGAGGGGATAAGGGGGGGACCCCCTGGGTTTCCCTGTTAGGATCCCCTTTTTTGGGGACTCTCTTTTTTTCTGGGAAAAGGGGGAAACGTTTATTTCCCCAAATTCTCCCCCGGGGTTTCCCCCAACCCCCCCAAAAAAAAAACCCCCTTTTGGATTTTTTTTTTTTCCCCTGAAAAAAGAAGCAGCGAGCACCCAAAAATTTTTAAAAAAAAAAGGAGCGACAAATCGTAAAAATTTTTTCCCCAAAAAAATTGTCCCCTCTTACTAGAGACATTTTTTTTTTTTCCCCCCAATTGCCGTTTTCCCCTTTTCAGAGTTGTCTCTCTGTTTCCCAAAAATTTGGGGGGATCATTTTTGGGGGGACGGGTTTTTTTTTGAGAAAAACCCCTTTTTTACAGTGTCAAAAAACCCTCCGCTTCATCAAACCCCTTTTTTCCCGGGGAACCCCCAAAAAAATTTTTTGGTCAGCTTATTTTTAATCTCAAAACGCCCCCTGGTTTAAAAAACCCCTTATAATAGCAAAAAAAACTGACATCGGGGAGGGAATAAAGCCCGCGACCTTCTCGAGTTAGATTTTTGGTTGAAAAAAAATTTAAAAGGGCACCTCCGGTCCCAAATTTCCCCCCCGGGAAAGGTGTGACGTTAACCTGGGGGTGGTAAATTTTCCGACCTTTACTAATTTTAAAAAAAACCACTCGAGACCCCTATCCCCATGGTCGAATTTTGTTTGGGGGTTTAAATCAGGGGGGCCCCTTTATCGACAGGGGGGGCAAAAGCATTTTTTCCCCTTAATGCTGATTTTTTGATTTTCACCGGGGGAAAAAAAACCCCCAAAAGGGGGCTTTTTAAAAAAAAAGGTGCCCCCCTTTAATTTTTTTTGGGGTTTTGGGTTTTGGAAAAATACATTTTTTTTGACAGATTTGTTTATTTCCCCCCTCAAAATTTTAAAACTTTTTTCTTGGAAAAGAAAGTTATATGTTGTAAACAAACTAGAAAAGCGACCCCATATTAAAATGGAAATTTTTGGGGGATACTAGGGGGTATCTTAACTTGGGGCCTTTGGGGAAATTTAAAATTTTGGGGGTTTAAAAATTTTTAAAAATTAAAGTCCATTTGTCTATGTTCTAGCCCCCTGGGTGTAGTCACTTGGGGAAACATGAAATCGCGTTAATCCCCTTTTTAAGAAGTACTGGGGGTCATAACACCCTCTGGGAAAATGGACATACTCCCCTATGAAAATTGTATTTACGGACAAAATTTTCCCGGGTTGGGGCGGCCCAATTTTTTTTAAAACCCAAAACCCCAAAAAGAAAATATTTCCGAGTTGATAGGGGGCTAGAACAAAGGGGGGGTGTTTGGGCCCCTCAAAAACCCCTTTTCGCTAGCCGGGGTTTTTTTTAGGGGCCCAGAAAAGGACAAGGACCCCTTTTGGGGTTTATCAATGGGGAAAGGGAAAAAAAAAAATCCTTTTTACCCCCACCCCAGGGGCCGGGGGGGAGAGTGCGTTCCAACATCTAGGGGGCCTAAAGGAAATTTTGTTTTCATTGCCCCTTAAAAAAGCCAGTTTTTTACAATGCGCCTCACAGAGCGGTCAAAGAATTTTTAAAGGGGGTTTTTTTCCCCCCCCTTGGGGGAAATAAAATTTTTAATTTTGTGAAAACCGGGGTTTGGGGGGAAAAATCGGGGGCCCCCAAGGGATTAACCCCCGGGGTTTGGTTTTACATTTTTTTCAAAACAATAAAATATAAGTTGGGGCTTTAATTCCCTTTTATGAAATCTGGTATTAACAGTAATTCTCTTGATAAAAAATTTTGGAAACATTTAAAAAGTCGAGGCCCTTTTGCGTCTGGGGGTTTGGGCTTTTTAACCCCCAAAAAGGGGTTTTCACGGGGGCCAAAAAATCTATCAAAAATCTTGGAAATTATTTCCAAGGGGAATCCCCCGGTTTTCACCCCAAAAGGGGAAAAAAACCCATTTTTTTTTAAAACCCACAACCAAAAAACAAAAAGGGTTGATGCTTTTCGTTGGCAGTGCGTTTCCCCCCCAAAAGGGTTTTAAAATCCCCTTTTCTCTGAATTTCCCCCCCCCTTTTAAATTACTTAAAGAAAAAAGGTGTCTTTTTTGGGGGGGGGAGAGGAAAACCTTTGCTTTCAAACCTCAGAGAAAACTAAAAAAACCCCCGGGGGTTTTTGGGGCCAAAATTTTGCCCGTTTTTTTTTTTTTTATTTTTTGGGGCCCATTTCCCTTCATGTCGACGCTTCTTCTGTCGCCCTTGGCGCTTTTGTCCCAGAGAACTGCGGATGTTTTTGCCCGGGGCCCTTTTCGAAAAAAAACCCTTTTCTCGGGAGAACAGAAATATAGTGCTTTCGAGAAAGAATGTCTGTAAAAGTGTTTGGGGGTTGGGAATTCTCTGACTATCAG
The DNA here is from genome assembly GCA_039000515.1 of Timema cristinae. Taxonomy (NCBI): domain Eukaryota; kingdom Metazoa; phylum Arthropoda; class Insecta; order Phasmatodea; family Timematidae; genus Timema; species Timema cristinae. The sequence goes on from JBCFYV010011135.1 coordinate 11,710,641, forward strand.
GGGAAAAACGCGAATTCGAACTATAAACAACAAAAAGGGGGTTTTCAGGATGGGCGACAAAACCCCAAAAAAATTAGGAAAGATCGGAGGTGGGGGGGTACGCCTTTCCCCCAAAAAAATTCCAGCACGGGCAAACACTTCCCCGGAAGGGGGGTGACCGGGGGATGCCCTACTCGGAAAAAGGGGGAAAAACTGGACCGATTGAGGGGCCCAAAATATTGTAAGGGCCCTTTTTTTAAAAAAAACATTCCATCCCGGGGGGCAAAAAAACTCCCATTCGAGAAACATCAAGGGAGTGACTTTGTGGGGCTTGGGGAAAAAAAAAATAAAATAAATAAGGGGGGGGGAAAAGGGGGGCCCCCTTTAAAATTCCCCCCTTTTCAAAAAACTTTTTTTGATAAAAAAAGGGGAAAGGGGAAAAGGGGAAAAGGGAAATTGTTTGTCCCCACTGGGGGGGACCAAAATTTTTTTGCGTTTTTCCATCCATTCTTTTTTTTGGGGGCCCCCTGGAAACTTTTAAAAAAAATCGTAAAATTTCAGGGGGGGTTTTTTTTGGGCCCGGGGGGGGACAGGATTGAAACTGCAAAAAATTTTTATGTGAAGAAAAATTGGGCCCAAAAAAGGGGGAAAACCCCGCAGAACAAAAAAGTTGGGGGGCATTCGGCCCCCGTCTCGACTTTTCCTGGAAAAGGGGTTCGTCCCACTATGTTGGCCCCCCCCCGATTTTCCTTAAAAAAACTTTTTTACTCATTTTGTTTTAAAAATTTCTCTAAATTTTTTTATTATTTTTTTCCGGGTTTTTGGGGGGTAAACAAAGAAAACCCCCTTTTTTTAACCCCCCTTGCTAACCGTTTTTGGGGATAATTTTTGCCCCCCCCAATTTTGTGAGCGATAATGGGGGCCCCCTTTTTGGGGCTGCCCTTTCAAAGCCTTTTTCTTTTTGGGTGGGGCATTAAAAACATAACCACCCCCCCACTATTTTTCCCTTTGGGCCCAACCACGTGGAGCGTTTTTAATAGGAATCTTAAGGTTGGCCCCTTTCCCCCCTTTTCCCCCGGTTATTTTTGCTAGGGGGATCGTGATATTGGAAAATTTTAAAAAACCCCAAATTTTAAATTTTCCCCTTTCCTGAAAAAAAAACCCCAAACCTCTCCGGCTTCGGGTTTTCCTGGGGAGAAAAAAACCCAAACCCCCCTCGTTTTAAAAAATGGGGGGTTTTGGGGCCCCCCTTTTTGGGCGGGATGAAATTCCGCAAAAATGGTTTTTAAAAGGGCCCCTTTTTAAAAATTTAAAAAAGGGGGGCCTAAAAAGGTTTTGGGGGGGTAGGGATAAATCTTGGACGTGCCCCCCTTTCGGTTTTTTTTTGGGGACCCGGGCCCATAAAATTATCCAAAAACTCCGCAATTGAAAAAAATCTCAGCAAAACCGTCCGAAAAAAGGAAAATTTCCCTTTTGGGGGGTGGGCCTTCCTCACACCTGTAAAAGTACTGATTATATTTTTGGGGGCCCTTTTTTCACCAGGGGGCCCACCCTACTCAAAAATTAAAAAAATTTTCCCCCCCTCAAAAAAAACCTCATTCCCTTTGGTTTCCCGGGGGGGGTTTTTTTTTGAATCCGTGCTGAAAAGTGTTTTAAAAATTGTATTAAAAATTTTTTATTTACTCCGGAAAGCCCCCGATTAAGCAACAAGATAAAATTTTTAAATTTTTTTAAAAATTAAGAAATTTTTAAAATGGGGAAAAACCTATTTTAAGCAATGTTTTAAAAACCCAAAAAAAAAGAAAACCCTCGCAGGAACCTTATGATCTGGTATAATCCCTGTGTTATAGCAAAAAAAATTAAAAAAGAAATCTTTACTAAAGGGGTTTTTTAAAAAAAATGTTTTTTTTTAATTTTTTACAAAATTAAACTAGGGTTTAAATTTTTCTTGCGTTTTTAAAGCTTTTATTATAAAAAAAGGGTTTTTACGGCCCAGTGGGGAGATAAAAATTTTTTGGGGGGGTTCTTTTGGGGGGTCGCTTTTTTTTTATTTGTTCCCGTGGGGTCCCCATCCCTCCTTCATTCCTGTCGTCGAGCCAAAAAAACAGAAAAAGTCCGAAATGCCTTCGGTTTGGTACAGCACAGTTGTTGGGGGCGAGGAAAAAGCTAAAAGGGGGTTGGAGCAAAATTGCCCAATTGACGGGGAGCGGTTTTTTACCACTGCTGATACCGAATCAAGGAAAACTTTTATTTGGGGTGCTGTGTAAAAATTTTTGGGCCACCCCGAATTCCTGAGAGCGGAAGAGGCGCCTCGTGTAGGGGGGAGGATTTGACCTGGTCGCATACTACCCGCCACCTTTAAATTCCCTGGCTACCCCCCCCGGGTTTTAAAATGCCCTGCGGAAAACCCCCCTTCGGGGGCCCAAACGAGTTTTTTTGACCAAAACGATTCCCCTCAAAAAAACAAACAAACTTATCTAACTCCTGGAAAAACAACCTTTTGGGTTTTATCACCCCAAAAAGATATAAAAAAACGCGTGCGCATCGATAAACTTCCCCCAAACCCAAATTTTTCGTTTACTCGTCACCCCCCCACCCCCTGTTATCCAAGACCAAGATTTTTATAAGGGGTTTTTGCGCAAACGCCCATGGGGGGCTTCATCGCCGATTGGACAATATATATCAAATTTAAAGGGAAACTTTCCCCAAACCCCCTTTTTTTTCCCCCCCTAAATTTTAAAGAAAAAAGGGGGGAGTGTTTGACATAAAAAACACTCTTTAAAGCCACTATTTTGAGGAACTAATATTTTCCCCAAAAAAGTAATTTTGACAAAAAGATGACGACTATTTTGGGGGTATTGCATCGTTAAAGGGGAGACAAAAATTATAAATTATTCCCCCAAAAAATTTTTAACAGTTTAGCGTACTAAATTTTTTAAATTTGGTTTTCTTTTTGTATTTTAAAATTTTTTTTAAATTTGAAATTTGGGGAAAATTTTTAAATTTCAATATGTTTATATTTCAAATTTTCCTTCCCGGTTTCCCCAAAAAACCCCCTTTGGGGGAAAACCAAATTGGGTTGGGGTTAGATATTTTCAATTTTTAATTTAAAGATTAAAATTTGGGAAAAAATTTAAAATTTAAAAATTTTTTTTAAAAAACAAATTTTTCCCCGGGGTTTTAAACAAAGAAAGGGTTTTTGGGGGAAAACAAATTTTTTGTAATTAAATTTTTGGGTTTTTTGCAAAAAATTTTTTGATTAAAATTTATTTCAAGTAACTTTTAATATGTTTTTTTTATTGAATTTTTGGGGGTTTTTTTAAAAGTAGGGGATCTAGTTTAAAAGGGGGAAAAAATATAGTACTTTTTAAATAGTTTTTATATAAAGTTTTGACTATTAATCAGGATATCCCCCGTTTTGATACCAGAAAAAAGTAAAATGCCCAAGCTTAAATTCTAAATAAAATGTCCCCCAAAAAATAAAATATTTTTTTTTTATATTTTACTTTTTTAATTGGGGTTTTAAATTTTAAAAAAGGGCCCAAAGGGGGATATCTTGTTTTCTCCTTTTTGTTTTTTTTCGAGGGCCCCGCCTTTTTTACAAGTTTTTTTTAAAAAATCAAATAAAAGGGAAAAAAATTTTTTTTTAAATTGATGGGGGGCAAAAAAGGGGGCCCCGGGAAAATTTTTTTTTAAAAAAATGCCTAAAAACCCTTTTTAAAAAAAGGTTGAATCTGGATTATAATTTTTTCCCGGGAATGCGTGGAATCCAAAAATTTTTTCCCATTCTTTTTAGGTGTTTAATTATTCCCATTGTCAGTTTGGGGGGTTTTTTTTAATATTTCCCCCCCCCAAAAAAGGAAAATTTATTTCAAATGACGTGTGAGGACAAGGGTTTTTTCAAGGGAAAAAGGGGTTAAAAACCGAAAAAAAAAAAAGAATTAAAAGCCCTATTAAAAAGGGTGGAGGGGAAAATACGCCCGGGTACATGGGTCTGAAAACTAAAAGTTGGAACTAGGGGACACACCTCTCTGCATAGCCCCAGTGGGAAAGGAGTGCCGAAGTCACATTATGAAAAACAAATTCTTAGCACCCCGTCTCATACCTGATTAGGGTATACAGCTATATACAAATTTTCAATAAATGGGGTTTGGGATTTGGTAGGCTATTCTTAATCACACAATATAAATTCAAATAAATATCTCATCAAATTACACTATCAATAATTCTCGTTTTTTAAAAAATAGAAGGGAACGACTCCCGACTTAAATACAATTTTGGTTTTATCGGGTGATGTTTTAAGGAAAATTTCTTTTTAATAGATTATTAAAAACAAAAAATCCCGCACGGCGTTTGCCCCCTGGACCCAATGTTGGGACAAGATTTATAAAAAACTCTTCTTCACCCCCCCGGGGCCTGCAAACTATAAACGTAAAAAATAGATTAAAAATATTCAAAAATTGGTTTAAAAAAAGGGATAAATAATAAGATAACTAAAATTTTAAAAAATGGCTTTTGGGGGTGCATTCGGACCCCCTTTCGTCCAGTTTTTTTAAATTTTTTTTTATATCTCTGCGTGTTTGTAGATTTGGCTGGGCCTCGCACACAAACAAACACACACAGACAAACACTTCCTATTATTATATAGATAAATATGCTTAGTGTTGATACTTAAGGGTTTTAAAAAAAAAATAAAAAATAGTTTTAGCTAAATTTTTTTTAAAGCTTCACACCAGTGGAAAACCCCTATATGTCAGGCAATGGGAATAAAGTGAGTAAATTTAGCTTTGGGTTTATTTTTATTACTAGTATTTTTATTTCAATTCCCCTGGGGATTAGAAAATTTTTTTAAATTTCATTACACGAAAAAAAAATCTAAATATTTTTTTATTTTGGAGTCACTCAAAACTCGGAGTATATTTGGATCTAAATAATATACATTAGCAAATAAAAAGAAAAAAATTGCACAAACCCTTATGAAAACCCTTTTTTTGAGCCCCGGGGGTTTTTAAATTTTATAATTTAATTTTAAAATAATTAATGTCCTAAACTTGTATTTTTTGGACCGATAAAAAATACAATATTAGGTTACAAAGGGTCAACACTTCGTGTTAAAAATTTCGAGTTTAGGTTAAAATTTCGACATTTTTTTGGGTTTTGCACAACTTCATGTCATCGAAATTGCTTTAAATTCCTCTTTTATTAATTTTTTACCAAAATAAATGTAAGACTTTTGAGTCTAAAATGAAGGGGGATAGATCTTTTTCTAAAAATTTTTCCCTCCTAAGAGGTTTAATGAAAAACAACAAAACACTTTTTGATAGACTTATTTATTTTAAATTTAACTCTTTTGGCATTGGAGAATTTTTGGGCGTTATCTCTTTACAATCAAAGCTGTCAAAAATTGTATTAATATATTTGCCAATATCAGAAACTGTTGTTTTAAATAAAAACATATATCAAATAAAAGTGATTGTATGTTTTAATAGTAACGACAATTTTGCAATGAAAAGTTATTTAGTATCTCAAATAGTTGTGGGAGATACGGAAGTTCTGCTTTGTAAATTACCCTAATTGGTAAAAATAGTTTAGTTATCCGCTCTAGTTGTAGGTACAAAACAGACAGATGGAATTCAAAAATAACATTTTTTGGATTCGGGGTGGGGTGGGGATATGGGGAAACGTCAAGATCCATCAAAATCTCTCGAGTTTAATTTTTTTGACAGACACAATACTTTCTCTATCTGTAAGATAGTGAGAAAGTAAAATTATTTTGTTGGGGTCCTTATGTGTTTGAGATACAAGATTATCCTGGAAAATGTTTTAATGTAATCTTTCCCATTTTCCACTGCACTCTACCAATTATTTGATTTTACAACATGAATCACACAGGTTTTGGCCAAAGTGTCAGAATAATATGTAACAATCTAAACACAAAGTTCAGGTTTCTAATCAATACAATATGTATCTAAGTCAGTTTTTCCTAAAAAGTTTTCTAATCTCACCCTATTCAGATGAGGGTAAATGCCAAACATGATACAAAAAATATTGAATCGTTTCAACCATTTGGATAATTTTCGGGTCTAAGTGTTTAAAATGAAACATTTATTGTAAACCTTGATGTTTCTAATAAATAGAAGACGTTTGATATTTAGTAAATTAATATATGGTTTATGGAAAACATAGTCCAAACTACACATATAGCTGTTTGAAGCAAAAGTAATACAAACTATTTGTAGCACTACATCCAGATAAATATGCGAATAAACCATATAAAATGTTTCTAAGTTTCAGCGTAAAGCACAGTGAGTGCACAAGCTGTCAAACTAATGCAGAGTACAACAGATTGCATAGAAGATAGGCGAGTGGCAAGTCCACTCAACTCTTGGAGCACGGCAGCAGAACCTACCAGAATTAATATTAAACAACACACCAGTCTCATCTAGAAATACGAATACCGTTCTGGAGGGTCTTCGTTAACGGCTCTACATCATATAAAGTTGTTTGCCATTACTACATGTGCAGTGACGCGCGCATACTCCTATGAAACTAGTTGTATCAAGCATGCATGAACAGCTTTGCTACTCCCAGTGCTGTACAACCGAAACATTAAACACAATTAATGGTATGTACGCATTGTTATCCTGATGTAAAAGTGTAGGGATTTTGGATACCTTGGTTAAAACAAGTCATATGTTCAGTTTGGTTCATTAGCTTCCTAACTTCCAAACACTTGATATCAGATCAGTTTACTAATGGTTAATTCTGAATTTTCTGGCATAAATGAGTTGGTCCGTGGTTGATTAAATTAAGCCAATGGATGACGTGACGTTCACGTTGGTCTTCTTGAGTTGGTCTGTCCTGACAGTGGAATTGGATCAGAATAATCAAGTAGGCTCGTCAAGGCAGCAACGATCTGGAAATAAAAGTACATACTCGTGAAAACTAAACTATCTCTTTTACATTATTAGTTGGTTTCCTAGACAACAGGTATTGAATGAGCAAATTAATTAATTTTTGAATTAATAAAGGTTAACATAGAATTAAAGCCCCCTAATTAGTGTTATTTTAATATATTAAATATCCCTATCAGATAATGAGGGTAACCAATAACGTAACGAAGAAAAAAGTTTTACCTTATATTTTTTGTATTTAGCAGCAACATGATTCTACTTGTTCCAGCTATACGCTGGTTACCTGTTAACTGTTGTTATTCTATAACCGTTTTTGAAATCCATCTTACTGTTAGTTATTTTGGTTCATTTAAGGGTTTTTAGAATGTTGATCTTTTCCAAGTAAATACATGAGAGTTAATCAGCGGAGGCGTTATTCTCTCTCTCTTCGGCTCCTTTCTCAGGCCATAGCAGTTTGGACTAAGTGTGTGACTAGTGAGTCTAATGTGGACCAGCGAGTCTAGTGTGGACCATTGGTTAGTGTGGACTAGTGTGTCTAGTGTGACCAGTGATCCTATGTGGCGCAGTGATCTAGCGTGGACCAGCGAGTCTATTGTGGATCCAGTGAGTCTAATTGGAAACATAGAGTCTAGTGTGGACCAGCGAGGCTATAGTGGATCAGCGAATCGATGTGGAACCAAGCAAGTCTAGTGTGGATCATCGAGTCCAGGTGAATATCAGTGAGTCGAGGTGTAACATGGCGCGTTTGGGCGGAATATTATATAGGGGACAAGTGGCCGTGGATGTAAGTGGAATTGGACAATATTCGCTTACGTTTCTAAGACTTGGTGAAATGTGGTAGAAAGAATAAACTTATTAATGTATTGAATAAATAATAAATTATATGTGTTTTACATTTTTGATTGTTTAATTTACTTTATCTAACGTTCGTATGTCTATAGCTGATAATACATAAAAATCGTTGTAGCAAGCGTAATTTTATGGCACAAAAAATTCAATTCGAGCACATATAACACCAAGCTGGCCTGCCACATTTAACAGTCGTTTGTAATTTGTGTATTTTAATTGGCACAAGACACTGAGATTCTGGTACAAGAGCAGCAAACGTAATCACAAAAGGACTATGAATTATTTCAATTTAGATGGAGAAAGTGAGGCTAACTTGAAAATACGTTGCAGGGAAGTGTTTTTAAAAAGGAATTTATTTTGACAATTATTTGGATGAAACCATTGTATGTTTTTCAGGTACAGATTTGAGGAATTAATAATAGAAAAGGAATTGAAGGGGGTAAGGTGTAATGAGTTTAGACTCGATGAAACTTAGCTCTACATAGAGATAGGGTGTAATGAGTTACTGAGATAACTAGCTTAAATAGGGTTAGGATAGATTGAGGTTGGACTGGATTGAACAGCTCTAAGGTGATAATGAGGGTGGATTGGATATAACTAGTTTAAAATAGAGGTAGGATATAAGAGGAGACTGAGATAAGAACTATTTCAAGATAGAATATGGTGTAATGGTAACTGGATAGAACTAGCTCATGATAGGGATAGGGTGTAGTAAGTGGACTGGAATAGAACAAGATTCAAGATAGAGATAGGTGTTATGAGGTGAACTGGATATAACTAGCTCAAGATAGAGATAGAGTGTAGTGAGGTGGACTGGATATAACTAGCTCACAATAGAGATTAGATGTATGAGGAGGACTGGATAGAACTACTCAGAGATAGGGGTAGGCGTAATGAGTGGGAATGGATAAGAACTAGCTCATATGGAGTTAGAATGTATGAGGTGGACTGGATTGAACTAATTGCTTGAGACCGAAATCAGTGGTGACTCTCGTAGTACATCAAATAACTTTAAAGTTTATAATGCCAAAAAGAAAGCAAATAAGTATTATTATTATTATTAGCACCGCGTCCTTACTAAACCCGTTCGGGTTATACGCACATACCTAATGTGTAATGGTATGGTGACAGTGAGATGAAATGAGGAACCTACAGTTTAACGTGGAACCGAACCACGGTGCGACCTGGCTTCCACACATTCACAAGATTCTTGTCAGAGGTGTAGGAAGGGATTGGAAATCAGATAATCTGTGCCGGACCGAGGATCGAACCCCGGCCACCAGCACAGAAGTCTGATACCTTACCCTATACCACCAGGTCACCGAAATAAGTGTTAATAGTCTTTTAATCTACTTATTATTTACCCATTTAATTTATGAAATTTTTTTAGTATCTACTTGACTGTTGGAAACTGTAAATTCAATATTTGTTATTAATTGCAAGTCATTTGATTTTGTTTACCAGTAAATTAAAAGCCTTTAATATTTTGGTATATTTCCAATCATATATTCGAAAAAGAGCCTGGAAATTCAGATGATGAGGTTAGAACTGTCTGATTAACCTCCGTCTTGTTACTCACTATGTTATTAAAGTCATTCTGAATAGCTTCCTTTACTGTCATAAAAATTATTTAATATCAAATAGATTAAGTCTTATAATATTTTGATATTAAATTGATATTATTTGTTTAGCAATGAAAACTCATACTTACAGAATGGAGCAAAGTATAAATCCAGTGGGAGAATCCACAAGCTGTGAATTGGGAATTCTTGCTATGCAAAGTTGAGGAAAAAGTTTGCAAGCTGTGGAAAAAAAAATATATTAGATCTCTTAAAATATAAATTCTAGAATAGTCTTGAAAGATTTTTATTCTTTCCGATGTAATACATTTACGTATTTAATAAATAAGATTTTGCTTCAAGAATTGTATCATAAAATGTGTATGTCTTTGTACTAATGTACCTGGAAAAAGTAGGAGTACAGGTAGTACAAGAGATAATAAGAGGAAAACAAACTGTAAATGGTATGCGAATGGTTAATGAGAATGGATAAAAAAAACAAATGCGAAAGAAATGAAATATGTATTAAAAGAAATATTTAAAGGATGGCCAAGAAATAGATGGGGGGGAATATATAACAGAAAATATAAAAGTCAAGAAGAAAAATAGGAAAAATAAAGAAAGAAGAATGTTGAAGGATAAAAGAAGATGAAGGAATTTACAAAATTACCCGGTAATAGTTTTTGTAACATCTCTTATAACTGTTATATGTCTTAATTAATACATTTTTATTCAACTTGATAGCTATAATTCGAATAAACCATGGCACACGCGGAGGAAACTGAAAATTCCCAATTCGATTAATTTATTATATACGAGGTTTAAATGAAAAGTAGCTACGCCAACTGTATTGCGTATTTTTAAAGAAAAATTATTATATAGAAATAATCATCTAATTAATATCTTTTAATAGCTCTTGAAATCTATGGGACCTTGAAAAAACCACAAATTCTGAAATAATTCTAAAAAAAAAGTCTACCGTATTACAAAATTAGTAGTTGATAAACATATGATAGAGTATCCACTTTATGACTCATCTATGAAAGAACACGCGGCATTTCAGAAATAATAGGGAAAAGGATTACACCATTTACAAAATATTTCTATAACCAATTTTTCTGATAAAGGAACAACTCCGCAGTATTTGGCAAAAGGCGCCAATTTTCTATTCCAAATAAGAAGCTAGTCTTCACAACTCTCTGTCGCCAGAAACTCTTCTATTAGTTTAAGTTATACACTGTGGAAGAAGGGAGCAATGAGTCAAGGGTTATTTCATATATAAGCGATGAGCGGATGAATTAGGGCAGCCACACTCAGCCACACAAGTCGCTCTACACCCCACACACACACAAGCAAGCATTTAGGGACTCATTGGCATTATCAATTGCTCGCCGCAGTCACAGTCTAATAACACAGTGAATACAATAATTTAACATTAAGTATCACAAGTGTTTGCATTGATATAAAGCATTTAATTGATATGCATAAGTAATTTAACAAATGTCATTTAAATAAACCGGGTGTGAATAAACAGCCATCAACAGTTCTCTTTTCTTTCATTTTATTAATTATAACGATTTAATGAGTTCTCGACCACGGAGCAATTAACACGGTAAAACAGTAACTATTCCGTACAGTGAAAGATAGGTGGCTGACCACGGAGTCTAAAGAATACCTAAACTAATATCACAGTAATGATTATATCAGGGGAATAAACCGTACAGTTACACCCGTATTTGCAGACAATTATTATTAGTTGTTTCGCTTCCACAGAGGAACCGATAATGATGTCCCAAGGAGCCTCTTTATAATTTGGGCAGAGGGAGTGGGGGGGGGGAGGCCGAAGATTAAGATGGAGGAAAGGTTTAAATTGTATGTTTTAAATTTCCAGGATGGTAAGATTGAGCTGGTTTAAATTGATTAAGAGGGCTGTAATTTGAAACAAACAATGAAATAAAGCTGCCGACGTTTATAACTCCCACTTTGACGAATTAATGAATTTATTATTTTAATATAGTTTTAAAAATCAAAATGATGAGGCGAAGGCTATTACAGGTTTTCCGACCAATTAAAAGTATACAATTTAAGTTGAACATGCTTTTTTTTTAAAGAAGTACAACAACGTCTGTTTTGAAAAATTAATTTTGAGATTAAAGAACAACCGTTAAAATCATAGAGTTAACGTTTTCTCTTTGGTCTCTTCAAACAAAGTAATTGTTTTGATAATAGCAAAAACATAAAATTATAAATATAATTTGGGATGTTTTAGTTTAAGTTATCCAATGCTGGGCTATTTTTCTACTTGAAGAAGCCTCTAGCCAACACGACCACGCCCTCAGAAGGAAGAGAGGAAAGAAGTAAAATATCTTCCAACACCCCTCTACGAGCAATCAACTGATTACGTCCTAAAAAACGGTCTTTAAAAAAGCTCATGAAGTGCACCGATCAGAGTAGTGTGGCTCTGCAACCACACACCGTCACCCCACATTTTATTATTATAGTATATGATTGTACCCAACCCACACTGGAATCGCAGTGCAACTCACACTTCCACTCAAAACGGTGGAGGTATTTTGGCATATAGGACAAAACATAGCGGTAAAGGGAATCTATTGCACTGTTCTGCATTGACGGCTGTTGTGTAAGACATTGCCTCCTCATTGGCTGATTGAAGTAAATCTTAGTTGAATAATTGGAACTTGTTAGTTAAATACTTATTTAATATATTCCATTAAGATAAACTATATGAATGAAACCTAACGAGTAGTGATGAACTAAAAGGGTTAGTTTTCTAAATAATACTTCTAATTAAAAGTAGAAAATATACCTAAGTTTATATTATTAATATTAAGTGTTATGTTTTAAAATAGGTCCTTTCCTTTTGGGTCAGTGAACATAAAACCACCAATGGGGCCTGTCTTCTTTTCCTCCTTAAGCACCCTTTTTTTTTGTTTCAAGTCAATCGAATATTTGAATACTTTAACTCCTTCTTCCAAACTCCTTTTTCCATCAAAATTTCCCTTCCATGATATCGTGAAGACAATTTCCTTCTAAGGATGTGTCCAATCTAGCTTGCTTTGAACCAAGTAATCACATCAAGAATTGTCATCTTCTCATTAACCCTTGCTACGGAATAGTCCCCCTTGTATTATTTTATGTGTCACCCTGACTCATACTGATTTTTCCATCAAATGTCTTCTCCAGTACCATAATCAAGATAGCTCTCGAGTATTTATTTTCCATCTTCTATAAGAGTATAATCTCTGCTACCATCTAGCACGAATTCCAAAAATATATCATTTTATCAGTTTCTCCATACGAGTCAACTTCAACTTGCTGGTCAGCAGATAATCTCTTATTGTTGAAATCTTTCCTTAGTCATAGTGATCCTAGGCTTAATTTATTTTGTGTAATAGGCTTTCCTGAAGCTATGATACTTCCAAAGACCTGTAACTGCTCTCCGTATTTTCCGATTCTGGTTTCTCCCATTTTTGACTTTCAATTCAACGACTCTTAATTTTTGAAATCACCATCACTCTGACCTCTTAAATGTTTATCTCCATCATAATTTTCTCACTATCTCCTACCAACCATTCATCATTACTACAATTCTTCTTAATATTTTGGGTCAGCATTAGTAATAATTCTGAGTATTTTATTGTGTTTGATAACATTCCATATAAACCTGAATTACACGCCACTCAAGGCTCCTTTGTGACGAGCCACTCTCTATACATGTTGAAAAGAGCTGCGTGACAAACAACAACCCTGTATCACTTCACTAACTCTTCCTATCTCTACTATACGCTGTTCGTCTCTCTATCACTCGGCCTCACCTTCACTATCTGTCCTAAGTACAAGGTTTGCAATAAGCCCTCCATATGATACCAATCAATCTTTCTTGAACATTTTCATATGCTTCTTACACTTAGATCCAAAGGACGCCTTTTTTTTTTTGCCGATGAAACCAATGTAACCTCTTCCTTGACGTCTGGCACTTTACTCTAATTATACTCAGCATCACGTAGAAACTTTGGTCCCTTTCCTTTTTCTGAAGCCATATTGTTCTTCTTGCACCATACTTCTGTTTTTTCTTTCTATCGTCGCCTGTTGAGTATTCTTCACACGATCTTCCACCACATTAAGGTGAGGCTGATGGTCATGTGGTCACTGCATTTCAGAACTTATTTTCTTCCTTTTTTTTAGAACCACCATGACTACTGATTCAAGAAAGTCCTTGGGCCATTCTCCTTGATTTAGTAAGATCCTATTGGTAATCCTTGACATAGCAATCATTAAACTAATTGGTTCTCAGTTCTTCAGAAGGTCAGTAGGTATGTCATCATCTCCACAGCTATTCCTACTCGAATTTTCTTTGTTGCTCTCTACACTGCACCTCTTTAAAATTATTTTATTCTTTCGGGTCTTTTTTTTACCTCGTCTTCTGCTATCAAACTCCAGGTTTTACCTTTTCGTAAATGTTTGTTTACATATTCCCAACTCCATAAGAACACATGTGTTATGTCACAGCTTTGGCATTTTAGGATTTAATATTTCTCTTGTCTAGTATTACAAAATAATATAAACGTTTATTTTTCATATTTAATTTCTTGTGTTTTTTAGGTTTTATTATTATAAATACTAATTAATGTTTATAAATATTAGGTTCTATACTATAATAAGATGTCTCGGTGTGACAAACGCATGCACGCAGTGGTAAACCAAGCGACTTGGTGGACCCGCTGTGTGTGGACCTTGAGGTCTTGCAGTATCATTTTGCAAACAGAAGCATTGTTTTGGTGTTTCAAAACCCTTTCACACTTTTATTAAAGTTTTTGGTGGTGATGATGTGCGATGTTCTGGTTTTGTCTGGCCCATGTTCAAAGCACTTTCATGTGAATACATTCATATACCTAAAAAACAAATACGATAGTTTATTGTCATTTTCTTGCACTTGGAAATATCTTAACTTAACAAAAAATCAATGTTTTTCGGACAAATCTATTTGTTTCGACATCTTTGTACTTGGCCCAACGATGTATAGTACAATGTTATTGCATTATTTACACTAAACCGCTTATATTAATTGAATATTGATTGATTAGACTCTAACGGTATCCATACAAACAAATATTGTGATTTAGGACATGTTTACAAAATCATCATATGTAATCTCACCCACTTCCTCAGTTAACCTCACTATCTATGGACCAACTATCGTACTCAAACACATTACAGTTTCGTCAACACATAATATAAGAGACAAACCTTTCACAACGATAATTACAACCGGGTATAATCATATAAAAATGACAAGGTTTATAATAAATTTCCTTTCTAAGTTTTTCAAAAAAGAAGGTAAAATTTATTAATTCATAAAAATAATAGAACGAGAGCTAGGAGTTTCGAAGTTTTGGAATCTCTGGCATAAATATCAAAAACAAACCAAATGATAGAATTTATAAAATAATAATCACTGTACAATATTAGCTGAATTAAGTGACTTAGATTTAAGCTGTGGGCTGCAAGACTTTTTTTTTAAACTGTGTTTTTCTGTCCGTTTGGGCCATACACTCATTGAACTAATTACGCCTAATAGTTTTAGGGATTAGGAAGGCTATATTAATGGAATGTTCCACATTTACGTTGTTAGAATCATAAAAATTATTTTTTTTAAACCCTGCAGTAATAAGCCCTACTGAATTCAAACCTCGATCTCCTCATCAAAGTCAGTCCAGCCACTGAAAAAAGAGTAGCACCTTAGACCACTTGATCACTGAGGCATATAGGACTATACTCATTGCTATGTTGATAAATATATTGTTTTTTTCGTGCATCAAAATCAAAGTTAACAGACTTTTATTCTAATCACCAATTGTCTATCCATAAAAAAAAATTAATTTTTAATAAATTAATGATAAATAAACAGTACCGATAGAGTCATATATTTTTTTTAGAGTCACTAAATTTTGATATTCATGAAACTTTAACATTGAAATTAAAAAATCATCAAATACATTTTGAGAACACACTGATTAAAACCTACAGTTTTTTTGGGTAAAAATACGATTAAATAGAATACTTAAAAAGTAAAAAAAATATGTTTACTATTCAAATGAAAAATTTTTAGATAAATATTTTAAACTCATATTGTTAAATGCCATCATTTTATAAATGTATATATTTTTAATAAATCATTTTTTAAAGCTACCCATCAAATGTATTTGTTTTTTTTTTACTATATTGTTATAATGTTTATTTGTTTATAAACAAGACATTTCTCATTATGGAAAGTTAAAGAAAATTTTTTAAAGTGATATTCAGATAAATGAATAAAAAAAATAGTTCACAAGTGAAATTACTACTAGATAATTGCCCTTTCAATAAGTATGTAGTTTTATTATAATATAAACGTCTTCATAAATATAAAATTGGTAAAAAATGTTTGGTTAAAAAATTAGATTAGATCCACCCAAATCACTAAAATGCCTTAATTATATTACAATAAATAATATATCTCTCAAAGCTATTTAACATATAAATAAAATGTTTAAACAAAATCTTATTAAATATTCAAGGCAAATAATAATTGGGTGTGTTTGAAATAAATGTAGGAGCCAAAATCCTTGAGTTCCAGCGAATAGAACAAAGTGTCACGATGTACTATAATACCGAGGTAAAATATTATAATTAAAATTTTTCCCTATGAGAAAGTATAAAAAAATATCAGGATTACTTTTGAATATAAAGTAAATGTTTAATTGTTTTGACCCCTTTAACATTCTTACCATTGAGCTTCGCACAAAACTGTCAATTAACTAGAACCCTACATAACCTAATTAATTTTATATATAATTGACAAATATTTTTCTTCAAGACTAATGTAAAAAGAGAAATACAATTTTTAATTGTTCCCTTTACCTTATTTTTCAAAGATGCGTCATTAGTGGGGTCGATAATGGAAATGTACTTTCAGGGGGGTTGGTCGTTTGCCTTAACACAATAAATAAATGTTTAAAAAAAAATAGTTAAAAAATATAGTTTTTAAAATATTATGTTGAAAAATAAAAAACTTTTTCATAATCATACACCCTTACTTATTTCAAATATTTATCATTAAAAATTTTATAAAAAGGCTTTTTGAATTAAAAATTCAATACTGCACCTCAAATTTTTTCCCAAACTAATTCTTTTTTGACTGGTTACATCAAGTTAAACTAATACATACCAACAGTCATACGGGAATTGTGCCATCAGTAAACTCATTCAAAACCCCTATCCCAATTTTAAGTATTTAAAATCCATCCCCTCATTAAACCCATTCCTTTCTGGAGCTAGTTCAATCCATTTAACACATTACACACTCTCCCCATTTGAGCTAGTTATATTCAGTCAACCCCATTACAATTATCCATCCCCTTAAGCAACCTATTTGTCCACCTCTTTACACCCTTTTTCCTATATTGAACTAGTTCTATCCATCCCCTTCATTATATCTCCCCTTTAAACCTGAACTAGTTCTATCCGTTAACTCATTATACTTTATCCCTATCTTTTAGCTAGTTCTATCACTCAATATATCTTTTCAGTTTTCCCTTCCAATATTAGCTTCACATCTGCGTCATGGTCTTCCACTGATCTTCGCAATTGGGTTTGCCAGTCAATACCTTGAGTAGTTCTAGTTCAAAGTACATGAATATTTATCTATACCCAAGTTTTTTTTATCACCAAAAAAAATTGCTAATACAGAAATATTAAAAAAAAAAAATTTATTTTTAAAAACACCTATTTTATAAAATTATTACTTTGTACTGGTCAAATTCTAAGTTCACCGTCAGATAACACTTAGAATGCATCATCCTTTTTCCAATGTTTTTATCGTAACCGAATCAACCAAGGGATTGTGAATGGGACTCTTATAGATATATATATAATTTTTTTAATGAATACATTATTTGCAAAAAGTTCCTTTATTTTAGAAGTCATAGCCGAGGTATTCATGTTTTGGGGAAACGTCCTTTTATTGATTTTTCCAAACCATTTAGCGAATGATTAAAACACAATTTTAAAAAGGGGAAACGGATTTTCATGGTGTTATAGTCATACTGAACCACTCATGCCAGGGAACCTACCCTGACCTATTTCCCCCATGAAAAACAAAAAAAAAAAAATTTTAATAAAAAAATTTTTAAAAACAAAAGTCTTCCAAGTTAGAATACGAGGCAAAGCTGACCTTTCTTTAGATTATACCCAAAAAATATTAAAATGTTTTTGTTTTATTGCTCAATTTTTTCTAACGAAATCTTCAACGTGGGGTATTCCTCATCCCTTTTAAAACAATAATGTATTTATTTAACCAGAAACGAGTTTAGTGAAGTACTAGGTTAAGCCGATTAATTTTTTTTTAAATAATTAATAGAAGCTTTAAGGTAGATTTTGTGCTCAAGGAAGGTTTAGATTCTTGAGTAGCGTGTTCAAATCATCCCTTGTACTTCTATTTATTTTTTTTTCTGTATAAAATATATTAATTTCTTTGCTTTGGTAAAGCGCCTAAATGGTTTCTCAAAAATTGAAGTTTATAGTTTCACCATGCAGAAATATAAGAAACTTATATTGGGGGATTGATGATTTTCCATATTAATACCTTCAATTTTACCCAAATTGATATCTGTTTATTAAATTAAGAAAACAAATTATGATCGGGGCGAATAGTTACGGTCATTGTTTTAAACTGTGAGATACATATTTTTTGTCACAAGTAAACCCTAGTATAATTTTTCACCATGGTGAATTCAACAGGTTTAACTAATTTCTCAGCCATTAATAGCAAATTTTCTATTATATAACCTCTTCTCCGTTGATGTAATGGATGACTTTTACATGAGTCATTGATAGTTAAATCTAGGGTTTAATACCCATAAAAGCTGAAATCTTATAGTTTCACTATAGTAAACCACCAGGGTTATGACCGTTTAACTAGGTGAATATCTAGAGGTTAAATCAGACTTGTGTGTTTTATGCCCCTTTGAGCTACAAACCCCAAGAGGTTCAAACTAAAATTAGTAAATAAATCTCAGAAAAAGTTTTTTTGCAAAGACAAAAAAGATGGCTAAATTTGAGATGCTTTTACTAAAAGCCAGACTTGTGAGGCCCAAATATTTGGGGATGGACCGATTGTGGAGTGAGTTGAGTTTCTATACTAAAATTGGTGAGCTTTATTTTTGAAAATACTTTATAAAACGGTTTTGAAGTAAAAAAACTCCGATATGGTTCTTTTTGAAAAAGGGATTTTTTATTATTACATACTTGAAAAGGTTTCAACTCGATATAAATCTTAAAATAACCATATTTGAGATGAATAACTCGTAATGTTAAAATTTTAGATTGTAGAATTAAAATGGCTGACTAAGAAGGACAAATTTTTGGGAAGGTCATCCACAAAATGGCAAACTGAAGGTAGACTTTAGTTTAACAAACTTGAGTTTAACGAACATGAGATGATAAAATTTGAGAAGAAAGATCATTTAGATAAACCGATATGACAAAAAATAAGACAGATTAGATGGTCAGTTTTTGGGGGATGGCCTCTCTTTATATGCGATTTTTGAATGTTTTGGAAATGAAAGGTAACAACTGTTTAGACAAAGTGATAATTATTATTGTTGTATAGAACTTGTTTGGGTTTCCTATTTTTAAACCCCAAAATGGTTTTTCTGAAAACCGATTTGTGGGATTCCTTTAATAAATGCCATCATTTGCGATGGTGAAAACTAATTTGAGGAATAACCCATTACTCTAAAAATTTTTTACCATAGTTATTTCTTAGAATATGATGCACTTAAATAAAAGGGGATAATACCCGTTAAGGAGCGTAAGAGACACCTTTTTTAACAAACCAACTTAACAGATGTTTCTGGGAAATTTGGGGGAAAGGAGGAGCGTGACGAATTTTGTAATGCTGTGCAAAAAAACGCGAGCGACAAATTTGATGTTAAAGTATGAAGAAGCTTGAATTAAATATAAATAAAAGGGCATCATCTAAAGATAGTCAAGTGAAAATGTAGATTTTCAGATAAGACTAATATAAAGTAGGTTTCAGATCATGATAAATATTGTTGTTTAGGTATTAGTAGTTTTCCGTTCTAGGGTTTTAGATTTTGTAACATGGACCCGGGCCCACCATCGAATATATGTAAGTATCATGTTTGGGGCTAAAGATACGTCTAGTATTATGTAGAAAATTTTGATCACTTTTAAGTAAAAACAGAATTTAAAGATTAACAGATGTTCTTTAGTCTTAATCTATTGTGGAGCCAGATCCAGTTGGTATAAAAGATAAAATTCATAAAATAATAAATTGTTTTTTTAAAAATAATGTGAAAAATTGATTTAAAATTTGATTATTTGGGTAGTATGATTAATGAACTATGATTCATGGGTCCCGATGCTGTCAAATGATTATATAACTGCAAGTAGAAGAAAATAAAGTTCAAAAAAGGAATCCAGAAATTAGTAACATTTTTTTCCCCCAAAATGCAATAATCTGGGAAAGGAGAGCATCCTTTCCCGTGAATAACGTTATCAAGAGTTTGGAAAACCGTATTAACTTTATCAAAGTATGGAGTGGACTTATAGGATGAGGACTATGGTAAATTTACAATATATAAAAGGAAATTCATATGCTTTTATTTTCAAGATAAGAAGTGTAACAAATTTTTTTAAAGGGGTTTTAAGATTATAAAAATTTAATGAGATATGAAATTTATGTTAGGACTCAAGAGTTAGGGCATGGCTGATTTGGGCAAGAAGATTTTGAGTGAGCGCTCTAAGAAAGTAGCAAATTAATAAAGCTTTAAAAATAAACAGAAGCTATCCAAAATGCATCAGCATTTGCTTAAAGTGATTTTAGATTATAGATTACACCAAGGGAAATCAACTTTACGATTTTAGATATATCTTCGTCAGGTTTTTGGCAAGCCAACGGTCAATAAAAGACAATGGAAAGGTGTAATAGAATAGAGAGATAGATAATTTTATGTATTAAATATTCCGTTCTTACACTCTAAGGTTTATACATAGTAATAGAATATATTTGTCTTTGGTTCTTTCTTCAATATGAGATGTGAAGAAATTTGCGATGGCAAGTATTTGTAAGGGATCTATAATTTAGGTCTGATAGGTTTCTTACTTAAAAAATATAGATTAAATTATATATTTGAACTTTAGTCTTTCCCCATAAAGATGACAAAAAACATAAATAAAAATTTATATATATGCTGGATAATTGGCATAATCAAATTTTTTATATTACATAAAAAAAAGGGATTTTATTAAAAGGGGTTGAATAGGAAAACCCAAATTTCTGTCTCAATTTTAAAATGTGTTTTGGGGGTGATTAACTTAACTCTTTAAATATTTATTGTTTTATAAAGGGTCGAAAGACGTTATTTAAATTTACATTTTTAAGGGAAGTTGAAATGTTTTTGGTTTATCGTTAGCATTGAGGCTATTAGAAACGCTGGGTGTAGACAAACGAGGTCCCAAGAGGTGTTTAACGTCGTCTTGGAACAGAAAATATTTTATGAAAATTTTTATAACTCAAATGGTGAGGACAATATCCAATCCTTTCTGGCAAAAAGGGGAGTTAGGATGATGAAAAATAACTGTCAGGTCTTTTGGGCTGTAAGAAAGAGCAGTAAAACCAATAATTTTCTTAACTAGAGCAAACAATGCTAGGCAGGAGTCGAACATTTCAGGGAGGTGGTAAGAATGTATCAATGATAATTCCACCGTTTGGGCTAGTGTGTTTGGGCAGAAAGTTGTGAGAAGGTGGTGGTAGAATAGTAGGGAATGGGGGGGGGGTTGGGGGGGGGGGAGGTTCAAAAGGAAAAGGGGTGTGAGGTTGTATAGAAAATTTAAATTTTATAGGGGTTTTTTTATTTTTTTTGAAATGTCTTTAAAGCTGTTGTTAAGTTTACATAAGGTGGAGTAACCAGAAAATTCCCCGGGATTAAAAAGGGAAAAAACTTTAACATCTTGAACGTAAGGAAGAATTAAAGTGAGAGATGTGTGATGAGAGAAAGAAAAAATTGGTTTTTTAAAAGACTTAAACAGCAGATGAGAGAGGGGAAATAAAAGTGAATTGATTTCCTTTTTATAGAGAATATAGCTTTATGGTTCTAGGTTGAGCTAGTAAGGGGGTAACAAATCTCCGTTTTTATTTTTTAAAAATGGAATGTACTGTTTTCATCTAAATGTTTAAAATTTTTGTTGAAAAATCAACCGCATCTGGATATTTCCACCTAAGGTTTTTTTTAAATACACAAATTTTAGTGACAATATGCAGATGGGGGATGTAAAAATGTTAAAGCTAAACTAAGCGGGATTCCGAAAAAATATCCTAAATTTAAAACCTTTATTAAAAATTTTAAAAAATTTTTCTTCAAAATACCCAATATAATGGTAAAAAACAATTAATAAAAAGTTTTAACCCATTCATTAGCAATACAAATAAAAAATTTTGTATGCCACTAACGACATATCATGGCAAATTAGTACGAGAATCAAAGTTTGTGTGACAAGAGAAATAACTCAGGGTAATCTGGACGAAGCAAAGTGGAGATTTTTGGGAAAAGGGGTGGCAGCATCATAAGGGGTGGATTGGGGATAAAGTGGTTGTAAAGGGGATTTTGGGTGAAGTATGAAAGGATAGGGGCGGGGGGGGTGGAATGTTTTACGGGTATCGTTTGGTTATACTATACCTACCAGCAATAGGGCCATAAGAAAGGTAAATGGGTAAATTACACAGATGAAATCACGTTTTATTGGTCAAACGTGGAAGGTATGCCTATTTCATATATACTATGAGTTTTTTAAAAAAAAAATTAATGACTTCGAGAAAAACTGGGAAAGCAATGGGCCCATTTTGTACCAGAAAAAAGTAAAGATCTGTATTAAAAAAGTTAATAAAATACCGGGATATTGTGACATTTTAAGATTTATCTAAAAAAACACAAATGTAGGATATATAAAATAAATGTGGGATGAAGTAATAAATACTTTTTTTGAAGAACATATTTAGCATCCCTCTCCTTTTTTTTAGCTCTTGAAACAAAGTGTTTAAAATGATTGTAAAAAAAAGTCTTAACATGAATACCATTTAAGGATCCAAATTTTTTAATTCATAGTTAATTTGATAAAAAAAGAAGTTGACTACCATTATAGTTAAATTTAATTTAAATTAATTAGTTAAATGTTTTAAAAACCTTGAAAACATAGATAGTTTGATGCATCCCTCTATTTAAATTATTATTTTTATTAGCACCGCGTCTTACTACCCGTTCGGGTTTTTACGCACTTTCGCAAGGTAAGGTAGTGATTTTGAGATGAAATGGGACCTACAGTTTAACGGGGAATCCCCAACCCCGGGGGAGGCTGGGTCCCCACATTCAAAAAATTTTTATTTTACACGTCTTTTCAGAGGGAGGAAAAGGGTTTTTTTGATCAGATAAATCTTCCGGGACCGAGGATTGAACCCCTACCCCCAACACAAAGTCCCACACCTTTTCCCCAACCCCCAGGTCACCCTCTATTAACATTATCAAAGGCACTAGTATAATGTAAACTTGGTGTATAATCTATAAGTATAGCTTATTTATAATGGATGATATAAAAACTTATTGTACTAACCTCTAACACGAGATTCACAACGTGACTTATACAAACATAAACCATAGAAAGACATGGTGTAAACATTTCATAAAAAAACAAAAATTATTTCCCAAAACGAAAAAAAAAAAAACAAAAGAATTTTAAAAAATTAATAATGAAAAAACACGCCCTGAGACAAACTTGGGTTGAGTATGTTACATTGACTAACCACGACGCCAAATATGCCTCCACAATGCCCCAAAAAATCAACCCCCCTCCACTTCACGACAGAGCCTCCAAAATGTTTTATTATACCAGATGTTCCCTTATCATCAGGACTAAAACGAAAAAAAACCGAACCAATGCAAGGGATTCCATGGGAAACCCCAATAAATTACTCTAAAACACCTCATTATATAATGTTGAATAAAACCCCCAATAAAAAATTTCCAACTATTAAATTAATATGCTTTCTTTTTTTGGGGGTTAAAATCATAAGCCTTTAAAAATTTTTTTTCCAAAAAAAAAGCTTTTCAATAATGGGGCCCCCTAATTGATTGGTTAAACCCCCAGTTAAAATTGTAAGAATGACCACAAAGAACCCACACTCATAATGCTATTGGCAAAACTAGCAATATCATTAAAGGGGAATGGTAGAGTAGAAACAAAAGTTCCCCTATAATAGAGAAAAAATCAATGGCAAACAACTTGTATACTTTTCAAAACATTTGGGGAGATTTGAAAGATGGAGGGAATTTATCCAACGAGAATATACCTAAATGTATGAAAAATAGTTGAGATATTTGAGTGTAGTGATATATCCTCTTGATGAGTTAGCAATTCAGCCAGAGGCATTGAACACTTATTTACAATGTCACTTCTTTTTAAGGGTTCATCGATCAATATAAGCTTATTAAAATTAAAGGGGACTTTTTTTTAATCTCATAGGAATTGGAAAAAATTTAAAATAGATTTGGTCAATATTTTTTTAAAATAATTAGAAGGGGAAATTTTTTTTTTTTTTTTAATAAAATATTTAAATACTTGTATATATTATGTACACTCCAATTATTTTTTTTAAAAGGGCCACTATCAAATATTAATCATATTAAGTTTTAGCTTATCCTCATTTAGGTCTAAATCAATAAATGAACAAACATTTTATTTTCCCCAATACAAACACATTTTTAATAAGGTAAATTAATTTTTTAAAAATACAATATATTGGTTTTTTTGTGTGTGTGGGGGGTGGGGGTGTGTTTTTTGTAAAAGGAAAAAACAAGTTAGTAATTATGTACCTGGGAAAGGGGGAACGTTTTAAATGAATTTATATTAAAATTGGAAACTATACAAGGATCTGGATTAAATTTCCCATTCGCAATTATCATTTTTTCAAATATGAAAATTAGTAAGGATCATCAAAATCATTAACAATACAACTATGGACATAAAAAACCTCTTTTAATGATACATTTTCTTATTTTAAAATATTCTTAAGGGAAATTTTTTAAGGGAAATGCTGAATCTCGAAAAAACCATTCCCAATTCAATCCTTTTTTTTAAGTAATTTTTTTAAAGCTTTTTAAAATTGAAAAATTAGAGCACTTTTTTAACTACGTTTTAAACAAAATTGATTATTTAAGAGATCAAAAATAAGTTATTTTAAAATCTATTGTAGTTCTAAAAAAGTTTATAGCTTGGGCATTAAAAACTATTTTATGTATTGAAAAAAATTATAAGGGCTATTTTATTTTGAAGTTAATAGAACAACCACTTGCAACCAGTGTGGCAAAGGGGTTATTCGCATCAAACTACAACTAATGGGTTTTCATAAATAAACACGAGAGAAACAAGTTTATTTTATAAGGGAAGCACGGCCCCCCAAATCTATGCCCACGGGTTTTTACGGCGTCCCCAACCTTTTTTCGTCTCCCCTCACTTTTGACCATAGCTAAAAGTTTTTGACTAAAATTTTAATCTTCACTTTTTCCCACAAAAACAAAGGTTTTTCTTACTCAGGTATGCTGCTCCCAATAAGTTAAAAAAACCCCTCTTTCCAATCCCTCCCTGTCATTCCTCTTTCTTGGTCGGGTCATTTAAAAGTGTACTTTTACTCGGAACCACCCTAGTTTCAATCGAATTGTTTTTTCTTTTTCGTAATAACATTCCTTTCCTTTTTCTCTTCACACTCACTAATACCAACCTAATCTTCTATTTCCTTTGTAAATATCTTGACAGGGGGGCACCTAGCTTGTTGCCTAATAAACACAGAATAAACTATATTTTTAAAATGTACCCAAGCACCAAAATGTGGTCCTTTTAAATAGTTCCTTGTGTCCCCTTTTTTTTGGGCTTGTTAAAACTGTAAATAAAGCAGTATTTTTTTAAATTTTTTTTTTGTCAATTTTGGGGAGGTTGAACCCCCCGTTTCCCCCTGGTTTCGGCCTTGAGTATTACCCCCAATCACATGAACGTCCCCAAACTCTTGGAAACCTAACATGGCATTTGGGCCGGGCCCTGTTATAGCCTTGAGGATACCCCCTGAGACTGGCGGAGTTGGGAAATTTGCCCGAAAAGTAATTGGTGCCCGCCAAACTACCGTTTTTTTTCATTGCTCTAAGAAAAAAATGGGTTGGGGGCCCCTGAGGGAGAGGATTAAATGAATTAAATAATTTATTGGCTTATGTGTAATTTAAAAAAAATAAATAAAATTTTCAAAGTCGATAAAAACATGACAAATACAAATATCAAAAAAATATTAACTATGTTCAACCTAAGCAATATTTAAGTAATGAAAAAATCACTAAACCAAACGATCTATTCAATGTCTAAGACGTCAGCCTCTTTTTTAGACGGGGAAATTTACGGGTATATGTATTCAGGCAGTTCAAGCTAGTTCAAGCCAAATTTAAGAATTAAATTTGTATTTCCTTCGTCTTTATTATAATACCTTTGATAGTTTTTCATTTTTATATTTTTACATTCAACATTAGTTTCAAATTTTTCTTTAAAAAAAACCCATAGATTTCCACACACTAAGCTAAGATTTAAAAAAAATTTACTAAAAAAAACATTCAAAATTTTTTACGAACTTTATTTTACTATTAAAGAGAGTATTAATCATATATTTGATTTAAACGCCCAAAAAGTTTTTAACCATTCCCTTTTTCGTAAAAACTACAAACTTTTTATTTACGTTAAAAATAATATTAAGATTATACACAGGGAGATAAAAATCACCTAAAAGGGTAGATTGGAAAATATTTTTAAACAAGTATCATTTATCTTTAAGTTTGATAGCTAAATTTTTTTGTATCCTATAAAACCGTTAAATGGCCCACTGAAATCTCCCCATAAAATTTGGACTAAATTTTTTACCTTAAAAAGACCTTGTAAAAATCAAAAATTTTGTTGTTTTTATTATTTCACATATGTTTTTTGCCCCTTAAGGCTATCTTTAAATTTTAAAACTTGTTGAATAAGGTGGCAATGTTGGTTTTAGAAGAAGTGTGCCCCAAATGTTAAATATGAAGGGATATTATAAGACACATCCCATACAAAACGAACCTTGAGCACTAATGGGGAAAAAGGCAGTTTTCCTGTGTGGTCCGGAGGTTTACAACCTTCCCCCACCCATTATCTCAACATACCTACTTACTCAAAACAGTCCAATAGAATGAAACCTAGGTCGGGGATTGGGCGGTGACGATCATTTTTATTTAAGAGGCAACCATTGCCTCTTTTTCCAGTGGCATAGTGTAAAATTGTATACTTGTGTTATTCTTTTCTTTGTAAAATCAATATTTTGTCCATCACTTTTATATGTTTCTATCCACCTTTCCTATACCTTGTTCCAAATATAATTCAAACATAATTTGATAACTATGAAAGGTTTGAAAGAAAGGGGAGTCCAGAACCCCCTAGATATTTTTTAGCGAGCCCACCCCATAAAAATAAGCTTTCTACAACTTTGCTAATCAGCCTGTTCGGTAATTCAGCCTCTTACTATGTATACTTTATATCAAATGACATATAACTAAGCTTTTATTCGTCTTAATCTTCCAAAGCTAAATATACGCCTTCATCCTAACTTGTTTAAAACAATTCTTTTCTCTCAAAACGAGCATAATTACAGATATTGTAGCAATGCATCTACTCCCACAGTAAACGCAGAAACAAAAATGTACCTATGGAGGGTCTCACAAACCTCCCTGTAAACCAAACCAAAAGTTTGTATAGTTTTAAAAAACAGGGCGCCCCAAACCCCTTAGCCATTGGGAGATTAAACACTGCCATTTACTGTCTTAAATATAATAATTTTGTAAGGAGGAGGATGTTCCACTTAAGTTTCTTTGCCAATTACGTATTTGAAAATCAGAGCTTAGTAACTGTACACGAATAAACTCAGCATCTTTTATCAATAAATTTTCTATCCAAACATCACCTTAGTAAAGAAAGGTAAATAGAGATTAACTGAAAAATAATTAAATAAAAGTAAAGCACAGCACACCATAACATTTTGAACAAAGACAAGAAAAAATTACAAAGAGAATATTTAGAAGGCTAAGAAATGAACCTGTTTCTTATTTACAAACCTAAATCCTAGATAGTATAAATCTCTTTCTCACTAATAAACCAGTATTTATATTTATTATAGTACTTTCATTGACATGGAGATAGCGGTTCTACCGTTACTCATTACATTATGACCTTATCCCATAAAATAATGTAACCAAGTTTACCCAGCTTAATACCTTTCAGGTTAGAAAAAAAATAAAAAGAGATAAATCTACAATCCAATCAATAGAGTTTGGATTTTTATGGATGCAGAATTTTAGCTAATTTTGGCCGCAACATAATATATTTTTACAGATTTTAATAATAGATTTTCTTTGAGTATTAAGCCACTCTACACACAAACAAAACATGGACTAATGCTTCTATTTTACCCTCTTTGATAAAGTCAATAGTAAATGATGAACACTATTAAGTGGAAATTATCTCTTTGGGTAATTATTTGTCATAAAACAGTAGGAAGCCTTCCATAAACCAAGACTCATAGCACGATACATATAATTCCTTTGTAGAACGATGACTTACTGTTACTCAGTAAAGAGGAGAATAAAGAAGTTTTACTGTACTCACCTCTGATGACGCACGTTCGCAAGCGTACACGTATAACAAGAGCAGGAAGGCATAGAAAAAAAACCACGTCAAAAATTCAAAGTAAAATCCAACCTGTCCTTCTTTCGGATTATGATAGCTGAAAAATGTGAGTATCATATACAGTGTGGATACGATTAATTGAATTAAGATTGACGCCAATGATGCGAGCAATTGAATGGAGTAAGAGGTGTTTAATAGATGGCCACGTATACTATGCCTGCGCGGTGCTCTGACAAAATAACCACCTCTTCCCAATTGGGGATGGAGCCGTCCAAACGTTGGCTGATGTGGTTATATTTTCCCTAATCATTAGGACTAGAAATATAAACTGGAGCTGAACCAGGAACAATGTGAACTCCAGATAAAAAGTGTTATAATGTTTAATTCAAACTCGTATATATAATGTCCAAAGCTGGCAATTAATACATGGTTCCAACGTCTAAACTAATAAAGAAACTCTCTTCGGCGGGTATAGTTAAAACACTCTTTTTGACTAGTTTTCCATAAATACATCTTGGTGAAATTCTGGTCACGTTTGACTGTTTGAATACACAGCTAACTATTATCAGGATGTAAGAAAAAAAAAGGTAGAAACATAATACTTCTGGAAATAATGTTTAGCATCGGGGTAAGTCGATCTCATTAAAATAACTTAAATTGAGAACATACAATAGACAAACAATTAATGGAATAATATCATGTAAAGTATTTCAAAGCATTCAAGGAGATATAAATGATGGAGGGTGTGTATCGAAAGAGAATACCCGAAAATAATTGAAATATAGTTAAACAATTTTGATTGTAGAGTAAATATCCATCTTGAATGTTGTAGCAAGTACAACAAAAAGGGAAATGAAAACTTATCTTGAATATCAATACACTCAAACTTTCCCCGATCAATAAAACATTTTAATATCCATTAAGAACTTCGTGTTGACTAATAATTAGGATATAAGTTGATAAATAATTGCTGTCTATACCAATTTGTGTACAGCCCTAAATACTTTTTACATTGATTTTTTATTCTTTCATATATAATATTAAAAAATATTAATCGATAAACATCACTTTTAATTATCTTAAGTAAAGTAATTCTCTCCATAATTTATACTGATCAATAAAAGGACACAAGACCTTTTTTTATCACGAGTTCTATTTAATACAATTTAAGACACGTGGGACGTATCCATCCTGGCCTCGTTGGTTCGGTTTCTTACCAGAATAGAATACGTCCTAATCACTTTGGCTACACTTGCTTAGGTTTATAATCCTCTAAAAATTAGGATAAATATTGTTTTGGTTACGAAAATGTCCTGTAGGATTCTTCCTGTCAGGGTATATTTTACAAAAGTCCACGGTAGAATATGTCTATATATAAATAACAAGGAAAAGGTAGCATGTAAAAGGTATTCAATGTGTTCAAGGAGCAAATATTAAAGTGATCGTGTAAACTTGTCAGAGGAAGAGGGAAGTGTTATTGCACAAGAAAAAGCCCTAAAAATTTGAAATAATAATTTTCTGAATCAAATAGCCGAAGATATTATTTTATTCTTTTGAGTGAGGATTATTCTATTTAGATATCATATTCTGAAAACTGATAAATGACACCTAAACATGACCCGAGACCTTGGCTTAGAAACGAAAATGTTATAACCAGTGAGCTAGCCAGAATATTAGAATGATTAATGGATAACTTTGAGAAAATCTGGGAAAGCAATGGCCAATTTTGTACCAAAAAAAAGAAAAGACCTGTATTAAAATAGTTTAAATAAAATACCGGTATATTGTGACATTAACATAATTTATCTAAAATATACACAAATGTGGGTATCTAATAAAATAAAGGGGGATGAAGTAATAAATACTTTTATTGAAGCACATATTTAGCATCTCTCTCCCGTTTTTGTAGCTCTTGAAACAAAGTGTTAAAATGATTGTAAATATGTCTTAAGCATGATAAAACCATTAAAAAGATCAAATTAATTTATTTCATAGTTAATTTGATAAAAATTAAATTGACTACCACTATAGTTAAATTAAAATAAATTTTTTACCCGCCCGTTGCGTAGTTTTGGGTAACGCGCTTTCGTGTTGAGCTCGACTGCTGAGGATGAAAGGGGATCAAGGTTCTAATCTCGGTCGGAAAGAACTGGGGGTGGTTTTTTCCTAAATGGTTTTCCACTCTTCCTCCACGCAAATGCGGGGTTTACTACCTCTAATTCAACCTTCACAATTCCTAATCCATTAACGTAAATAGTTACTTAAAGCGTATAACCGTAACGGTTAGTAAGACGCGATAGTAAATATATATGATTTTTTTTTTATGTTTTGGAAACCTTGGAAACATAGATAGTTTGTTGCAGTCACTCAAATTTAATTATTTTTATTCACCGCGTCTTACTACCCGTTCGGGTTATACACACGCATTGTGTAATGGTAGGGTTGTTTTTGGGAAAGAAATGGAGGACCACAGCTTAACGTGGAAATCGAACCACGGTGGAGGGCTGGCATTCCCCACATTCACAAGTTTGATTAATACACGTCCCTTTTCAGAGGAGAAAGAAGAGTTTTTGGGGATCAGATAAATCTGAGCCGGACCGAGGATTGAACCCCGGACCCCCAACACAGAAGTCCGACACCTTACCCCTAGACCGCCAGGGCACCCTCTATTGAACTATTAATCAAAGACACATAGTAAAAATGTATAACTTGGTTTTATAATCTATAATGTATAGCTTATTTTTTAGTAATGGATCGATATAAAAACTTGATTGTACTAACCTCTAACATCGTAGATTCACAAGCGTGCACGTATGACAAGAGCAAAACGCATAGAAAGACATGTGTGTAAACATGTTGCATAACAATACAATTAAATTATTTCCCAAATGTACGAAAATCAAGAACATCAAAAGAAATGTTAAACAGTTAATAGGAAGAAGATGCACGCCACTGACGACAACACTTGGATTGATATTTACATTGACTAGACGCACGAAAGCCAACTATGCCTCCACAATCTCTGCCCAAAAAATCAACCCCCATCCACTTCACGACAGAGCCGTCCAAACAATGTTTAGTATACCAGATTTTCCCTTATCAATCAGACTAGAAACGTAAAAAAGGACCTGAACCCAAATGCAATGTGGATTCCATGAAGCATAATATAATTAATCGAAATACATCCTCGTTGATATAATGTTGATATAAAAACCCCCAAAAATAAATTTCCAACTATTTAAATTAATATAGCTTGCTTTCTTTGGGCGGTTAAAATCAATAACCCTTTAAGACATTTTTTTTTTCCAAAGAAAAAGCTTTTCAAAAATTTGCCCCCCAAATTGTTGGGGTTAATCAACATTTAAAATTTCAGAAGTATCACAAAAAACCCGACAGCTCAAAGTTTTTTGGCAATAAAAATACAAAAGGAATTTCTAGTTGAATCAAAATGGTCCCAATAAAAAGAGAAAAAATAAGGCAAAAACAATCTTGATGACTTTTTCAAAACATTCTTTTAATTTTTTAAAATAAAGGGGAAAAATCCAACGAAATAAAACCATAAATTTAAAAAATATTGAGATTTTGGTGAGTGTAAACCATTTGGTAGTTACAAGTTCACCAAGGGCAAAAAACACTTTTTAAATGCTTTTATTTTAAGGTTTCGATAAATAAAAAACTTTTTTAAACAGCGGACTTTTTTTAACCTTTTTTGGGAAAGGGGAAACTTTTAAATATTTTGGGGTCAACACTTTTTATATTTTAAAAGGGAAAAATTTTTTTTCAAAAAAAATTACCTAAATACTTGAAAATTTTTATTACACTCCCAATTAAATTTTCAAAAGGCCACTTTCAATATTTAACATAAAGGGGTTAAAGCGCCCCATTTAGGTCAAAAAAAAATGAACAAACATTTTATTTTCTAATACAAACAAAAATTTTAAAAGTGAAATTTAATTTAAAGAATAAATATTTTTGGTTTTAAAGTGTGTGTTGTGTGTGTGTGGTTATGTGGTGTTTTTTTGGGGGTGTTTTAAAGAAAAAAAATAAAAAAGGGGAAATGTTATCCTTGGATAGGGGAACTTTTTAAAAAAATTTTATATTAATTTGGAAAATACAAGGGATCTGGTTTTAAAACCCCCCTTCGAATTAATTTTTTCAAATAATGAAAATTAATAGTTCCTACAAAAAACTTAAACAATACAACTAGGCAATAATTTTCGCTTTTAAAGGATATTACCTAAAACCCCTTGCTCCCAAATGGGGCAAAAAGACCTGCAACCTTAGGGAAACTTTTACGAAAAAAAAAAAATTTTAAATAAATTTTTTTTGCTTTTTAAAGAGCGAAGAATCGACTACCTTTTTTAAAATCTATTTCTTATTTTTTAAAAGCCAAAACCTTTTAAAATTCGTTTAAAAAAATCGGTTAAAAAAATAAAAAAAAAATTTAAAAGCTATAATAAAAAATAAATAAAACAAGACGTTTCCATAAAAAAAATCCATATCACAAAAAAAAAACGAATAAATTTTATTTTAAAACATTTTTTTTAGCGGTTGTTCTGATATCTGGAAAAACTCAACACCAAGGGGGACGGGGAAAGGGTTTTTTGGGGAAGGGGGGCGGGGGGGTTGGGTTTTAAAGGGAAAAAACAAAAAAGGAATGGGAAGGTCCCCTCCCAACCCTGGGGTTTTGGGGCAAAGGGCAGATAAGAAAGCAAAATAACTCTTAGACATTTAGCTACATATATTGACTTTGTTTGAAAGCCCCAATGAATACTTCGGGATTTGACAAAGAGGCTATATTAAACACTCAAAATTTTTATGCCCCACGTAAAAAAGCAGGAAAAAATTAAAATAAATTGGGAAAAAAAGGAGTCTCAAATTTTTAATTTAAAAATTAATTTCCCCAATTTTAATTATCTTTTTTTTCAATAAAATATGTAAACTGAAATTTTTTATATTAAACCCCTAAAAAAAATTTACAGCAAAGAAAAATTAAATACCTTTCCCAAAAAAATTTGGGGTTTTTAAACGTCCCATTGAAAAAATTTTCCCAAAAACAAAAATTTGGATTTGGGGAAAATTTTAAAAGGGGATTCGAAAAAAATATCCCCGTTTGCCTTATGTGTATGGGAAACCCCCAGTGAAAACAAAAATTTTTAAAAACTTTTATAAAAATTTTTGACGGGTTTAAAAACTTTTTTAAAAATTTTTGAACTTTGTTTTTGATAAATCCTATCAATGAAAAATTTTAAAAAAAAAACCTATTAAATAAAGAAAAAAAAATGTATCTTTCTTTATTTGTTCAAAAAATATTTTTTTTCCCAAAACAATATAGGCTTCTAACCTAAGAATTACAAATTTAAAAAAAAACCAAACTGAATGACGTACACCAAGTTCTTTTAACGGGGTTTCCCTTAAAAATAGCCCCGGGGGTTAAACCCCCGGGCCGGGTGAGCTATGGTTTTTTTTAAATTGTTTTCCCTAACCCCTTCCTTAAAATTTGGGGTACTTTTTTAAATAATTTTTAAAATTTCCCCTTCCAAAATCTTTAGTTTTTTTAAAAGCATTTTTCCCCCGGGTAAAATTTAAAACCCCGAAATAAAATAAGGTAATTTTTTTTAATTAAAAAATTTTTTGGACCTTGGGAAAAAAATTGCACCTAAAAAACCTAAAGACTTTTTTATTTTTATACCCCCACTTTTGGGGCCGCTGATCTAAAGCCACTCCCGCAATATACTATAGCGGGGCGATGACGGGATTTTTAATTCCCAAACTATCGGGTACTAGGGGGGGTTTTTCCAAAAGGTTTTTTATCCCCTCCCGAAAGAGGGATATTTTAAAAAAAGTTTTTAAAACCTTTTCCAACCCAAAACCCTTACTTTATAAAAAGCATAACACCCGAACTATAAGCGCAGGGGTTAAAAAAAATACTTTTTACCTTTTTTTAAATTTTAATTTTTCAACCATTAAAGAGCATTTTGGGGACAATTGAAAAACTGATTTTAATTGTAATAAAAAAAACCAAAGTTGCGGAGGCAGATAACGGTGATCTAACTGAGAGCCACACAATCACTATATTGAGACTGTAGTTGTGAATAAAATGTTAGTTATCCCTTTTTCCATCAAACATTATTTTGATATGAATAATATAGCGCTTTTACAGAACCACAAAGGTAGGGGGATCCAAAAGACACATTTAATACATTCATTTAGACTGTTTTTTATGTTTATCAGACTATTCATATTATAGGCCTGCTTATAAACTAACACTGGTAATAAATTAAAATTTATCAATGTTGACCAACAAAAAATTGGTGTATTTTATATAAAACCCTTCTTACCAAATCTACCATTGCAAATCATAAAACCAAGCTAAAATTTAGCAAGCTTTAAAAAGCTCAATGACTATTTAAAAAAAACCGTTTGTAATCAGATCAATATTTTACAAAAGGAAAATAAGTTATTTTTTAATTGAATAGATTGCAATAAAACCTGTAAAAAAAATAAGTCTTCCTTTGCACAAAAGGGGATGTACAGTATAAATCTTTTTTAACGACGGGGCTAGTAAAATTCCGGGGCAAGGAGCCCAGATATAATAAATATATACGACATAATATGTATGCTTAAAAATAGCATAATCACATCATCAACATATCTTAAACAGGGGTGGATTCCGAGGGGGCGATGGGTTGACCCTCCCTCCCCCCCCCCCCCGGAAAGAAAAAATATCGAAAATATTGAAAATAATATCTTATTTTAAAATTTGTAAAGAATGACGCAAACCATTTCCCCTTGCCAAACTCCTTCATAACCTAACATCAAAATAAAAGTTTGAGAAAAATCTTGAATAGGAATTTTGTCACAATTTAAATCACAAATCTTCTCAGAAATTTTTCCTGGATTCGGCTGATGTCCCAGCATATTTCTAGCGGGAAAATAAATTTCATGTGAGGGAAACATTTTTTTTCACGCAGAAATTAGTACATTTTTAACTTAAAATTTAAAAAATAATTTTAGTTTTGCCGGGAATACTATACATTGTTAGCTAAATTTTGTAAAGAAAAACGCTAACCATTTCCCTTGCCCAAACTCCTTCATAACCTAACATCAAAAAAAAGGGTTTGGGAAATATCTTAAAAAGGAAATTTTGCCCACCAATTTTTAAATCACAAATCTCTCGAAAGTTTTCCTGGATTCGGCGGATGTGCCCAGCAATTTTCTAGCGGGAATAAATTTCATGAGGGAAACATTTCTTTACAGCGCAAAAATTAGTACATTTTAATTCAAATCATAATAATCTTATTTTGCCTGGAATACTGATACATAGTTTGCTAAATCGAGATGTAATTATTTTTCCTTGATTTCCCTGAAAGTTTTTCAAAACCTTCCTCTGCTGCAGTAAACACGGGTTTCCCTTTTTGGCCTCGTTTCCATTGAGGAATCCTTTGAATTGTCGGTGATTGAGTCCTCTGATTTAATGAAGTTCTCTTTTGCACTAATGTCCGTATCAGATTTTTTTTAGCCCAATATTTTTACAAACCAAATTTTTACTGGTGTAAAGCCATAATGCAGTGAAAAATGCAATAAGTGTGTTGGCGTGGCAAATTTTTCACATATGCTTTGTGAGGAGAGACACTATTCCATTGTTTGCTCTAATCATTGTAGACAAATTATACAAATACCTTTTTGATGCCTTGCAGCCTTGATCTGTCCATCCATGGAGTACAGAAAGACGAGTTATTAATAAATTTAGAATTCTTACGTCACACCTGGAGCAAAATGCTCATTTGAACGGTTGATTTTATTTAGAGAACTCATATATGGCTAGTGAAAAAAAAGATGCCAATTTTTGAAATTTCAAAAATTCGATGCAATAATACGTGCAATATCTGTGACACTGCGTTACATAATATTCAATCAAGACTATTTACTCAAACTTCCACGCAATTAACACAAGGTTTTTACGATACGGCTATCAAACAATTATTAACAAAGTCCCCCATAAATAAACGGACTCGATTTTCATAGCTGCTGTTGAAGTATCGGTAACTTACTAAGGGATAAAACTTTAAATGCTTTCGTCCCTTTAATAAAACTTTTAATCATATTCGCTGACAACCTAGTCTAAGTAATATGAGAAAAATGCTAGGAATTTATTTTGCAAATTTCATTTATTGGTTGGCCGCAATAAATGGCATGGCGGGCCATGGGTTGTGCACCACTGTCTTACCTTATCCCCTGAAAAAGGGTTCTTTTTGCCTTTAATATGTCCTACTCTTCTAGAAGTCATGCTGCTGTAGTTTCTTTCAATACTAAAACTCCTCTATTAAAAATACACAAAAATAAGTACCAAGCTATCCCGGGAAGTTTACTAAAAATGGAGATTAAGACTTCGTCAAATTGAAAAACAAGAAGTCTGCCTGCAAAAGTGAAGAAAAAGAACCCATTTAGACCTAGGTTGTCTAATAATACAAAGACTATGGGCCTTGTGCCAGAAGCCTGATATGGTTACGAAAAATTTGAATAAGAGAAAATTAGATTTATTGCTACTTTACCAAGCACATTCAAGCAACGTGAGGAGCTTGAAAGAGGACACTTCTCTAAAGAAAATAGTGGTCGAGGAAAGAAGTACGGCGAAAGCTGCTCACCCCTCTAATTTTTGGACCCGTTTGTCGAAGACTTCCTCACACATCTTGTAAAAGGCTGTTCAAGGGTATGCTCTATGATGATTTTGACACAGATGCAATGCTGTACGGTAAGAAATGAGAAGAATGGTATATTGGCTCTTGAAAATAAAATAAAAAATTAAAGTTGAGCCTTGTGGGCTCTTTTTTTGATCCAATTATCTTAAACTTGGGAGCAACTCCCAGGTCTAATAGGATCTGACACCATTAATGAAGTAAAGGGGTGTCCACCCCAGCAAGGAACATGACACCAGAAAAGCTGTTTTAAAAAGAAAGTTTACTTTTAAACATAAGCAAGACAAAAGAAAATTACGCGCATTAAACAAAAACACACTACTACAAGTGAAAGACCAAACTTCACGTACCAGGAAATTATTGCCTCTTTGTTTTTGAAAAATGTGGGAAATAAAGGTCGAGAAAATTTTCAGAGACATGAATTTTGGGCTAGCCACAGGGAAAAAAACTGAGCCAGTTCTATCTAATTGTCTCCTGCCAGAGCTTGTAGATCCAAACGCAGACGATCCATCCGATTAGAAACCACCTTACATAACAAAGGCTATTGAAAAACAAACAAAAGGCTGACAAATGTAAGGCAAAGGCCCTTGGAATTCCAATTCAAAACCTAAAGGAGGCGAAAGCTTTAGTTATTAGGCTTCCAAACGCAAATATAGAGCTAAACTCCCCTTACCTCAATTTGACTTTTTTTTAATTGTTTCGTGATTATGTGCTAAACCAAAATATATAATCTCAAAATTAGAATAGTTATAAAAATTAAAATTGTCACTGTGTTTGTTGAAAAGTTACCTAAACTCAAATGTCTTTGTATTCTATTGATTGTGATCGTTTTATAGAGTTCTATATAAGGGTGTGTCAAAAAAAATTGCTATTTGCTTCCCTAAAATTAAATAAAACAATTTTTTTTAACTAATTAATAAAAAAAATAAAAAACATTTCAAGTGGTCAAATGCGGGTAAATGATTGTTTCGGAGCGTATATTGCATTTCGAAAAAAATTTTATCCAACTATGTTTTTAAATTTCATATAATAACTATATAAGAAGAGAAATATGTTAATATATTTAAGCGGATGTGTTCAAATTCATTATTTTTAAAAATTACTGGGGAATGTATAGAATCACCAAAAGTAAAAGTAATTTACCAGTAATTTTTTTTAATATACCTATCCACTTTGGTGAAAGTATGAAAACATCAACGGATTTTCTTTACATCTACCATTGA
Source organism: Timema cristinae (assembly GCA_039000515.1). Taxonomy (NCBI): domain Eukaryota; kingdom Metazoa; phylum Arthropoda; class Insecta; order Phasmatodea; family Timematidae; genus Timema; species Timema cristinae. The sequence continues at coordinate 11,748,680 of JBCFYV010011135.1, forward strand.
TTTTATAAAACATATAAGTTATGCTGAATATATTTTAAAACATAACTCCAAAAACTAAACAAACCTTTACTTAGCTTAAAAACATTAACCAGTGACTGATGGTAATTTTATAAAAAACACCGGTGACTTTTTTAAAAATTTTAGCGATTGAAAAGTGTTTTTTTAGATTTTCCCAATTAAAAAAAAACGAAAAGAACAAAGATAAAAAGGCATCTATTGGGAGGTTTATTCCCAAACAAAGCCCTCGTTTAAATTTTTTCTTTTAAAAAATAAGGAAAAATAATCTTAAAATTTTTTAAAAATTAGGAAATGTTAAAATTTGGGAAAAAAAAAACCTTTAAAAAAAAACACCCAAAACAACAAAATTGTTACCACTTAAAAAAAAAATGGTGGACGAGGCACCACACGCTTTTTTCCCTCTCCAAATAAAAGGACTATTTATAAAAACTTTAAAATTTTTAAACGAAAAAAAGATTTTCCCCCTTTTTTTTCAGAAACCTCCACCAAAAGGGGATAAAGGGAAATAAAAAAACTCTACTATTTAATTCCTTACCCATGGCAAAGATTTTTCAGAACACTTGCAGAAATTAAAAAAGGGAACACTTTGCCACCAAAAGGGGATAATAAATTTTATATTTAAAAATTTTCCAAATTTATGTTTTTATTTGCATAATTAGAAATATTGGTTTTTTTTAAAATGTTTTAATAAAATATTTGTTATTTTTAACTACAAAAAAAAACAGTTTAATATTTTCTACTCAAAAAGTAGCGGAGAAATGACAAAATTGGGGAAATTAACCCCCTTTTAAAAAAAACCTTAAACACTTTCATAGGAAAGGAAAATTTCCATTTTTTTTGTAATATTAAAAAATATAAAAAAAACAATTTAAAAAAAACATTTGGCTCTTCCTAAAAATTAAAATAAAATAAACATAGGGAAAATTTTAAAACAATAAAAGGGGTTTTTTAAATTTTTTTTTTTAATTTTAAAACTAAAAAAAAAAATTTTTTTAATAAATTTTTTTGTGTAATAACTTATCTAAAAATTCAAACTAAATAAAAATCCAACCCCAAACCAAATACACTTTAATTACTGAAAACCCAATTAAAAAAAACTCTGGAAAAAAATCCGGTAATTGAAGGGGGCCTTTTAAAATTGGATTCCTTTCCCATTTTTGATTAGCCCAAAAAAAAGGCCCCCTTAAAATGGCAAAAAATTTTCTTTTTCAAGTTTAAAAGACTATTCATTTTTAAAAAATTTAAGTTGAGAAAAAAAATTTCATTTTAAAATTTAATTTATTTTTACTAATTTTTTTCCCCAATAAAAAAATTTTTAGCTATTTTTGCGCAATTTTACAATTAAACTTTTTAAAAACTTCCTTTTTTTTTTCCCTAGACTTCCACAAAGGGCCAGGTCCCCCCCCTTTTGTTTTTCAAAATTATTTTAATGGGAGGACGCAGCACACAAAACCGTGTAAGAAATCATTCTTCGGAAAAGGGGGAGATAAAATTCTTATTTCAATTTAAAAAAAAGCCAAATAACTTCCAGGTTTTATGATTTGATCGCTCTTAAAAAATAAAAGTTTGGAAAAAAAAAAACCGGGAAAGGGACTACTCTGAATACTTCTAAAAAAGCATATTTTAAAAATTTCTTTAAAAAAATTTTGGTCATGGCGGTGGAACGACGGGGGGGGGGGGGGTACTGCCCATGGGGGGCGAAAAACCCCCCAGGAAAGAAGTTTCTCCTCCTAGATCTTTCAACACTTTCCCTATTAATATTAAACTAAAAAAATTTCCTTAAAAAAACTCAAAATTTTTGTGAAAAAAATTTTTAAAAAATTTAAATGGGGGAAAACCACCCCCTATACTTCTAAATAATTAACTGAAAAAAAAATCATTTAGAACGCCTTAAGGTGAGGAGAAAAAGGTTCAAATGTTTTTAAGTTTTTTTAAAAAATTTAAAGTTTTTGGCCAAAATAAATAAATTTTCCCGTAAAACATAGAGTTTTTTTTTTGACATGCTAATTCGACAGATCTTGAATATCTTAAAAAGTGTCCCCGGTTTTAAAAACCTTTTAAAAAAAAGAAAAAGTTTTAAAAATTCCGGGCACTCCGATTTCAAATTTTATTTACATGTGCAGAAAACTAAAAATCTATTTGCATGGGGAAAAAATTTATTTTTTTTGGCCAAAAATTTTAAATTTTAAAAAAACGTAAAAAATTCTCGCGCACCCTTCTGCCCACCTTTAAACTTCTAGGATCTAAAAAATAAATCGAGGGAAGGGGCCCTCAAATAATTTAAAAAGGTTGAAATTTTGAAGAATTTTTTTCTAAAAAAACACTAATGGTTTAAAGCCTTTAATTTTTTAAAAAATTGCCGTGGAAAATTTAAAAATCTTTTGAGGCATCTACAATTTTTTTTAAAAATAAAAAATTTTGGGTATAGGGCCCTTTTAAAAAGCAAAAAAGTAAATGATAAAACAGCTTTTACAAAAAATCCACTCTTGGGGAAACTCTATCCCTTGACATATTGATATCTTGCAAAAGCAACTTTTTTTAACTCAATTAAAAAAAAAAAAGTTTTTTAAGTAAAGATAGCTTGCAGAAGTCGAAAAAAAAAAACCTATCCACTGAGACCTTCCCTAAAATTTTAACCATTCCCCATCCCTAAATATTTTGCAATTTAAAAACCATTCATGGGATAAACCCAAAGGGTAAAAAGGGGTATGATAAAAAAATAAAATAAAACAAAAAAACCCAAACAGAAAGTATAAATTTCCCCTAAAATAAAGAACAAACACAACACTAATACTAAAAAGATTTACCTTTGCTTTTTTAAGAAAAAACCTACATCAATTTAATTCCTGGGCTGTTATCAGTAATGTAAATTCAATTTGGGCTCGCAAAGCTGGGCCCAACGAAGTTTTTTTTTTTTTTCGATATCACATCCTTTTACTAATTTAAAAACATTTTTTATAATAGAGAAAAGGGGGAGAAGGGGTTTTAAATTTAAGGTGCACTAAACAATTGAATGAAAATAAGGGAAAAAAATTTTTTTAAAAAATTTCGACCACATATTTTTTTATTTGAAAATTTTTTAAACCCTACATTTTTTGGGAAAAACACTGATTTTTTTTAAAAAACTAAACTAAGTTAAAGCAAAAAAAATAAACCCCTTTTCCCCCGATTAAAAAACTACCCCAAAGATATAAAAATTTAAAACATGCCTGGATTTTAAACCCCTGAAATTTTAGGTCAGAAAGGGAAACGGGGTTACCACCGGGTGTTTTTAAAAATGTACAATTTCCCCCAAAATAAATTTGGGCTGAAATTCAAATTTTTAACTTGATTACCAATGGGAAAACAAGAAAGTAATGGGAAACTTGAAGACCCGTTTTTCCCGATTTTTAAAAAAAACGTATCCTTTTTAATAAAAAATTTCAAAGGGCCCGGGAAAATATATTTTAAAAAAATTTAAAAATTGTCTAGGGCCCTTTTTAAACTGGAAAAAAATTTTTTTTGCTATTATAAAAATGAAAATTGGAAAACACTTTGGGACAAGTACTATAAAAAAAGTGTTTTGGGCGAGATGTTTGGGGGCCCTTTTCCTATTCCCAGAGTTTCCAATTTTTCCCAAATTTTCCCACCAATTCAAATGGGCTAAAAACACTCAGAACATGCCCGGGTCTGAAAATCGTGACATAAAGCTCTAAACCCCTTCAAAAAATGCCCCCAAAATTGTCAAGGAAAGGGGCCTTCTAAAACCCAAAAAATATATTTTTTTATTTTAATAAAATTTAACGATTTTTTGTAATCCCAACATAATTTAACCCTTGTTAACCAAAATATATTTTAAAAAAAACATTATCGACTGTTTTTATGTTTTTGCTAAAATTTTTTAAGAGGTTTTACAATTTTTTAAATTTTTTTTTTTACTTGTGTAAAAAAATGTCAAATTTTAAACTTAAAAAACGTTTTTTTTTATTTCTACAACGGGCCCCCAAAAATTTTTGGTTTTCCCGCACGATTGAAACAAAAACTTTGAAAGTTTAAAAAAAATGGTACATCGTTACAAAAACGGGGGCATAGGGGCCCAAGGGAGAATTTTAAAAACTTTCAAAAAAAAAAGTCCCCCCCAACATTTTTTTCTCTAGGGTTTTTATTTCTTTTACTAAATGGATTAGTGAATGGATAAAAATGGTATTTTTTATTTTTTGAAAATAGATATTTCGTTTTTGAACTACAAAATGGCAACCCTTTTCTTAGGGGGTAAAAAAGGACCACGCTTGGGCCAGATTTTTGTTAAACAAAGAAACCACCGGCCTGTAAGAACCCGAAAAGCAAACGAAGATACAATGCCGTTTTACTTTTTTTTCTTTTTTTAAACTGCTTCCCCCCCAAAATAATTACACCCCCCTTTCTGTGTTCGAGATGTTGTCTTTGGAAAGAATGACAGAGAAAAGAGGGATGGCGATTGTCGTTCACCGAGTATTTCCTTTATATGGATAAAAGTCTCTGACGTATTCATCAAGCTCCCCCTCCCTCGCACACCACGGGCTGCGCAACTTCAGACCTGGCATTGGCTTTCAGATAATACCCCTTTAATGATACATTTTTTTTTTTTTAAATATTCTTAAGGGGCTCTCTAAGGGGAATTCTTAATTGTTTTAAACCCTTTTCCCCCAATAAATCCTTTCTTTGGGTAAATTTTAAAAGCTTTTTATTTAAAATTGAGCTCACATTTTTAACTGTTTAAATTAAAATTGATTATTTAAAAGATAAAATAATTTTTTAAAAACTCTGTATTTCAAAAATGTTTTAAAACAGGGGCTTTAAATAACTTTTTTATGATAATTGAAAAATATATAGTTTTTTTGAAGTTAATAGAAAAACCCACTTGCATACAGATGGCGTAAGGGTTTATTAGCACAAACATACTCTAAGTGTTTGTCATAAATAAATACGAAGAAAAAAGTTTATTTTAAAAGGTAAGAGCGGCCTAACCCCTATCCCCCGGGGGCACTACGGCGCCCCCCAAAACCCTTTTTGCGTCTGCCCGTCACTTTTTGACCAAGCAATATGTTCTTTATAAAAATTTTAATCGCACTTTTCCAACAAAAACTTTTTTTTGCTTATCTCCAGGTGTACTGTTCTAAATAAAATTATGATTAAAGGGCCCCCCTCTTTCCAATACCTTTATCCATTTTTTCTTTCTTTGCCGTTCATTTAAAAAGGTACTTTTATTGGAACCCCCCGCAGTTTAAATTTAAATTTATTTTTTTTTCCCTAATTCTTTCCCTTTCTTCCCATTTCTTAACAAAAACTAATCCCACCAAATACTTCCTTTTTCCCTTTGTATATATTTGGGTGGGTTACCCACTTTGTTCCCTGAATAAAACAGAATAAATTATATTTTTAAAATTTACCCCAAACACCAAAATGGGGTGAGTAGTTTAAATATTCCTTGTGTCTTTTTTTTTGGGTCTTGTTAAAACGTAAATAAAGCAGTTTTTTTTTTAAATTTATTTTTTGAAAAATTGGGGGGGGTTTAACCCCCCTTTCCCCATGGTTACGGCCTTGAGTATTACCCAAAATTAAATGTAACGCCAAAATTTTCTTTTGGGGAAACCAAAAAGGGCAGTTGACCGGCCGTGGGTAACCCTAGCTGACCTCTGAGATCGCGGGGTTGGTAAATTTTCCTTGAGAAAGAAATTTGGTGCCCCCCGCCTACCTTTAAATTTTTAATGTGCCCCAAAGGTAAAAAATGTTGAGGACCCCTGGGGTAAGGTTTACATGGAATTAAAAATTTAGGTTTATTTAAATTTTAATAAAATGTAAAAATTACAGTTTTCAAAATATCAATAAAACGACAAATGACAAATATCAAAAAATATTAACTATTTTAAACCTAAGAAATTTTTAAGAAATGAAATAACCTTCTAAAAACGACTATCAAATCGGACTCTCCTCTTTTTAGAGGGGGAAATTTAGTCTTTTTTACGGGGACAGTTAAAGCTAGTTGGGTTTGATTTTTATTTCCTCTCATCTTTTTTAAAATTCCCCTCGAAAATTTTATTTTATTTTTATATTATTATTTTCAACATGAGATTCTACTTTTATTTAAATAAAAACCCTAATTACCCCACAGCTAAGACTAAAATTAACAAAAATTTACTAAAAAAAACACATTCAAATTTTTTAGCGAATTTATTTTAAAACTATTAAAGAATTTTAATCAATATTTTTTTTTAAAACTGCCCAAAAATTTTTCAACCGTACCCTTTTTATGGGAAAGAACAAACTTTGTTTTTCATATTTATTTATATTTTTAGCACCGGTCTTACTATTGTTGGGGTTGTCGCACTTCTTTTATTGTAAGGTAGGGGATTAAGAGATGAAATAAAGACCACGGGTTTAAAGTGGAACCGACCACGTGGAGACCTGCACCCCCCACATTCAAAGTGTTTTGTCAGAGGTAAAGGGAAAGGGGTTTTGGGAAAATCAAAATAAATCTGTCCGGGACCGAGGTTTGAACCCCACCCAGCCAAAAATTCCGACACTTTACTAAAACCCACCGGGTCACCATTTAAAAAAAAACCCCATAGATTAACATAGCAAGACTAAATAAAAAAAATTTTATAAAAAACACAAAAAAATTTTTTAGCGAACTTAGTTTTACTATTAAAGAGGTATTAAATCATTTTTTGTATTCAAACCCCAAAAGTTTTAAACCGTACCCCTTTACAAAAAAGACTACAAATTTTGTATTCACAGTTTAAAGTAAATTAAGATTATATTACGGTAATAAATACACCTAAAAGGTTGATTGGAAAATTTCTAAAATAGCAAATTTTTTTTAAATTTTTGATAGCAAATTTTTCTGTGTCCTATAGAACCGTAAATGGCCCTAGCGAAACTTCCCTATAATTAACAAAGTTTTGCCCTTTATTAATGACCTTGTAAAACCCCACGAAATTTTGTTGTTGAAATTTAGCACTATAGTTTGTGCCCTTGGGCTCTCTTAATTATAACTTTTGAGTAAGGAGAATATATTGGTTTTATAAAAAGTGTGCCATCACTTAAATTAAAGGGGAAAATTATAAACACTATGCCCACCCCAAGATGCGAACTCTGAGTTAAAATGGCTTGGAAAGGTCGATGTCAGGAGGGTTTCGGACTCTTTGGGGGTAAACTGGGACCCATTTAAAAATTTTTGGAGGCTTTTAAAGTGTTTTACTTTACAAATTAAATAGTTTAAAATTCATAAACAAAAATATTTTATTAATTTTTAAAATTATTCCCCTTCAAGACCAATTTTGTAAACTTTGGGATTGTAAATGCCCCCCCTTGCCTCTTTTAAAATAGTGTCTTTTTTCCTCATACATTCATATATTTTTGGGGAAAAGAAAATTTTTTGGGGAAAAATACAAAAAATGTTGTTTTATTTTTGTTATATCTGTAATATCCACCTGGGGAAATTAACAACACGAAGTTCAAAAAAAATGCAGAATTGAATTGTTTAAAAAATTTGGTGGGTTTTTAAAACCCTTTCCGCCACCATTATTTCAACATACCTACTTACTAAAAACAGTTCCGAAGAATGAAACCTGGTCGGGTGTTGGGAGGTGCGATCTTTTTTCTTAAAGAGGCAGCCAATACCTCTTTGTCCATGGAAAAAATGTAAAGTGTGAACTGGTTTTCTTTTCATTGTTAAAAACCATATTGTTTTGTTCCCTTTTTTATTTTCTATCCACCTTTCCTATCCTTGTTCCAAAAAATTTCAAACAGTATTTGAAAACATGAAAGGTTTGAAAAAAAGGGGGAACCCCAGAAACCCCTAAATTTTTTTTAGGACCCACCCCCAAAAAAAAAGTTTTCTCAACTTTGCATCACCTGTTCGAAAATTAACCTTTTACAGTGTATACTTTATACAAAAACAAATAACTAAGTTTTATTCGTTTTAAAATTTTCCCAAGTTTTTGTGCTGATTTTTAATTATTTTAATATTTGTTTATGTGTTTTTTTTAACTGAGGTCACCAAAGCTAAATCTATTGTTTCCGGATTTTTTTTAATCTATAAATTTTTTTCTTTTTTTATCTCCTTTCTATGCTTGTTGTATCTTGGTTAAGGGTTTTTTCACATTTAAATATAATCATTGTTAATTAAAGATTAATTTTTTAGTATTATTTTTCTAAAAATTCTCTATTTTTTCATTTTCACCTTTCTATTGAATTTTAAAAGTGAGGTTCAAGTCAAAACAAGATATTTATATTCCCCTTACTTAATTTTAAATTTTAAATGTTTTTCTAAATGAAAATTTCCCCAAAGCTAAAAACACGCCTTCCCCCCAACGGGTTTTAAAACAATTTTTTCTCTAAAAAACGACAAAAATTACAGATATTGGAAAATGAAACTAACCCACAGTAACGGAGAAAAAAAAAATGTATTATGGATGTCAAAAAACCCCTCCCTGTAAAAAAAAAAAAATTTTGTAAATTTAAAAACAGGGAGCCCCAAACCTTTCCCATTGGGAGAAAACCCGCTTTACTGTTTTAAAATATAAAAAATTGTTTAAGGAGTGAATTTTCATTTAAAATTTCTTTGCCAATTAGTATTTAAAAATCAAAGTTTAGTGAAGGTACACGAAAAAAACTCGCTTTTTTATCAAAAAATTTTCTATACAAAATCACCTTAGTAAAAAAAGGGTAATATATATATATATATTATTATATTAAAATATATATAAATTTTATAATTTTAAAAGGGAAAAAAAGGAATAAATAAAGACGCAACCAAAATTTTGAACAAAAAAAGAAAAATACAAAGAGAATATTTAAAAAGGTAAGAAATGAACCGGGTTTCTTTTTTTCGCACTAAATCGAGATAGTAAAACACTCCTTCAAAAAAAAAACCCAAGGTATTTATATTTTAATACTTTCTTCACATTAGGATAGCGTTCTCCCGTTACTCATTACACTATGACCTTATCCCATAAATACAATTAATGAAACCCAAAGTGAGCCCCGTTTTAAACCTTTGGGTAAAAAAAAATAACAACTAAATTTACAATCCAATCAATAGAGTTTAGATTTTTTATGGATGAAAGGGGCTTACTAATTCGGCTCAACATAATCTATTTTTACAGATTTTATTAGAGTACACACTGTACACAAAAACCAAACGGGACAAATTTTTCTTTTTCTCTGTTTTGATAAACAATAGTAAAATGAAAACACTTTAATGAAAATTACTCTTTGGGAAATTTATTGCAAAAAAACAGTGGGAAGCCTTCCAAAATACCAAGCCATAGGCACGATACATAAATTTCCCTTTTAAAGATGACTTACGTTACTCAAAAAGAAGAATAAAGAAGTTTACTGTACTAAACCCCCCTTGATGACGCCTTCGCAAGCGTAAGTAAACAAGAGGGGAAGGCATAGAAAAAAAACCACGTCAAAAGTCAAAGAAAAATCCGCAGTCCTTCTTTCGAATTATGATAGCTAAAAATGTGATTATCTATCAGTGTGGATACTTTAAATTGAAAAAAAATTTTGACCCAATGTTCGAGCAATTGAATGGAGTAGGAGGTTTTTAATGATTACCCGTTACTATCCTGCGGGGTCCTTAAAAAAATAACCCTCTTCCCAATTGTGATGGAGGTCCAAACTTGGCTGATGGGGGGTTAATTTTCCCCTAATTTGGGAAATAAATATAAACGGGAGCTAAACCAGGAAAAAAATGTGAACCCCGTAGAAAGTATATAATGTTTAAATTCAAACTCGTATATTAATGTAAAGCTGGCAATTAATAACACGGCCCCAACGTCTAAACTAATAAAGAAAGCTCTCTTCGGGGGGATATATTAAAACCCCCTTTTTTTGATTTTTTTTCTAAATGACATTTTGGTGAAAATTTTGGTCACTTTTTGACTTTTTTAAAATACACCAATATTATGGGGATGAAAAAAAGAAAGGTAGAGAAATAATATTCTGGAATTGTTTAGCATGGGGAAAGTCGAGTCATTAAAATAACTAAAATTGGAACTTATAAAAGACAAAAAAATTTAAAAGGGGAAAAAATATTTTGAAAATTTTTCAAAAATTAAAAGGAGTTTTTAAATAGGGAGGTGTATATCGAAAGAAAATACCCCGAAAATAATTGAAAATAGTTAAACAATTTGATTGTAAGTATAATCCATTTGAATGTGTAGCAAGTAAACAATAGAAAAAGAAAACAATTGAATACAAACATCAAACCTTCAGATCAAAAAAACTTTTTAAATACCCATTAAAAACTTTGTGTTGACTAAAAATAGGATATAAGTTGATAAATAATTGCGGTTTATCCCAATTTTGTGTACATCTAAATACTTTTTACATTGAGTTTTATTCTTTTTATAATATTAAAAAAATTAACATAAACATCACTTTTAATTTTTCTTAAAAAAAGTAATTCTTCTCCAAAATTTAACTGATCAAAAAAAGGATAAAAACCTTTTTTTATCACGTTATATTTAATAAAATTTAAGACACGTACACCCCCCCCCTGGCGTCTTTGGGTTTTCGGCTTCTTCCAGAATAAATAGGGCCTTTCACTTTGGCTACACTTGCTTTTTTTAAAAATCCTCAAAAATTAGGAAAATTTTGTTTTGGTTCGAAAATGTCCTGTGATTCCCCTGCAGGGATATTTTAAAAAAATCCAGGGAGAATATTCATTTTAAAATAACACGGAAAATGTAGCAATAAAAGGTTTTCAAGTTTTCAAGGAGCAAATATTAAAGTGATCGTGAAACTTTCAGAGGAAGAGGGAAGGGTTTTTGGGCACATAGAAAAAGCCTCTATGGTAAAATAAATTTTCTGAATCAAATACCCGAATTTTATTTTATGCTTTGAGTGAGGTTTTTTCTATTTGATTTTTATTCTGAAAACAAAAAAGACCCCTAAACATGCCCCGGCCTTTGGCTTAGTAAAAAATTTTTAAAACCCCATGATAGCCAGGAATATTTAGAATGTTAAGGGAACTCGAGAATCTGGGAAAGCAAGGGCCAATTTTGTACCAGAAATTTAAAAGACTTATTAAAAAAATTAAAAAATACCGGGGAAATTTTTGTGACATTAACTAATTTTATCAAAAATATACAAAAAGGGGGTAATAAAAAATAAATGGGTGAAGTAACAAATCTTTTATTGAAGCCATTTTTTACATCCCCTCTCCTTTTTTGTAGCCTTAAACAAAGTTTAAATGATTGTAAATATTTTAAAAGCATGATATGAACAAAAAAAGATCAATTAAATTTCATAGTTAATTTGTAAAATTAAAGGGGGCACCAAAATATTTTAAATTAAAATAAATTTTTTCCCCCGCCTCGGGGGCGTAGTTGGCTAAGCGCTTGTGTGTTGACTCGATGCTGAGGAGGGGGAATCGGGGTTCGAATCACGGTGGGGTGAACGGGGCGTGGTTTTTCCAAAAATTTTTTCCCACTCTTCCTCCCGCAAATGGGGGTTAAAACCTCAAATTCAACTTCAAATTCCAAATTTTCCATTAACGAAAAATAGTACTTAATGCTATAACCGAAAGGGTTTTAGTAAGACGGGGTACTAAATATATATAAAAAAAATTATTTTTTGGGAAAACCCGGGAAACATAGATATTTTTGTTGCAGTCATCTATTGAATTATTTTTTTTACACCGGTCTTACTACCCTTTGGGGTTTTTAACACACGCTAATGTGTAATGGTAGGTTGTTGTGAATGAAATAGAGGACCCAGCTTAACGGGAAATCGAACCACGGGGGAGGTCTGGCATTCCCCCATTCACAATTTGTGTTTAAATACACGTTTTGTCAAGGAAAAAGGGAAGGGGTTTGGTGATCAAAAATCGACCCGGGCCGGGATTGAACCCCGGCCCCCCAAACCAAAGTCCCCCCTTCCCCCTAGAGCCCGGTCACCCTCTTTGAACTATTAATCAAAGGCACATAGAAAGTATAACTGGTTTTAAAATCATAATTTTAAAGCTTTTTATAGAAATTGGATCGATATAAAAACTGATTGATAACCCAACATCGTAATTCACAAGCGTGCACATATGACAAGAGCAAAAAACGCTAAAAAGACTGGGGAAAAAATTTGAAAAACAATAAATTAAATTTTTTCCCAAATGAAAAAAAAAACAAGAACTCAGAAAAAATGAAAAAACAGTTTAGGTGAAGAGCACGCCAGACGACAACACTTCGATTGAGTAGGTTGCATTGACTAAACCCACGATGCCAACTATGCCCCACATGCTCTGCCAAAGTACACCTCCCAAAATTTTCATCATCGTTTTAAAAATTTTGATATAAAACCCCCATAAAAAAATTTTCCCAATATTAAATTAATATACTTGCTTTCTTTGGGGGGTTAAATCATCACCTTTAAGAACTTTTTTTTTCCAAAGAAAAAAGTTTTCAATAATGCCGGCCTAATTGATTGGGTTAAACACAGTTGAAAATTGTCAGAATGTACACAAAGAACCGAAAGCTCAAATGCTATTGGCAATATTAAATATCTTAAAGGAATGGTATAAGAAAATAAAAAATGTGTCCATAAAAAAAAAAAATCAAGGGCAATCAATTTTTATACTTTTTTCAAATCATCGATGGAGATTTGAATGATGGAGGAATTTTTATCCAACGAGAATAACCAAAATGATAAAAATAGTTAGATATTTGAGTGTTTGTTATACCTCTAATAGTTAGCAAGTTCACCCAGAGGCATAATGGAAATTATTTAAAAATGCCCAATTCATTTTAAGGTTATCGTTCAATTAAGCTTTTTTATTCTGCGGACTTTATTTTAATCTCATTAGGTAATTGGAAAAAATTAAATAGTTTTTGTCAAACATTTTATATATTAAAGAAGTAAAGTTTTTTTTTTTTTTTCAAAATAAACTTATTTGAATACTTTATATATTATTAACTCCAATTATAATTTTCAAAAGGCCACTAACATATATTAATAAATTTTAAGTGTTGAAGTGTCCCTCATTTGGGGTTTCTAAATCAATAAATGAACAAAACATTTTGTTTCTAATACAAAACTTTTTTAAATAAAAGTGAAAAATTAACTTAAGAATAAAATATATTGGTTTAGTGTGTGTGTTTTTGGGTGTGGTGTGTTTGTAAGAGGGAAAAATACAAGTTAGTAATTATGTATTCGGATAGGGAACGTTTTAAAATGAATCTATATTTTTGGAAACTATAAAAGGGATCGGATTCAATTCCCTTTCCCAAATTATCATTTTTCAAATAATGAAAATTAGTATAGGATCATATCATCAAAATCTTAACAAACTTTTGGCCAAAAATTTTCGTTTTTTAAGATATTTTTTCTTATTTAAAAATATTTTTAAAGGGACTTTCTAATGGAATGCGAATCTGTAAAAAACCTTCCCCCAACCCATCCTTTTTGTTAAGTAACTTTTTTTAAACTTTTTTATTTAAAATTGGCGCACATTTTTTTAAAACTTTTTTAAACAAAATTTATTTTTTAAGATCAAAATAAATTTTTTTTAAAAATTTTTGTATTCTAAAAATGGTTTTTTAGCATGGGCATTAAATAACTATTTTATATGTTTTTAAAATATATAGGGCTGTTATTTGAAGTTAATAAACAACCACTTGCATACACAGTGTGGCGTAAAGGTTTTTCGCTCAAACGTAAACTAAGTGGTTTTTCATAAAAAAACAAGAGAAACAAGTTTTTTTATTTGGGAGAGGCGGTTCCCCCAATCTATGCCCAGGGCCCTTTCGGCGTCCCCCCAAACCTTTTACCTGCCGTCATTTTTGACCAAGCTGAAATGTTCTTGACAATAATTTTAATCTGTCACTTTTCCCCACAAAAACAAAGTTTTGCTTATCTGCGGGATGCTGTCCCAATAAGTTTATGATTGAAAGCCCTCCTCTTTCAACCCTCCCTGTCATTCCCTTTCTTGCCTCATTTTTCAAAGTGTACTTTTACTCGAACCACCGTAGTTTCAATCGAATTGTTTTGCTTTTCCGTAATCTCATTCCCTTCCCCTTCTTTCTTCCCCACTCCTAATACCAACCCTAATACTTCTATTTCCCTTTTTAAATATTGGACATTCTACCACTTTGTTTCCTAAAAACAAGAATAAAATATATTTTTTAAAATGTACCCAACACCAAAAGGTGGCCTTAGTTAAATGTTCCTTGTGTCCTTATTTTGGGCTTGTTAAAAATGTAAATAAAGCATATTTTTTTTTAAATTTTTTTTTTATCAACTTGGGGGAGGTTTAACCCCCCCTTCCCATGGTTTTCGGGGCCTTGAATTTTAAAAACCCCAATCCATTACGTCCAATCTCTTGAAACCTAACATCAGTTGACCCCCCGTGATACCTTTAGGATGACCCCTGAGACCGGGGGGGTTGGGAAATTTTCCCCAGAAAATAATTTGGGGCCCGCCACAACGTTGTTTTTTTATGTGCTCTAAGATATAAAAAAGGTTTTGGGGCCCCCGGGTAGAGGGTTTAAAAGAATTAAATAATTTATTGGCTTATGTGTAAATTTAAAAAAATTTTAAATAAAATTTCAAATGTCGATAAAATTTCCCCCTGCCCCCAAAGAAAAATACAAGAAAAATTAAAAATGTTCAATCTAGCAATATTTTAAGTAATGAACTAATCACTTCTCTAAACGATCTATTCAATTCTTAACGTCAGCCCCTTTAAACGGGGAAAATTTACGCTAATGATTCAGGCAGTTCAAATGTTCAACCAATTCAAGAAATTTTTAAATTTTTATTTTTCCTTTTGTCTTTATTTAATACCTTTGAAGTTACTCTTTTTATATTATTTCATTCAACATTTGTTTTAAATTTTTCTTTTAAAAAAAACCCCAAATTACCACACAGCTAAGATAAGTTAAAAAAATTTACTAAAAAAACACATTCAAATGTTTTAGGAACTTAGTTTTTTCTATTAAAGAGAGTATTAACAATATTTGATTCAAACTGCCCCCAAAAAATTTTAACGTATCCCTTAAAGTAATTGACTACAAATTTTTTTCACGTTAAAAATAAAATTAAGATTTTAAACTACAGGTAGAAAATATCACCCAAAAGGTAGATTTGGGAAAAAATTTTTTAAAAAAATTATCATTTATCTTTAAATTTTATAGCTAATTTTTCGAGTCCATAAAACCCTTAAATGGGCCCCTAGCTGAAATCTCCCTAAATTAGGACTAAATGTGTTTACCGTAATTAATCCCGTAAAACCAAAAAATTTTTTTTTTTTATTATTGCACTATATTTTGTCCCCCTTTAAGGGATTTAATTAATACTTGTTGAATAGGTGAAAAATGGTTTGGGGTTTAAAGATGGTGCCAACTGTTAAATAAAGGGATATTATAAGACACTCGCCCCTACAAATGCGAACCTTGAGAATAATGGAGAAAAGGGCAGTTTCCGTGGTCCCCGGGGGTTTACATCCTTCCCCAAACCCATTACTCAACATACCACTTACTCAAAAAAGTTCCCATAGAAAAGAAACCCAGGGCGGGGGATTGGGGGTGACGATCAATTTTTTAAAAAGGCAACCCTTTCCCCTTTTTTCCCGGACAGCGTGTAAAATTGTTTTTAATGTTTTCTTCTTTTCTTTTTAAAAATCAATTTTTGTCCTCACTTTATATTTTCTATCCCCCTTTCCTATACTTGTTCCAAAAATAATTCAAACGTATTTTATAACTATAAAGGTTTGAAAGAAGGGGATCCAGAACCCCTAATATTTTTTTTAGCGAGCCCACCCCCTAAAAATAAGCTTTACAACTTTCTAATCAGGGGCCGTTCGGGAAAATTCCCCCTTACTAGTGTAACTTTATATAAATGACATATAATAACTTTTATTTGATTAATTTTAAACTAAATAACGCCCCATCCCAAATTTTTTAAAACAATTCTTTCTCTAAAAAGAGCATAATTACAGATATTGTAGAAGCATCTACCCCACAGTATACGCAAAAAAAAATTATCTATGGGTTCAGCTAACCTCCCGAAACAAACAAAGTTTGTATAATTTAAAACAGGGCCACCCAACCCTTAGCCATTGGGGATTAAAAAACCCGCCCCTTTACTGTCAAATATAAAATTGTTAAGGAGGAGGGGTGTTCCATTAAAATTTTTTTTGCCCAATACGTATTTTAAAATCAGAGCTTAGGAACTGTACACGAATAAACTCAGCATCATTTTTCAATAAATTTTTCTATCCCAAAAATCACCTTATAAAAAAGGTAAAAAGAGATTAACGAAAAAAAATTAAATAAAAGTAAAGCACGCAAATAACATTTTGAACAAAGACAAGAAAAAATTACAAAGAGAATATTTAGAAGGGTAAAATGAACCTGTTTCTTATTTACAAACCAAAACAAGTAATAAATCTCTTTTCCGAAAAAAAGGTATTTAAAAAATTTTTTTAGTATTTCATTACATTGGAATAGCGGGTTTTACCGGGTTTCTCATTACATTATGACCTTTCCCATAAACTAATTAAACCAAGTTTTCCCGCTTAAAACCTTTCAGGTTAAAAAAAATAAAAAAAGATAAATCACAAACCAATCAAAGGTTTTAAAAATTTTTATGGATGCATAATTTTGCAATTTTGGCCCCAACATTATAATTTTCGATTTTTTTTAAAAGATTTCCTTGAATTAAGCCACTTCACACAAACAAAACATGGACTAATTTCTATTTTCCCCCCTTTGATAAATCATATAAAAAGAGAAAACAAATTTAAATAAATTTTCTCTTTGGGAATTATTTTTCATAAAACAGTAGGAACCTTCCATAATACCAAGACCATAGGGGCCTCATTAATTTTCCTTTGTAAACGATGACTTCTGTTACTCAGTAAAGAGGAAATTAAAAAAGTTTTTACGTATCACCCCTTTTGACGCACCTTCGCAAGCGACACGTAAAACAAGACAAAGGGAAAGGGATAGAAAAAAAACCACGTCAAAAGTCAAATAAAATCCAACCGCCTTCTTCGGATTAGATAGCTGAAAAAATTTGGATATATACAGTGTGGATACATTAATTTTAATTAGATTTACGCCCAAAGATGAGAGGAAAATTTTAATATAGGGGGTTTTAAAAGATGTACCACGTATATAGCCTGCACGGGCCTTTACAAAATAACCACCTCTTCCCAAATTTGGGAGGAGCCCCCCAAAAGTTGGTGATGTGGGTTTTTTGTTCCTAATCATTAGGACTAGAAATAAAACGGAGCTAACCAGAACAATTGAAATCCACGATAAAAGATTATAAAGTTTTTTTTCAAACTGAAAATTAATGTCCCTAGCTGGGAATTAAAAAGGTTCCCAAAGTCTAAATAATGAAAAGCTCTTTGGGGGGATATAGTTTTAAAACATCTTTTTTTTACTAGTTTTTTCCTAAATGACATCTTGGTGATAATTTGGTCACGTTTGACTGTTTGAATACACACAACTATTATCAGGATGTAAAAAAAAGAGGGGAGGAACATAATACTTCTGGAAAATTTTGCATCGGATAAGTCGAGCTCATTAAAATAACTTAAATTTAGAAAATATAATAGACAAAAAATTAATGGGAAAATATCTGGTAAAATATTTTTTAAAAATTCAATGGAGATTTTAAAAGATGGGGGGGTATACGAAAAAATAAAAATCCCAAAAAAAATTGAAATAATTAAACAATTTGATTGTAGAGATATAGCCATCTTAAAAGTTTTAGCAAAAAAACAAAAGGCAATGAAAACTTTTCTTTAATTCAATACACCAAAACCCTTTTTTTGCAATAAAACATTTTAAAATCCATTAAAACTTCGTGTTTTACAAAAAATTAGGATATAAGTTTTTAAATAATTCGTCTATAAAATTTTTTCAACAAAAATTTTTTTTCATTGATTTTTTTTCTTTCATATATAATTTAAAAAATATTAAACGATAAACATCCTTTTAAAATTTTCAATAAAGTAATTCGTCTTATTTTTTAATGATCAATAAAAAGGGTACAAGACCCTTTTTTTCACGAGTTTAATTTTTTAAACAATTTAAGTCACTGGAGTATCGCTTTTTGGGTCGTTGGGTTTGGCTTCTTACCAAATGAATACGGCCCAATCATTTTGGGCTCACTTCTTAGGTTTAAAATCCTCTAAAAATTAGGATAATTTGTTTTGGTTTCGAAAATGTCCTGTTGGATTTTCCCTGTCGGTATATTTTTCAAAAAGTCCATGGTTAAATCTATCTATAAACACGGAAAATGTGCATATAAAAGGTATTCAATGTTTTTAAAAGGGGAAATATTAAAATGATCGTGTAAATTGTAAGGAAAGGGAAAAGGGGTTTTTGGCCCCATAGAAAAGACCCCTATGGTGAAATAATAGTTTTTTTGAAACAAATAGCCGAAATATTTTTTTATGCTTTTGAGTGAGGGTTATTTATTTAGATATTATATTCTGAAAAATGAAAAATGAACCAAACAACCCGAGACCCCTTTGGGTTAGTACAAAATTTTAACCAGTGAGCTACCAGGAAAATTTAGAATGTTAATGGATTTTAATTTGAGAAAAAATTTGGGAAAAAAATGGGCCAATTTTTTACCAGAAAAATTAAAGACCCGTATTTAAAATAAAATTAAAAAAATCCGATATTTGTGCATTAAATAATTTACTAAAATATACACAAAATGTGGGGAATAATAAAATAAATGGGGATGAATAACAAATACTTTTTAAAATTTAAGCACATATTTAAGCTCCCTTCCTTTTTTTTTAGCTCTTGAAACAAAGGGTTAAAATTATTGTAATATGTCTTAGCTATAGACCATTAAAAAAGATCAAATTAATTCATTTTTATAGTTAATTTGTAAAAATTAAATTGCTACCAATATATTAAAATTTAAAAAAAATTGTTTACCCCCCTCGGTGGCGTAGTTGCAAAAGCGCTTGTCGTGTTTAGCTCACGTGGGACGGGGGGATCGAGGGTTTGAAAACTCGGTGGGTGAACTGGGGGTGGTTTTTCCTAAATGGTTTTTTACTCTTCCTCCACGCAAATGCGGGGTTTATACCTTAAAAATTCCCAAACCCTTTACAATTCCCAAACCATTACGTAAATAGTACTTAAGCGTAAACCGTAACGGTTATAAAAACCGGTCTAAAAAATATAAAAAAAAATTATGTTTTGAAACCCTTGGAAACTAGTTTTGGGTTTCAGTCCCCCATTGAATTTTTTATTAGACCGCGTCTTACTACCCTTCGGGTTATACACACGCTAATTGTAATGGGAGGTTTATTTGAGATGAAATAGGGACCTACAGTTAACGTGGAAAAAAACCACGGGGGCGGCCCGGATTCCCCCATTCACAAATGTTTGTCGAGGGGAAGGAAGGGTTTGATGATCAGAAAATTTTTGGCCGGGGGCCGAGGATTTAACCCAACCCCAACACAGAAATCTGAACCTTTCCCCTAGCCACATTTTACCCTCTTTGAACTATTAAACAAAGGCACATTATAAAGTATAATTTGGGGTATAAAACTATAATGTATAGCTTTATTTATAGTAAAGGATCGATATAAAAACTTGATTGCTAACCCTGACTCGTAAATTCACAAACTGCCTATGACAAGGCATAAACGCATAGAAAGACATGTATTAAACAGTTGCATAACAATACAATTAAAATTTTTTCCCCCAAAAGTACGAAAACAAGAACTCAGAAAAAATGTTTAAAACAGTTAATAGGAGAAGTGCACGCCCCTGAAAGACAACACTTGGGTTGATTTGTTTTATTGACTGAAGCACGACGCCAACTATGCCTCAAGTGCCTGCCCCAAAATACAACCCCCATTTCCCCTTCAACGAGCCTCCCCGACAATGGTTTTTTTTTTACCAGTGTTCCCTTTCCCTCAGGGCTAGAAAAGTAAAAATGGGCCCGAACCAAGTGCAATTTTGGGTTCCATGAAGCATAATTAAATTTCTCGAAATACATCCCCGTTGATAAAAATGTTGATAAAAACCACCATAAAAAATTTAACTATTTAAATTAATATAGCTTTCTTTTTTGGGGGGGTTAAAATCAAAAACAGCCTTTAAGAATTTTTTTCCAAAGAGAAAAGCTTTTCTAAACCGGGGCCTAATTGTTGGTTAAACCAAAAGTTGAAAATTGCGAATGTACCACAAATAACCCCACAGTCAAATGCTATTGGCAAAACTACAAAATTTATTTAAAGGGAATGGTATGGTAAAATACAAAATGTGCCATATAATAGAGAAAAAATCAATGGGAATACAATCTTGTATGACATTTTCAAAAAATTCGATGGAGATTTGAATGATGGAGGGAATTATCCAAAAGAGAAAAAAACCATAAATTATGAAAAATAGTTGAGATATTTTTATTAGTTAATATCCATTTGGATGATTTTGCAATTTAGCCCGAGGCTAAGGACACTTATTTACAATGTCCTCATTTTAAGGTTCATGATCAATACAACTTATTGTATTCTGCGGACTTTATTTTAATCTCATTAGGAAATTGAAAAATTAAAAACATGGCAACATATTTTTTAATTGAAAGGGGTAAAAATTTTTTTTTTTCAAAATAAAATTATTTGAATACTTGTAATTATTATGTACACTCCAATTATAATTTTTAAAGGCCATAATCAAAATTTTTAATATAAATTTAATGTTGAAGCTGTCCCTCAGTTTTGGGCAAACAATAAATGAATATAAAATTTTAGTTTTCTAAAAACAAACACATTTTTTTTAAACAAGTGCAATTAACTTAAGAAAACAATATTGGTTTTATGTGTGTGTGTGTGGCTTGTGTGTGTGTGTGTGTTTTTGTAAGAAGGGAAAAACAAGTTTTGTAATTAGTATCCTCGGATAGGGGACGTTTTTTAAAAATTTATATTAATGGAAACTATACAAGACTGGATTCAAATTTTCCCCTTTTGCAAATTTCATTTTTAAATAATGAAAATAGTATAGGAAACTACATCTAAAATCATTAACAAAATCAATGGACAAAATTATCGTCTTTTAATGATACATTTTTTTTGTTTTAAAAATAATTTTTAAAGGGCTTTCTAAAGGGAAATTTTAATCTCTACAAACCCCTTCACCCCTAATCCTTTTTTGTTTGGGAGACTTTTTTTATAAGCTTTTTTTTGAAAATTGAACCCACATTTTTTTAAATACGTTTTTAAATTTAAAATTGATTTTTTAAAAAACAAAATAAGTTTTTTAAAAACTACTGTAGTTCTAAAAAAGTTTTTAACGGGCATTAAATAATTTTTTTTTTGATAAATTGAAAATATGTTATTTTGAAGTTAAAAAAAAAACCACCTGCATACACAGTATAGCGTAAGGGTTATCGCATCAAACATACTCCCCAATGGGTTTGTCATAAATAAATACAGAAAAAAAAAGTTATTTTTTTAAGGTAATGCGGCATCAACCCATGCCCGCAGGCACTACCGGGGCCTGCCCAAACCTTTTTGGTCTGCCCGTATTTTTGCCACAGCAGAAAATTTCTTTACTAATATTTAACTTCACTTTTTAAAAAAAAACTAAGTTTTTGCTTATCTCCAGGTATAACTGTTATCAATAAAATTATGATTGAAGGCCCCCCTCTTTCCAATACCTTTATCTCATTCTTCTTTCTTTACCGGATCATTTACAAAGTGTACTTTTACTTGGAACCACCGTAGTTTCAATCTGAATTGTTTTGTTTTCCGAAATCTCATTCCTTCCTTCATTCTCTTCACAATACTAATACCAACCTATTATTCTTCTATTTCCTTTGTATATATCTTGGCATGGGTCTACCCACTTTGTTACCTGAATAAACACAGAATAAATTATATTTTTAAAATGTACCAAAACACCAAAATGGTGGTGAGTAGTTAAATAGTTTCCTTGTATCTTTATTTTGGTCTTGTTAAAACTGTAAATAAACAGTATTTTTTAAATTTATTTTTGTAAACTGGAAAGGTGTCCCCTGTTTACGGCCTTGAGTATAACCCACATTACATGTAACGACCACAATCTCTGTTGGAAACCTAACAAGGCGTTGACCGGCCGTGTGTATAGCCTTGAGGCTGACCTCTGAGACTGGCGGGAGTTGGTAAATTTTACCTTGAAAAGTAATTGGTGCCCGCCGCACTACCTTTAAATTTTAATGTGCTCCAAGGTACACAAATTGTTGAGGACCCCTGAGGTAGAGGATTTAATGGTAATTAAATAATTTATTGGATTATGTGTAATTTAATAAAATGTTAATACAGATTTCAAATATCAATAAAATCATGACAAATGACAAATATCAAGAAAATATTAACTATTTTCAACCAAGCAATATTTAAGTAATGAAAATAATCACTTCTCTAAACGATCTATTCAAAGTCTGAGACGTCTGCCTCTTTATTAGACGGGAAATTTACGTCTTTATGTATTCAGGCAGTTCAAGCTAGTTAGGTTGATTTTTATTTCCTCTCATCTTTATTTTAATACCCTCAATAATTATTTTTATTTTTATTTATTACATTCAACATGAGATTCTACATTTTACTTAAATAAAGACCCATAGATTACTACATAGCTAAGACTAAAATTAACAAAAATTTACTAAAAAAAAACACATTCAAATTGTTTTAGCGAAATTTAGTTTTACTATAAAGAGAGTATTAATCAATATATTTTATTCAAAACTGCCAAAAAAGTTTCAACCGTATCCCTTTATCGGAAATGACTTACAAACTTTGTATTCATGTTATTATTATTATTAGCACACGTCTTACTATCTGTTCGGGTTATACGCACTTACGCTTATGTGTAATGGTAGGGTGATTTAGAGATGAATTGAAGGACCTACAGTTTAACGTTGAATCCGACCACGGTGGAAACCTGCCATTCCCCACATTCACAAGATGTTTTGTCAGAGGTGAAGGAAGGATTTGGAAATCAGATAAATCTGTGCCGGGACCGAGGATTGAACCCCGGCCCCCCAGCACAGAAAGTCCGACACTTTACCTATAGACCACCAGGCCCACCACTTAAAAAAAACCCATAGATTACCACATAGCTAAGACTAAAATTAACAAAAATTTTACTAAAAAACACATTCAAATTTCTTAGCGAACTTAGTTTTACTATTAAAGAGAGTAATTAATCATATATTTGTATTCAAACGCCCAAAAAGTTTTAAAACCGTATCCCTTTATCGTAAATGACTACAAACTTTGTATTCACAGTTAAAGTAATATTAAGATTATATCTACAGGTAGATAAATATCACCTAAAAGGATAGATTGGAAAATATTTCTAAACAATAGTATCATTTTATCCCTTTTAAAATTTGATAGCTAATTTTCTTTTAGTCCTATTTAAAAACCCTTTAAATGGCCACTAGCTGAAATCCCTATAATTAGGGCTAAATGTGTTGACCTTTAAAGGGTGTGCAAGAGTGAAAATATTTTATTTTATTTTATTATTTTTATGATTGTGAGCCTTTTTAATAGAATAAAAATATTAAATAAGTAATAATAGAGCAAAATTGTTATGTATTTTTTGTTTAAAATAGTTATAATGCTTAATTTAACTTAATAATACTAATTCGTACCCAAAGTATTAAGAAATAAAGCAAAAGCCTTAAATTTTTTTGTGGATGTACGGATAGTAAAAAGCATTTAAAATGGTAAGCATATTTTAGGAAGGGAAATTTTACCATATTTTCCAAGATATTAATTTTTATTTAATAAATAATGAAACTGAATCGGCGGGAAAACCTTCTCATTCTTTAACAAATAAATTTCCTATTAGAAAACTACTTTGTATCTGAAATTAAATTTAACTCTCCTTATTTAGCAATAAAATACTGGTTCATTTGACTTTTTTTAATACAATCTTTACTATCATATTTTAAAACTGGATAGGAAATGGCCCGAAATTATATGATTTTCACAAAAATAAAAAACAGCCAAACCGGGCCGTACCGTTGAGAACCAAACACGGGTAGGAGTGACCGCTTGTGTTTGATTGACAGGGGCGGCGGTTGGGGGATATGAGGGGGATGAAAACATCATTAAGCAAACTTTTCAAACCAGGAGAAAAGTATTGAGGTACAAAACCATACCAAGAGTAATATTATGATATTTAGACTGTTCTTGGCCTGTTAAGCTTTTAATGTGTGAAAGCTGTACAGTCTATGTTACCAGTATCCTTGACATGTTTATTTTTAAATATTTTGTTTGAGCGAAAGGCTACCATTTAACTGGCATAAATATAATTATATTTAATCAAGGGCCCGTAGCCAACAAATAATTTAAGGGGTGGCCCATCCCCAATTGATGGAGGCTAGGACAAATTTAAGTTTTAAAAACCTCCTCTAAAAAGCATTTTTTATGGCAACATGACACCATAACTGCCATTGACTAGAAAAAAATCAAAATTTTAAACACCTCTAGAAGCTCTCTGAAGTATTTTTTTATGGAAGCCTGACACCATAGCTGCCGAAGGCTAGAAAAAATTATAATTATTAAACCCCTCTGGATGCTCTCTCAAGTGTTTTCATGGTAACACAAGCCCCTAATTTGAACTTTTACATTAATTTTGGTATTGTTTCAACCATAAATAAAGAAATATATATTGTTCATAAAATTTCTCGGACTATGGCCCTTGATATTAATCAATTTTAATGTGAATTTTGCTGTGTACAAAATGTCTAAGCCTCGTTCATTCCAATAAAGTATGCAAAAGAAGAAAACGATACAGAGATTTAAAGAGATGGAGAATCCAAAAAGAGAACCAAAATTTAAACCCGGGAAACAAATTTGAATCATTTTTAAAGGTAACTGTAGTTTAAAATATTACAACTAATATTTGTATTGTGTGTTTGTTAAAGTATATTTAGGCGTATTTTATTTATTTATCTTCTAAAAAAAAATTCTGCGAATATGCTAAAAATGTGCCAAATAAATTTATGTTGATAAATAAATTGTAAAAAAAAGTACAGTCTTGTACATGAAATGTGGCTGCGTTAAATTGGTTCCAAACGGAAATAAATGGCAAGTTTTTTTTAATAGAGTTGTTGCTCCCTAAAGTTTTAAAATAGTCCTTAGATGTACCCCAAATAAAAGGTGTTGATTGTATTATAATATAATTTATAAGTTATGGTTAGTGATTATAAGCCCTAATCAATATGCGTGCTAAGTAAATTACACGTTTTTTGGTTTTTTTAGTGGGTGGGAGGTCAAGGTTTGAATTCCGACTTGCTGTAATCTACCAAAGCTTCATTTAGTAACAGTTTCAAACGCTTCCTCCACAAAACCCCCGGGTACATTCTTCTCTATTCTACCTTACTTACTCTTACCCTATTATAATAACTAAAATGCGAATAGCTTAGATGAAGGGTAAACGTTCTGTAATAAATAAATAACTATGTAAAAAATTTGGATCAAGATGACGAATTAGAGGATTTACCACCGAATGTGGAACATCCTTCACTCGTTAGTGAAAACACATTTCAAAATATAATATAATAATGAAAATACCTTACCACCACTTTTCATAGAAAATTGAAAGGTTGAAAGAATACGGGTAATTCTTCCACTACGGTCACCGAATTTTTTCATGTACGTTAGGCCACTCACCATAAACTAGAAAGGAAAAGGGAAATGGGCTTGAATTTACTCAGACGATGATATGGGAGGGAACTTGGTAAAATCCTAATGGCCCCCTGATGGAAATGTCTAGGCACACCACTGTTTAACGAAAGGGTAAATTTGAGGGACAAAGATAGAATGGAACAGGCAAAAAGTAGTAAGGTGTCTAGATTAGAAAATATATTTAAAAAAATACTAACATACAATAAATGTTTTTTCAAAGAGTAAAAGCTAAAGCGTTCTTAGTTCAAGTCTTTGTATCCAAGGTTACGAAGCATAGTATAAACTTTGTCATATTAAAATGTTTAGTTATAAACTAGGAAGTATCGAGTCTACTACCTCACCAATCAAGTTTGTTGTTTAGAGAGGGGTGATACATTGTTACTACACATGCCATTGCTAACAAACCAGACAGTCCTCAATAAGGATTGTTGGTGTTAAGAGAGGGATAAAAATGTTAGCTACACATGAATTGACAGCCAGCCCTCAGTGAGCAGTTTTCTTTTTGCGGGAGTAGTGTCCAAACACATACCAGGGTAGTCACTCTTTTACTTACTAATATCAAGATAAAAGTTTTGGGTAATCTTGAAATAAATTTATTTCAAGATATTGATGAATTTTTTACTCTTTTTATAAACTCGAACTCAAAAAACTAGTTTTCACAATTCTGTTTGTCCCCATGTCTATCGTCAACCTGTCCTTGGCCACGGATCGGATATGGTTTGATTGAATTTTTCAAACTTGATATTTATAAGTTATATCTCAACACGTTAATTTTATTTTGCCCTTTAAAGCCTTCAAATTAAGGATAGTTTATAAATGAGAGATTTTTTTGAAGCAATTTTTGTTTCAAAACTGGATCTAAAGATTCTGATTAAAATGCAAACTAGGGAGTAATTTATCTCACAAATAACAACGTAGAGGCTATTTGGTTTTTTGGTCATAAAATTTTGAAGTGTGATGAGTTTTTTTAAAAAACTTGAAATATTTTTAAAAAGAGAGTCGATGATTCAGTTCCCAATTGATATCTTGGGAATGTCTAACATGCCCAAATAACATTTTAAAAGTTTACTTGTTTTTTTAATATATTTCATTTGTGGGTAGTTTATCGAAGAGTGCTTTTTTCAAAAATTTGGGGGAAAAAATCACTTTGGCGATTTGGTTTTAAAATAGATATCTTGAACTTGTTTGAGTTTAAAAAACACACAGTGCTGCTGGCAACAGATATATTAGCTTATATCAAGTAATATTTTGTCAATAGTGATTTACAATGTTACTCCAGGCCGCCACCGTGGTTTGGGAAATTCCACTTTTAAACTGTAGGTCCTTCATTTCATACCCACAATCACCCTACCTTTACACATTAGCTAAGTGCGTAATAACCCGAACGGGTAGTAAGACGCGGTGCTAATAATAATAATAATAATAATAATAATAATAATAACAATGTTACTTGAAAATTAATTGCGAGGTATATATCCAAAGTAATATTTTGTTAGGACGTGAATTAAGTATGTTACTTGTAATGAATTGTGAGAGATAGACCCTAAAGAAAATATTTTGTCAGTAGTGTTTATGAGTGTTATTTATAGTTAATTGTAGTTAATTGTGATGGATATACCGCAAATAATATTTTCAGGGTGTCCACTCACCAGTAAAATTGGGAAAAATCCCGGGAAATTTTCCCTTGAAAATTTGCCATCATTGAGAATTTAAAGGCGAGGACCACTATAAATATTTTTTTTGGGCATACACATTTAAAAAATTTGCCATGGGGAAAACCACTTTAATATATTCTGGAAAAATTAAATTAAAAATATTAAAAGGGAAGGAAAAACTATAATTAGCGTTTAGGGGTATCCAAAAACTCAAAACAGTTCTAGAGGAGGATCACTCCAAATATCTTGGAAGGAGTCTAATTTTCAAAATAATTATGGACAAGACTTTCAAAATGGATTCTAGGGGTATTCAATTTTCACAAAATATATGGTTTTGAGTCCCCAGATCTCCTATTAATTGGAAGAAAGTTCCTTTATAAAAATTGTATACACTCCTACACCCAAAAAAAGTTCCACGCCACTGGGGGAAGCCCCCTTTTGTAAATGTATAGGCCTATGAATACTACTGTTTTATCTTGCCTAATCTCCCCTTGTATTTGAGCACCAATCACACGTGGGAATAATGGCCTTTTGATCCGGACCTTTAAAAAATATTCGTTGAGAATGTAGAGTAAAAACATGGATGTACCCTCGTTTTCATGGGGAGAAAGGTTCTTTTCTAAGGTGGATCGTGGTAAAGTCTCCCAAAGGGGTTGGTCAGCATTTTTTTTTTTTTGCATGGACACATTTTAATAAATTTGTGTAGTACTTCAATCTATGGTGGTAGAAGCGAGTGGGGTGGGGGCAAGAGGGACCTCGTTCCCTGAAAATAATCTCAATGGAATAAAAACCCACCCCCTAATTTTATTTTAAATCCTCTGATACAATCGAATATGAAGTTGAAAGATCTTTCATTAACCACAAGATAACTTCTATATACATTCAATTATCAAAAGTTTTCCAGAGAAGATCACTTCAAAGTTTCTAGAGGCATCTAATTTTCGAAAAAAATCAAGCTAGGAGCAGTCTAAATATCTTCTAGAATCACCTAAATTTTAAACATTTTTGGAGGAGAACCCCTTCAAATAGCTTTCAGGAGATCTAAATTTAAAAAAGTAAACTGGTTGAGGACTATTAAAATAGCTTCTTGAGGTATCCAACTTTTAAAAAATTTCCGAAGGACACTACTCAAAATAGGTTCAAGGAAAATCCAAAGTTCAAAATAATTTGTAGGGGGGGGCTATTCTAAATATCTTTTAAAAGAGTATAGTTTCAAAAAAGGTTTTAAAGGACCACTTCAAATTAGGGACAGATCAAACGATAAGTGGAGTGTAGAGAGGGGTGATTGCCCTTCTTGGAATAAATTAGCCCCCTTCTAGATGTGTTCACACCTTCTGATATTCTCAAATAGATTCTAAAATACATTCAATTAAAAAATAATCCAGGTGAGAATTTTCCAAATAAAGTAATATTTAATCAGGAGATAACAACTTAATAAGGCAAATTGTGAGTGATGTGTTAGAGAAATTGTGTATATTTTTGTTGATTTTTTTACGTAATAAAAATAATAACTTTAATATTTTTATTAAATCCTTGTATTTTTTCTTAAGAACATACCTTTTCTGCTATTATTTTACAATAATTTGGTTAAAATTTCATGTATATTATGTATATAAAAGTGTAAAAAAAAATTTACCAACATTTAATTATTTTTATTTGTACATTAAACAGAAGGGACATTGTTTATTTAATGTTATGTAAAACGCACTATTTAAACGATTGGCATTGTTTATTATTAACGAATGACAGACGTTCACCTGTAATGTGACTAAATATATAGTGGAAAAAGAACACCTGGATACATAAATAGAACACCTAGCTTTTGGCTTAGCGAGTTCTTTATTCGCTATGTATTAACTTGTGGTCCACTATTATATGGATCCATCTCAACGTTTGTCTGCCAGTTGTTTTTTTGTTTACCAGTTGGCTGTCTAAACACTTTGTGGGTTTTATGTACGTATTTTTCGACGAGTCTTAAAGGGCCCCTAGTTTTCCTAGTCTAATCAAATGTTTTTTAATATTTTGGGCGATCAGTTGGTCGTCTAGCACATGTCCTACCTTATCAACAACTTGGTCTAAGAACTACTTCGTGTAGATTTCTTGTCTGTCGATCACTTTGTTCACACATATCGACCATTTATTGTTGATTAGTTTTATGCACCCAAATTGGTCAACTATTCGTTGTATATATCACTTTGTCCTCGTATGCATGGGCTAGTCGACCAGTAGGTCATAGTAGGGTCAGATAATTAACCCACCAATCATTCCAAATATTAGTAAAACTTTTGTCGACCAATTGGCTCTTTATCACATGGTCCTACTCACATCGACCATGTGATCGACAAAATGCTTTTACATGACATCACTTGTCTGTCGACCACTTTTTCCACACATGTTAACCATGGGGCTGTCGATCAGTTTGCTGGAGCCCCAATTGGTAGGCCCCGTTTGCTGTCCTTTGTCCACCTAAGCATGAATTGTCAACCAGTTTTTTCCAAATCGTGTCGGCCACATGTCTCTAACCTTCGAGATATTTTTTACAGCTTAACGACCAGTTTGTATATGACAGTGTAAAACAATATGAACCTGTAACTAATTTTGTTTACAAATACAACTATAGTACTTAGGCCTAGAAATTTAAATCGTATCATTAATGGCATTCCAGGGCCTAGTTAAATTATAATTGTGTCCAAAAAAATATCAAGATCATTACACTTATTGTATTTCGTTGAATATCATATTTTTTAAAAAATGTTTATTTTAAATGAAAAAAACTTAAGTTAATGTCATTTTTATCCCACATATTCCAAAAAGTGTATTTAATTTTGTATATTAACTTGTTGGAGTATGTAATCATCTTTACAAAACCTCACAGTGAATTTGTTCTCATTAACATTAAAAAACATATATTTATTCGAGTTTCCCTGGTAGGCCAGGAGGATCCAGGTGGGGTTGGGTGCAATCGTCCCCTCCGCATAGAAAATAATCATAAATATTGAAACCCAAAACTTTAAAGTTGTAAAGAATGACTTACTAACACCTTCCTCATCTATCACCTACACGATCTAATCAAAATTAGGCAACATCTCTTTCAACTTAGCCTAGAGCAAAGAAAAGGGATTAAAACTAAAATTTTCCAATATTTATATTAAGTTTAGTATTAAAATACACATTTTTTCTTTTATTACTAAATATTTAGAAACCCAAAGTAAGTGTATATTTATTACTTTTATTGTTACGGCGACTTTTTGTTTTATGTTATTTTTGATTAAAATTTCAAATTGATTAATCCAAATTGTGTTCTTTCTTAAAGTATTATTATTTTATTAATTGTTAATTTCAACTAGTTTTTTTTAAATCGCAATATTATAATTAAAATATTATAAATTAAAATCTTTATTAATCAAAATTATTAAATGTATCCTTGAAGGGGCCTTGGTGAAAACCAATTCACCCCTACAACTAGACCGGATCCACCCTTGGCTAGGCGTAGTTAAAAGTATTTGTCCTTCTAAAAGTTTAGCATTGTAAATTTCCCCCAAACCTCTCTGTAAACATTCCCTGTTAGGTTACTAATCCCCCCTTTCCTTTCTTTTATTTTTACTCAAAGCGAGAAGTTAAGTAAGAGTGAGAGGTAATGATCTGTCTCCCTCTTTAACCGGGCCGTCACGAGACACGACAAACCGATAGTTACCACACTCTAAACGGAATATATCTGTCCCTAGCAGCCTGTGTACATCGTTAATTAATGACCTTGTAAAACTCCAGAAATTTTGTTGTTGTATTATTGCACTATATGTTTTTGCCCGTTAAGGCTATCTTAATTATATACTTTTTGAATAAGGGATGAATATGGTTGCTTTTAGAAGAAGTGTGCCATCACTTAAATTGAAGGGAAATTATAAGACACTATGCCCATCCAAGATGTGAACTATGAGCTTCAATGGCTTGGAAAGGTCGATGTCAGGACGGTTCGGACTCTTTCTGGGATAAACTGGACCCACATAGAAATTTTTGGAGACTTTTTAAAGGGTTTTACTCTTACTACAATTTAAATAGCTTATGTCATAAACAAAATATATGTTAGTTAATATTTTATTATTCACCTTCAAGACACAACTGGTAGAACATTGGATTGTAAATGCACCCCTTGCCTACATTTAAAAATAGTGTACTTCTTTCCTCTTACATTCATATATTATTGGGAAAAGAAAGATGTTTCGTGGAATAATACAAATAAGTGTTGTTTATATTTTTGTTATTATCTGTAATATCCTACCCTGAGGAATTAACAACATGAACGAGCATAACAACTGTCAGAAGTTGAGATTGTTTCAAATATATGTAGGTTTACAACCTTCCGCCACCCATTATTTCAACATACCTACTTACTCAAAACAGTTTCCGATAGAATGAAACCTAGGTCGGGTGATTGGGAGGTGACGATCTATTTTCTTAAAGAGGCAGCCAATACCTCTTTGTCCAGTGGCAGCAATGTAAAGTGTGAACTGTGTTCTTCTTTTCTTTGTAAAATCAATATTTGGTCCGTCCCTTTTATATGTTTTTTATTCACCTTTCCCATAACTTGTTCCAAATATAATTCAAACAGTATTTGATAACTATGAAAGGTTTGAAAGAAAGGGGGAGTCCAGAAACCCCTAGAATTTTTTTAGCGAGCCCACCCCATAAAATAAGCTTTCTACAACTTTGTTAATCAGCCTGTTCGGTAATTCAGCCTCTTACTAGTGTATACTTTATATCAAATGACATATAACTAAGCTTTTATTTGACTTATCTTCCAAGTTATTATTTTAATATTTTGTTTTGTGTTTTTTTGACTGATGGTCACCAATTAGCTTAATATCTATTATTATACGCATGTATTTATTTTAATCTATCAATTTATTCATTTTTTATCTCACTTATCTCATGCTTTTTGTATCATTGGTTTAACGTGTTTTTCACTATTTAAATATATTAATTGTTAACTTAATATTAATTTTTATAGAATTATTTTTCTAAAAAATTCTTCTATTTATTCAGCCTATCACCTTTCTATTGTAATCTTAAGTGGGGTTTCTAAGTCTTAACAAGATCATTTCTATTCCTTACTTAATTTTGAATTTAGAATTGTTTTCTAAAGTGATAATCTTCCAAAGCTAAATACATGCCTTCATCCCAACTGGTTTAAAACAATCTTTTCTCTCAAAACGAGCATAATTACAGATATTGTAGTAATGCATCTACACCACAGTAGACGGAGAAACAAAAATGTATTATGGATGTCAGAATAACCTCCCTGTAAAAAAAAAACCAAAAATTTTATTGGATTTA